>SJOL01009874.1:104794-143500 GCA_004794785.1 Opisthorchis felineus
TATATATATATATACAAGGGCGTTCTACTAGCTGTTGCGAGTTTACTGTTGACTGTTTCAAAGCTTCAGTACCTCGTTTGCTAGAATGAACCGTTTGTCTGCGAATGCCAGCTGATCGAGAATTTCTCAGGGTTTGCTCCACCGATCAGACTGTTTGAAGGCCGCTGGTGCAAATGTTCCTTCTGACGAATGACTTAATTGACAATTCCACTGTATTATTCATGCTGTATGCTAGATTCTTCACTGCAACGCCGTCTCGGGTACGCGGCCACCAAATTGTTTCCAATAACGCAATTTGACTACTGATACCCCTGATAGTAATACATCGCCCATGTCTATTTGGCAAACCTATGGCCTTCATCAAGCGAATCCCCGAAAACACCGTTTCCTAGGTTGCCATTCGATCCTTGGTCCTGGAAAATTTACCCCGTGGTGCTTATGGATTCGCCTGTTTCGCTCAGGACAAAAATTCCCCGTTCAGCATTAATCTGTGCTGTGCGTCGATAATTATTTGTCATTCCAGTTCTATGGATAGTTCAAACGACTTGCGAAAGTGTTGCCGAGTAGCATAGTTTGTGCATGCATAGGGTTGGTGGGCTGCGGATGCTGATCAGAGCTCTGTTTGTTCCAGGCAGACCAGTGTTGTCTCTCTACGTGATAAACTGGTGAACGACACTGTAGGATCACTTGGCGATCTGTTTGTCGTTTAAACATGTTGCGAAGTCAGGTGTTTTGCGAATGATCATTTGCCTCTGCGATTACCCGCAACACGTACGTTTATGTTCTGTCCCATTCTCTTTGTGTGTGTTACCGTAACCAGTGAGCTGATATACGTGTCAAACGGTGATTTTAGAGGTATTCCTTCTTGGATTTAGGAGCGCATTTCACGTCAAACGGATATGGCCTGCCGAGTGAGATCTGTTACTGTCAGTCAGGTTCATTACTATTCGGCCATCTTCATTTTTAGATGCATTATTAGCTGGCGCTTCGTTTCCCGCATCAAACCTCAAATGTGGGCGTTTCTGGATGGATTCAAGGATTTGGTCGATTTGGAAGCGCTCAAAATATTTGATGCCAATGAATTGGAGCTTTTAATATGCGGTCTACAGGATATCAGTGTGTCTGACTGGAAAGCGAACACATTGTACAAAGGTGAATATCATCCAAACCATCCGGTGATAGTGAACTTTTGGAAAGTGAGTTTTCGTCTAAAGCCACCCCAGTGGAATTTTCATTTTATTTCTGTAAAGTCGATGCCAAGCACTCATCGGAAGTGTCTACCAGATTTCTGACCCGCACCTGTCTCTCGAGTCTACTAGTTTTTTCCATGAGAAGCGACCCACACCGGAATAAAGCCCATACGAAACGACTACACAAAATCAGGGGCCGGTTTTCACTTTGGCAAGGACAAAGCCAATACACCGATGGCATTCAAGTGACTAGAAACCCAGTCGACCTATTTGGACTAATTTAAAACTAGAATCAGAAACCGGTGATAGAATGTTTGAGAGCAAAATATAAGTGACTACCGATCTTCCATGTGACCGTGGATTTCAGATGCACCTTGTCTGGTTAAGACATGTGATTTTGCGACTACTTAACTGTATGGCAGAAACTGGTTCGTGAGTAGCAACTACTTGTGGTCGGTTGCCGGATGACTTGCACAATTTTGTGGGGTTTTGTTCCCCTGTCGAAATTAGTTTTGGATTGCTTGGATTACGTTGCTTATGCTGAGGTAAAGTTGGGTACGAATGGAGGTTACTATAAGCGCTTGA
Source organism: Opisthorchis felineus (assembly GCA_004794785.1). Classification (NCBI taxonomy): domain Eukaryota; kingdom Metazoa; phylum Platyhelminthes; class Trematoda; order Opisthorchiida; family Opisthorchiidae; genus Opisthorchis; species Opisthorchis felineus. Next base: position 106,570 of record SJOL01009874.1, read on the forward strand.
AAAGGGTATAGAAAACAAAAGCTCGTTAAACTCCCTAATGGAAGCTACTCAGGTTATCGGGGAACTCAGAAGGTTTCGGTTTAAAGTAATATCCGAAATTAAACATCGGGAAACAAACTCACTGGAGTGTTAAACTGAATGTTTCTGAAAGCCCTTCACTTTTTTGTGCGATTTTTCCACGAACTGGTGCACTGATGTTAGATCTTGTACAATCCCTCCGAAGAGTGTCAGGTACCCCGGGAGGAGGCCAGAAGGTAGTTCCACTTTGGTGGCTCTCCTTCGAGGAACCACCCCTGAACGGTGACGTCCAAAACTCCCACAAGCTGTGATGGAGAACGGTATCTCGAATGGGTGGATGTTGGGTGGGGGAGCTTAAATCCATCGTCTTTGATTGAGTTGTGTATATACCGGAAATGAGTGTCCGGATCAATTGGAGCTGACTGTCGCTGCAAGCAACCTGAGGACCTGCTCTACAAGGTCGTAACAAGAATATGAACCGACCAAGACCAACCCAAGACGGTCGCTGTAGAGTGGTTTGTCTAGGTTCTTCGATTATTGTGATTTTCCCGACAGCGTCCGCATGTCCTGTCTCACCCAAGATTCTAATTGGCCTGTTTAGATTCCCGCTACTTTCGAAAGCTTGTGATTCTTTTGTAACTTTGCGAACTTGCTTGTCTCATCCATCGGCAAGTACATTTGTCGTTTTAATTCCTAATGCATTTCGTATAGCCTCAATTTCAACGTTCATCTTGAAGCGTTTGTCGTACGTTTTCTGCTGTGTTTTCGTGGTTCTCGTAAAAGCCCCTGTCTCTCTGGTAGGGAAACTTGGGCCACTCTCAAAATGGGACGCTCATCGCGTTGAGATTGCCTTTACTACCATTTGTATACTTGGGTTTGAATAATACAACCGGGAATCCCGGCGCCCAACGTGAACCTTTGCCTCAAGTTAACGGATGTGCTTTGTTTGTGTGCCGATTTTAAGAGTTACGTTTCAGTCATGGTTTAAAGCGCATACATTTACAAAACGAATTAGGGGCCGACGTTTATTGGTTCTTTTGGGTGTTCCGCTTTCCTGGAATAGACCGAGAAGAAAGCAGTACAAGTTCTCATCACCTGACACTTTTTCTCTGGTGCTTCAATAAAATATAGGTAAAGCATCAATGACTGTTCAATAGGAGGCCATGCACCCTTACACTATAGAGTATACCGAGCGCAAGGTGCGAAATGAGTCGAGATCAACTGAATTAGGACTGTAAGTTCATTGAAAACGATGGTATAGTCCTGACCTAACAAGTCACAGTCACTGGTCGTTTTCGTGCATCAGCACGAAAACGACCAGTGACTGTGACTTTCCTTTCCTTTGTCTGGTCTACACTGACAAGACTTGATGGATTAGAACACAACGATAGTAGAGGGCAGTAGACAGGTGACCAGCATATGAGCTCCAGTATCAGCATTGTTCTGGCATCCTAATTACTGGAACTGATATAGCGTAGTGTATACCAGTCACGCTTGTTGGTTCCATGTACTGGCTTGTTTATCCTAATGTCGCATGTTTACTTGTTTTATAAACAACCTGTGGTTGATAATTTTCAAGGCTTTTTCATCAAATTCCAAATGGTAACCTTATTAGTGCTCCTTATGTCTGGCGGTAACGCCCGTCTGTGATACCGCTTCTAAACGCTTTGACCGCCTAATATTCACCTAAATAATGGCTTTGGAAGGTAACTATAGGCATCATGTTCGTAGCCTGTATCATTAACATGATGATTTGTTTACCTACATGAATTATTTTTGACAAGTATGTGGATGGATAATTCGATTTTTCAGGTAGGCAATTATGTAAGTGTTGTGTCTGCTAGTTGACTGCTGAACGCTTTCACCGACCCGGAAAATAAAGCACGGCTACAGGTTTGGAACCTGGCGTATGCAGATATGGGCAAGGTTGAAAAGGCGTAATTCACAAACGCGAGACAGTATGACACGCCACTAGTCAACCATTAGGGGGCGAGATGGCTCAGTGGTTAGAGCACGAATTTACTGACCGGAAGGTCCGTGGTTCGTACCCGACCTCTGCCTCTCGACTTTCCCTCTCTAGGCTTGGGCAGCTTGGCAGTATCCCATCCCTCGTGCTTCCTTCGCGTGGCATGGCAATTAGGCACCGGGTTCTACAGCTGAATGATGATGATGAGTCAGTCAACCATTGGAATGGTTGGTCTCAACGATACCCGTCACATACCTGACACTGTGGAATAAGCAAGAATGACACATTTGTATTGAAGCATCCTTATAGTAGATGGGACGGGATGCCAAAGTCTTACATTCCCCAGTGAGCTTGAACCTTCCCTAAGGTCGTGAACTTTTAGTCTCGTATACTTCACACACTCATCAAAGCAACCCTCCCTCTATTCCGTTCGGTTGATTTATAACTAACATCCACCGCTCCCTACTCACGCTGTAGTCTTGTCTTGAGGGTTTATAACGGTTTGTCTATTTAGACAACGCCGCAACGGCAGGTGAACCGGTGAATAGCGTGAGAGGTAGAACTGTCGGACACACTCGACTCACGGTGTCCTAAACTAAGCCCTTCAGTCCGCTGAATCAGACAAATGTGAGCAGACCAATATGAAGAAATTCCGTGAGCCCATTTATTCGCTATGTGGGAAACTCAAATAGGCTTCAGCAACGTAGTTCGGAAGTCTACTCTTAATTATTCCTAGAATACTGTCGGCTAAGGTTGGCCTTAATGGTCTGTCGTATGCGGCGCCATCAGTCTCCTTGTAAAGATAACGTGGAAGACATTCATAGGACGCTTCTATCCACCAACCACTTGACCACTTATGATTTTTATGTATGCTGGACTGAATTAGTGCTCATTTCCGCGAACTCATACGGGTCTTACTCCCTCATTCTCTCTCCCTCTCTTGCAGGCGGTTTATACATTTACCAACGAGCTTCGCAGTCGACTCCTACAGTTTGTTACAGGAACTTCTCGTGTTCCAATGAACGGTTTTGCAGAACTTTGGGGATCGAGTGGTCCACAAAAGTTCACCATTGAGTGTTGGGGTACTACGGAGCAGCTTCCGCGAGCACACACGTGGTGAGTACTAGATGAGGATGAAGATAACTATGCCTTGAAGTAACGCCTTTGGTTGTTACTGGGGCTTGTGGGTTAATGGCTATAATCAGGGTTATGTCCCGTCTTGTTGTCCCACACGGGCAACCCCCAGTTCATTGAGTTCTCCTTGCCAAAGAGCGTACTGGCGCGTACAGGTTGACGAAACATTCAAATTATGGCTCCATCATCTTTTATAGGTGCATTGCTTTTCACGGAAGAGTAGGGTTTACCATAACTCTAAGACAATTGAAGACTGATCTGCCGGATATTAGTGTTAGCTGAATGTTTGGTTCGCACTGAAATTTCAGCTCCCTTTGCATTAAGAAGACTATTACGTCCAGACCGTACCTGATGAATCGGATGGCAGATGATCACGGACAAAGTGGCGTCAACCTACCGATAGTAGCCGCGGCATGAACGAGAACTTAACCCCACTCGAGGCGGAATACCTTTTCTGAATGTGAACTCTCTTCTGAGGCTCTTCACTGCAGACCCACTGTAGCCGCGTCCGGCCCAACAACGTTGTGGTACTTGGGACACAGAACTGTGTTTAACCTATGTTTCGACGAGCACTTCAACCACGCGGTTTCTCGTCCTACCGTGTAGGTGCACTTTTTCACTAAAGGTAACATGGCACCTATCCAATACGATGTCAGGCAAGATATAGCCATCGACGTCCCCAAGCATGAGAATTGTGTCGTTCATTCTATCCACTGCTCGAACTAAGCCCGGATGCACACGCTGCCGGCAAGAACAGTCACATGTAGCATGTTACTGCTGTGTCCTCACAAAGATTAATGAATTTTCGTGCCACATTGTCGGGCGAATGGATCATCCTTCAGAGTTGTTTTCCGTTAAGGTCCAACGGATTTTGACAAGCTATATTATTACGTCCGAAGGTATAGCAACTAGCATTTGATGCATAATTCTGTCTAATGTGAATAACTCACTCGACTACGCTGTGCACCCAAATTCACGCACACGCCACAATGATACTCCTTCCGACGGTTTACCAGTCAATTGGTTAGTGACACCAACCGATGTGAAAAACGCTTCTACGCTTGCATTTAGCAGAGGAATTGCCTACGAAAGTCCCGTCACTGTATATCGAAGGTTACACGGATTTCCTTAAACAGGCGGTAGTCGAAGACCTAGCGAAACAACGCTCTAGCTAGAGTGAACTCAGTCAGGGCTTTTCCATATCAGGCCTTAGTTCGTGCTACAGATAGGAGGATCGACAACTAAGTCTTTCGCGCTTGACAGTGCGGGTGGCTATATCCTTCTTGTCACTAGCTGACCTTAAGTGTCACTGCGGTTATGCGCTACAACGTGAAGACGCATAGCAACCTGGGTTAGAAGTATCAACTGAAACCTGTGCCCTAGACTTGGCTTTATTATGCCTCAGGGATTAATCTAAAAGTACACGCCTTTTGTTCGCGAGTGTGAGGTTAGGCAAAGTATATGACCTGATACTGTTTCAAAGCTTCGATCGAACGTGCATCCTGTATGTGAGCGCGAACCAGTGGTTGGCGGACTGTGTGCACCCTTTGGTTGAGTGAGCGGGCGTCGCTTTTTTATAAGTTCAAATGCGCGGAACTTCAGGACATCCATCTTTGTTTCCTGAATTCCAATGGGTCATCGCACCATTCTCCCTTGACATTGGTACAATGCCGACGGACGCTACAGCTGACTGCGTATGAGTGCGATCGACTGGATTCGATTTGTGCCAGACCCATACGGTTATATCTTACGATCTCCCTCTATAAAGTTACACACCATCTGGGATGATCATAGCCAAGCATACACAAGCTGGCAAAAAAGTCCTTACAAACCTTCGACTGAACTTGGAAAGCGTGGATTAGTTTTGGAGTGTATCTGCAGTTCTTGGTGAATAGTTCGTCTTTTGCCTACACTCATATCACCATTATTGCGAGTGGGTTATTGAGTTTCCGTATTGACCGATTGACTGTGCCATACTGCTTTTAATGTTGTTTTTTCTCTTCAGCTTCAATCGATTGGACCTACCTCCTTACTCCTCATTCCGCGAGCTGCGATGCAAGTTGATAATTGCGATCGAGAATGCCGAAGGGTTCGAAGGTGTTGACTGATGACTTTATCATCCTCTTCCTACACCACGAATCAGCTGCTGTCCATATGGATTTATCCGCTGTGCACCGATCTCAGTACAAGTATGCTTGTACAATCCTCGTGTGGCAACGGGCGGTGATTCCTGGACTTCTTTACGTACCGCTTTTCACATAATTTCATTGCTCTTTGCTGAGCAGCAGTGTCGATTTATTTTTGACGACATGTGAAACTAGTCTACAGCCCCGTTAATTTATAACATGGACGACCAACTTGCTAGACTTTGGTCAGACGCCTCCTCCCACCTATAGAGATTCTGTGGCTTTCCTTCTTTGTTCAATATTATCAGCAATAAGCTCATCCTCAGACGTTTGATCATGATAGGCCTCGGTCAGTTGACCGTGCATGCCCTCCTGTTCTCCCGATTTGTTCCCGACATCCTGTGTCGATAAAACCAGTTTGACTCTTTGCCACCCCTTCTTCCCCGATTTGACAGAATTTATTCCACATTTAGGCGTACAGCAAGGTGATTTATTTGTTAATATAACTGCTATTCATTTGCCCTAGTCAGTTCTCAAATCTGTTGTCGTAGCCTTGCATTTTTGCGAGAAATCCTGTATTGTAACTTAGGACTGCCATCACACTAGTTCCAGCTCACTGTAACGGATCTTTCACTTGTAACATCCTTTCGGTGTTTAGCTGCCACACCACCCGGAGGGGAACACGAAGGCTGAGATACTCTCAGGTTGTTCAAGCCTAGACAGGAGCAATCGATGTGCCAGAGTTGGATTGGAAGCATGAACCATCTGATCAGCAAGTTCGTGCCTTAACCACTGAGCTGTCTCAAGATCTCACTGAAACGACTGGTTCTCTGACTAGTTAGCTTGTCCTATCATAGATGTGTATATCGACGTAGTATTTACGAACAGCACCATTAACACTAACAAAGGACAATCCACTTGTATGCATGACGCCAGCTGATGTTTATGAAAAGAGAATACTCACATGCTACATGGCGTTACAAATGAAACGGTTGACTGACGCGAGCCAGGTTCGTGTGCGTTGTTTATCATTATATGTGCCTTGTAGTTAAACTGATGTCCAGCGCCATCGTCTTTTTGCGTGACAGCATGCAGTAATCCTTTTTGTCGGCTTCCTGATAGTATCAAACTGTTATCTGTGTGCTGTTGTCCTGGAGGTGGGGTTGCGTTGTTGTGCTGACGGATAATGTCAATACGCAGTAGCTAACAGCCCTTGTTCCTGTATCAAAAGCCTACTTTGTTCATCCGCGGATCTCGTCGGGTGTGAATTCGTATCAGTTGCATTAAACCCGGTCCTGTCTGATCTAACTTGGTTCAAACTTAGACACTATTATGGATAGGCGGAACTGTTCGACTGCGAGTCCAGTGCGAATGCGGCCTGCCCAGCATGGATGCCACATCCATCTTGGAGACTGAAAAATCCACCGAACTTGAGACAGCTCAGTTGTTAAGCCTCGAAGCTGCTGACTGGAAGGTCCGTGGTTCGAGCTAATTCTTGGCTTCTCGGTTGCTTGTTACAACAGAGTGATTAAGGCATGCGCTCAGAAGGGCGCATCCTGGACCTTATTGTGGATAACGCCTCTTAGAAGAAATCTTGTTGATGTGCCCATGGATGTCTGCTAGAGAGACGAATAGAAAGGGTGCAACAGAGATTCCCGAGGGCATCGTCGCTTTCCTCGGGGGCGGACAGAACTAGCAAGCACTACCGCAAGCAAACAATTTTAACTACTGCACTGCCTACTATTGGGCTCCAAAGGCTGTTGATGGTCCGGGACGCGAAAGCCGATCCAGCGGACGGGGACGCTTGCCAACCGAGAAGCAAGTTGATGAGACACTGGATTAGTTCGTTGACTGGGAATATCCGGATTCGCACAGCATGCATATATTAAGATGCGCCAGTGGTTTTCACGCAATCCTCCAGTTGCTCTTAGTTGGATACAATTCCCAGGAGAATTGAATTGATGTATTGCGATTCTTGCTCCAAATTCACTCATAGAACGCCAACGGTTTTTTGTGAACGCACTTTCGTAATCGAACGCAATCAAAGGACAACTTTTCAAAATTCTACTCGTTTTTCTTTAGATAGAAAGCGCAACGGGGTCCAACATGCTAATAAGCCATCAAGCAAACCTAAGATGTGCAAAGTTCTTTGCAAACAAGATAGACTGCAGTAAGGCGCCTCCCTCGTGAACCTTGGCGGCGTCCATCACATGAAGAATAACCGTATCAATCATCTCCGTGTGTTGTCACTTGTTCTCAGATATAATAATGATCGTTCAGCTTTAAACCGCTTCGGCGCTTAGCTGCTATGCCACCCGAAAGTAGAATGAGGGCGGACATGCTGCCAGACTGACCGAGTTTAGACGAGAGCCGTCGAGATGCTGGGGTTGGGTTTGAACCACAGATCATCCGGTCACTAAGTTCGCGCCCTAACGTCTAAGCTACCTCCGGCACGCGAGACAGACATGTAATCCTAGCTCCTGACAGTCTCTTCTAATAAACGATTGTTGGCAGGAGAGGCATCATTTTTAAACTGCCCGCTGTTCAATAGAACAGTATCCATTTTCTCGATGATTCCCCCTTCCCACGATCGCTACACTTGAAAGAATAAAGAATGGTTCACCCGGGACAGTTCTTGCATTGTGTACTAACGACCTGGACCCAGACAGCACCCCTGCTGAAGAGGTGCGGACAAGCAACGGCGGGTGGGGGGTGGTTGATCTAGCTCATCGACGACCAATCTGCATCGCCACCTGATTTCGCTCGACACTGTTCCGGTTGACCGTAGAAATATTTGAGTAGTACGCCTTGTGCTGTCCCGTGAAAATCTTATTCTACAGAGGTTTTGAAGTAGGACGTGTTTTTTATATAAAAAATCCGGTTAATTAGCGACAAACCAGAGCTGTGTCAAGATCCACGGTGCTATTAGGCTTCAACATCCGTGGTCTATAGAACCAAGAAGAAACCAGTTAACCTATTTCAGGGTGACTGCTAGATTATTGTACAACATACTGCGGATTCTTGTCGGTGGTTGGCGTTGACTTCATGTCAACGATTAGACTAAGCTGAGTACGAGTGAAGATCCCGATGATAGTTCTTTAAAAAACGAATTCAGAAAGCAAGGAACCACAAAAGACTCGTGGGGTAACCCAAACAACTTGCACCTGAAGCGACATGCGAAACATATTTTTACAGTCAGGGATATTCTGTCAGTTCACCCAGGGGAGTGGGGTAAACCAGGACGTGGCTTCTCAGTGACGTCGCTCCAAGTACGAACTCGAAGCTTGTGATTCAAAGTCAGTCAGCCACCTGTCAAACTCTTATTGACTCCGCCCACTCTGACAGAGGACTCGGGCTGCGAAAAGTCGCTACAGCTGAACAGTAGACCACTGTCGCATATTAGGGAATGTATTTCACCAAAACCCTGTACTCGTCCTTGTATCGCCTATCGGTCATGTTAGCAAAAAATGACGAGAATTCACGCGACGGAGATCATATTTCAGAAACGAACAACTCCATCACAATGAATCTACGGAAGTATAAGCAGATGAAAGACTGATTCCAAATGAGAATGAAAAAAAACTGCGTGAAAGAAATCAAACAAAACGGACTAGGCAAACAGCTGGCTCGAGTAACGATGGGCAGATCAGCTACTTCTTGTGCTTCGCAATCAGAGCCAACACGTCGGCGACATCTTCCTTGCTGCCCAAAAATATAGGGCTGCGTTCGTGGATATCTTCCGGTTGGATATCGAGGATTGGGATCTCGCCGTTTGACGCAGCCCCTCCAGCTTGTTCCATCAAGTAAGCCATTGGATAGCATTCATACAATAAGCGGAGCTGTTGAGAATTAGCATATGAAGTCATGATGATACGACGAATTAATAAACGTGACTTGTAGATCAGCAGAGGAACAACATTCAACTATTCCACCATAAATAACCTTGTTCCTATGAGTAAGGATAACGTTTTTTTTTCAAGCACACAGTTCCAAAGTTGACAGATGTCTAACAAACACCTCACACTATACGAATGCTGCAACTGAATGACCTATATACAAGTTGCATTCGATGCCTCAGAAACGAACGAAGAGAAGCCGTTTCCTTTTCTTGAATCTATCGATGTGAAGGGTTCACCTCTGGGTGAAAAGTGAAAACAAACCAAACAGTCAATTTTAGTGGACTAGGTGAGATAGATACATCCGACAGTCATGATGAAGGAAGAAGACAAAACTGTTGACCTTGTCGTGAACATGAAAATGCTGGTCGCATATTGGTTCAACAGGTGTACGTCCAACGTCGCGTTTAAATAGATTCTACACTTGGTCGGGCAATGTACTCAGCTGTCAAGGGTGAAGACATGTCAAAGAGAGACTCGCTCTTGGGTGGGGGGGGTCCTCCTTCCCGTTTAGATCGGTATCCGTTAACAATGGCAGAATTTCTCCAACCATGGCCAATTTCATGTGACCATTATCCAGCGGGCACATACTAGATCATATTAATCAAAATGATGTCAACGATCCCCAGAAGTTGTCTATTGACTTATGTTTCCCGAAAACAAACGAACCTGTTGGCAACCCGTTGAATACAAATGTGTCATGACGTAATCCGCAACAGTTTACTACCTCAGTACGAAGTAGTGAAACTCTGACACAACTGCCCGACCACGGCGAATTAGTTACCTAGAGCGTTGAATGCCGCACTTGGCAGCAGCTATGTCACAGCTGCTATTCACTCACAGTAAAGCGTTGGCCGAGGGAGCCTGTTGTAAGTACCATCAACATATGGCTTCGTCCAGGACCCCTGTATAGTTTCCACAGTGTGGCAATAGTACGTTCTATCACGACGTGGCAGAGCGGAAGATGGTGGACAGATTCAAAAACCTCCTACCTGTATGACTAACCCCTCACAAACGACAAAGCAACTCGAACACGTTAATGCTTAGAATCCGTGTGAGATGTTGCTGAAGTTCCACGTATCAGCGAGATCCGACGGTCCATACCCAAGATATCACTGTATTCCTTAGTGATGCAGAATACAGTGGACGTGCAACCAGGCCAAGAGATGACAGTCCATGGTGGCCGGCTACTAGAAATAAGAAAACACTGACCAGCTACATTGTGCAGCTTCTAGCTGACAAATCACAGCGTCATGCCTGTCTACAGAACGCGCTGACCAGTGAGACACCGAAGTGACTAAGACAGTGGCAATCCGAGACCGTTGCCCTGTTCCTTGCCGTCAAAAGCATGCTTGGAGTAACTTTCCTGCCACACATACATCCGGCCAGCTCAAATGACCAACGCTGGTATCAACAATCCTATTTTTTTCCGGAACTGAACTGTGCCCAATTCAATGACCAATGCCGTCAATTTATATTCGCACCATACACGACTTTTCACCGCCAGCCTTTGGAGTCGTCCGACCCGCTCCTCGGTATTGAAGACCCAATACAGTTTGGTTGAATGTACCGGTGTCGGCCACGTATGCGTGTATGGTTAATTTGAATGTGCGCATTCGTATTTTGGTCTGCCTGAGCGTTTGGAATGATGAATTACATTTTTAGACATGTTCTACACCTCAAATTTCACTGCACTAAAAAAGACATTGGTTGATAAGTATTCAGAAAGTGCTAGGATGGAAAACGGATGATTCGGCAAGCCCCAAATGTCAACCAAATAAAGAACTTCATGACTACGTGGTATTTGGATGGGAGGCAATTCAAGGCGCAATGTTAGAAATAAGACATTCTGTTTGTTTTATCCAGAAGAGCATTGCTTAGAAACGTCATAAACGAGGGATTCAGCTTGGTTCCAGGTGAGTCTCTCGCAAAACCAAATTTGTTTGCAAATGAGTGTATTTCGCTAATTTCGTGCAATTTGGGTTCAATTGGAACATAAGGTAGACGGAAACTCAGGGTACGGCAGTGAAGCATCAGTGTCAACACTGACGTTGCTGTCTTTGATGATGATCATGGAAACTCAGGGACTGCGCCTACCTGATGAGCCCCAGAGAGGGCGAAACCGGTCGTGGACTATCGAAGAGTTTCCAGCAACCTTATGAGTAGTGTATTGCGCCTACACATGTATCCCGATATCCCGAATACCGAACCTACTGAAACATGAGGCGGCCTGGTGCAGCACGTTCAGCTGCTGAGAAACATCATAAACGAGAGATTCAGCTGGGTTCTAGGTGAGTCTCTCGCAAAACCAAATTTGTTAGCAAATGAGTGTAGTTTGCTAAAGGAGGCTTCATATTCATGGTCCATCGTTCTGTTGAAGGCCGGTATTCTGGATCGGAGGTAGCATGTGGCCACCAGCAATACTTACCTTCCCAGATTTGGAGGTTTTTGTGGCCGGGTAGAGGAAAATCCCACCATAGACGAGAGTTCGATGTACATCAGCAACCATGGAGCCAATGTAGCGAGCTCCGTACGCTTTACCGGACTGAAATATAACGAAAAAAAGTCGTATGAAGGGGGTTGGAAGAATCATAGCAGAGAGTTCGATCAGGGAAATTGTTAGGTGAGGAGTAAGTCAGAACTGTTGCATTAGCGTGTGCACTAACAGAGTGAATTGATAAGAATCGCGTGCGCGTGAAAGTTAATCAAAGCATGGCTGAAGACTGCTCAGAACTCATGAGCCCCGACAAGAATGGCTCCATGGATGCTACGTGGATGGGGCACTGCCACAGTGGTTGATGAAAGTGGAGTTTCATACAGCTACGCGGGACCTGCAAAGAACAGTTGGATAGTAACGCCATCAAATTTTTCGGTGGTGATTCTGCCAAATTCACCGAAACTGTTCCCATCGTTGTTCATTTAGGGTCAGGATCGGAGCAAAGAGACAAAAACGAACAAACAATTAAGTAAAGCGCCCAACAGTTGATTTCATCCTTACAGCTTAGTGGGAGCATAAGAACTCAATACACAGGAATTTACTGCAAAAAAGTCTACATGATATATCTATTTTGAAATTATGACTGCTTATTTATAAATAGAAAAGGCATATTCCGCATCCGACCAGTTCAGCGGATTAAATGCAAACGAGGGTTACGCTACAAGCAGGTCTGGCGTAAATAAATGACGACACGCAAGGAGAAAAAAGTTGTAATTGGGGCCTCGGGAAAACTACCTTTGGGAACTTCTTCTCTTGGATATATTCGACGATCGCCTGATCCCAGAGTGACGCGTAGCCTTCGTTGACTGAATATATGTTACCGCGAGACTTTACGCGCATTCGTGATTGCGTCAAAATGAACTCCCCAACAGACTATGGGGAATAGGAAACAAGCGGACGAGTTTCTGAGACGAATATTTTGTATGACCTGTTCAAATAAGCACTCAAACAGAGAACTGATTGAGAAGCAATCAAAATCTGACATTGTGAGCACGACCTACCAAGAAAATTCTAGGATGCCAGTGCAATGGATGAGAAATTCGCCCTCAACACCATCACTTGTACTAAGGAGGACAAAGGACAAATTGTACGCACGCAGCCTTTAAACGAGTACACAACACGGATGAAATGCTCGGACTAGGCATGTGAATTATGGCGACAAGATAGCAGTTCGGTTCCGGCTGTTACCGATAAAATGTTAGTCTCCACAATTGAGGCACCGGTTTTATAATAAGTTAAAACTAGGGCTCAGTATAGCTACTTGTTAGAATAAACCGTTCTAATGCAGATAAACCACAGACTGTGCGACTGGGGCACGAAGCACCTTAATTCTGTCCCATTCCAGGGATTTTCTGTCAGAGAGTATGCGTCGAATTTTCCAGGAGAAGGCTGTTATAATTCGTGGGCAGATGAAGGCTCGTTTCCACACAACTCGAACTCGTAACCTCCTGGCTAGTAGCTGAGAACTAAACAGTTCGGCTATGAGTAGCTGTTCAGCACTTACATAGAACATAGCGCCACTCAATTATCATAGTTGTTGATGGCCAAATGTAGCTCGCAGACTGGGAAGGAAGCTGTGAACTAAATGAAACAGATTGGACATCCACAAACCGTCTGAATGTAGTTGGCTTATCGCTACCAGGCGTTTCTTCCATAAGATAGAAAATGAATTTCACGATGAGACTACCAATGACGAGCTGGTGACTCTCGTCACCAGTCTTGAATTCCCCGAAAACATACCGAGAAACTACCCAAACAATTGCCGTCCATGGCATTGTGTTTCACGGGGCCACAAACTCAAGATATTATCCAGGAAAGTCTGAACGAACTGCGTCTTAAACGATACTGCGTCTCCCTCAGAAGCAAACAGTCACGTATTGTCTACGCCCATGACACACACCTCAGCTTTTTTAATCTTGAAGCCTCGGTATGAAAAACTGAGAAAAGTTGGGTAGGCCGGTAGGAGGCTTAATACTAGGCTAACACCCGCATTCTGAGGTACCTATATCTCTAGATTTCTAAGTTTATTTGAGTAGATATTGAGAACGCGGATAACATCAGTTCATAGATACGATATGTGGGTTCTTGTTCGAGTACGAGAAACCCGCTATTCGTACAATAGCATATCATATCATCGGGAGAACGAAAACAAAATGGAAATAGGGATGGCTTGATTCACCAGGAGACTCAACAGGTCAAATAAACTAGAAGTGGCTGTGAATAGAGCCAACCAGATGAATATGCATTAGTTACCTAGCACGTGTCATCTTCCTTGCACGTTTTCCAAAAGATCAGCAGCTTTAGTAGGTATCGGCGAAGGTTATTGATCAGAAAAGTGAGTAAGTCGGCTCCCATCACTCTACTGGAATTGAGAACCTTTGGGCGATCACCTGTAAGGACCATAGTCTTTGAACTTCCTAAGGCTCACAACGTAGTTAAAAGTGGAAAGAGGACAAAAACACAGTGAACAACACACAGAACAACGCGATTTAGATGCACTTACTGGATCCAAAGTAAAACAATGAACACCGGTCCCCACGGACAATACCACCACTGTCGCACTACCATAGAGTGCGTACCCGGCGGCAACGATATTTCGACCGGTTTGGAGGGCCTCCTTTTCGGTCACCCCGCCAGTAGCACCATCAGGACGACGGAAGATGGTGAAAATGGAACCGATGGAACCCATGCAATCAATGTTGGACGACCCATCAAGTGGATCAAAACAAACGATGTACTTGCCCTGGGACACCACAAGGGGAAGAAACACCATTCAAGAAGGTAGATCAGGCTTATACTAAAAAAATGAGTTGAACAAGAACAGAAACATGGATAAACGGAACAGACCTAAAACAAATCCAGAGCGGCAAAAAATAGCGGGCTACACAAACAGTTGAAAACCATTTAAAACTTGACTCACCATCAGAAATCTGGTCACCAAACTACTGACTTCAGACATGGGGTTCCTGATGATACACCACCAGCTAACTGACAGTATTCAAAGCGCAAAAATCTAACGAGAAAGCATCGCACACTCACCCCTGCCCAACAGTAAGGGAGACCACAAAAAACTAGGTACATGAGTGACACCGAAGACCAGGAACAAAGCGAACAAAGCGAGTGTCCAACCGGAGTCACAGAACCCAACAATAGCTCCAAGAAACCAAAATTGTTAGTGAGTGCTCAAATACAGGACCAGGTGGAAAAATTGGGTTAACGAACCGAGCTAAAACGAACGGCTAAAGAGAGAATGAAGATATTTTTACCAAAGAAATAAGATATCCGCCACCGGGAAGCTTTTTATGGTTGGCAGTCCGGTTCGATGTTATCAGTACAACAGTTGTCCAATGTTGAAATTAGATGTCGGATGTAGGAAAAATACGGCGCACAACGTGATACCCAGCCAAAGCTTCTTTACTGTTTACAAGGCGCCTGCTAATCAACACAGGTCGGTACAGCAACGCACAATCGCAGTGACCGAAGCAATCGCCATACGGCATCGCGACCCGATCCTTTGTCAGCAAAAACGGTTTGTTCGTGTGTTGCACTTGCTATGGTCCAACTCATCTCGCTCCGCACATACACCCTGTGCTGAGCACACAACCACAGCACTGACAAACTCAGCTCATCATATTGGTGACTTGAATTAGTTGTTCCTCAACAGGTAGCCAATGTCGTCTTTCACTCGACTTCCTGTTCATGTACACCATGCCCATTAAACAGTGTTGAATACTGCTCTCTTGGCCTTTGCAACTGTATGACTTGAGAAGGCCTTGCCGAAAACACGTTCGTCAACCCTTCTTTGTTCTTAGGGAAGATAAGTTAACCGGAATTGTACGGGCCGTAGATGCGGTCCACAAACAACGCAAAGGAATTTCGAAGCATATAGTCTAGATGGCGTCAAACAGTAAATGTGGAGACCACAACTATAGTACGCTGACTACACAATCCATTTGAAGCTGAAACGCTTGTAGATTTGCACGGTCAAGCAAGTCATTTGTACTGAGCCTAATGAAATTTCACGGTGTATGTACAGGCGGAATGCATGCTACTACTGGCAATGTTGATACTAAATGTTTGTCCAGTTAAAAATCTATTCTGAGATTTGGATTGCTTTTTTAAACGAAACCTCCAAGCAAGCAAAACTCCTAAAAAGCACTTTGGGTGCTCCGAATTATTTTTATGAAAACGGGAATCTCCCTTACGAGCAGAAACCGAGGACGAAGTAATTACAAGTTAGTTCAGCGATGGAAAAAAATATCGATCTTCCAGTAACACGTGTTCAGAGGCTCGAGAGTCATAGAATGTTTTCTGTAATGTGATGTTGAAACAGTGTTGGAGAAAAACGAACAGTACTGACCATAAGCTGAAGCGGGAACACGAGTCAAGTTTTATGCATCCGGAGGTGGATATTCAGGGCAGTGGCGTAAAAGTGAAACTTTTAAACAAGTGGGCAGACATAAATACGTTTGGACCGAGGGTATTAATCAAGCAGGAAACCTTAGCTGCAGGCAACTTAACTCCAGCTTATCATCAATCCTGGAAGCAGAACCGCACCAACAACATCCAAATGCCTTGTAATCTCTTTCACACCATTCTGCAAAGTCACACGTTGCCCACCTGACAGTTTGCACCGCTCATAAAGAGACACAAGAAACAACACTCGTCTCGGTAGTCGATAATTCGGCACGGGTAATACCGCACTAGATGGTGCTGGATGTTTCCCGCGACCTGTGTTTCGGCCGCACAACCGAAAACCCGCTAGCAATATATCGCACTGATGGTGACCAGACATTTGCAAACAAACTGCGAAGCTTGGCGAGCAGGTCAACAACCATCTGATCTAAAATCAACGAACACCCGTTTTCTTACTGCCTCATTACAAATTCGTCGACATCATCCGATACCACCACCGATTATGAGACATGAAGATGTCTCAAGTAATCTGCTCGTGTCTCGCAACCATATAACAAAACAAACTGGTGCACATGCCGTTCCAGACCCAGTGATATGCCTTTTTGACACCACAAGTGCCGAAAATTAGCAAACGTGATTCAGGACTTCGAGATTCGTGCACTTATTTCATCAAAGATTTTCGTCCGAACGAATACGATTACCGAGGTGTGTAAGTTTCACCACAATCTCCAGTTCTTCTCCTTGAATAACAAGGGGCACGTTTGGAGACAAAAATTAGTGGGTACTTCGTAGGTACGACGCATATGCTGAAAGATGACATGATAGTGGTCAATTTATCCGACAGTGTTTGTGCTTTGTGTTCCTTTCCAAGAGCAGGATGATGTCGTCTGCGTACTCTAGATGGACATTGTTGCTCACCAGCAACAATGTGAAGACTCCCCAGCATTCATGTCTTTATTTCACCGATGATGGAGTTTAACGAAAACGCCCCACCTTTATGGGGAAACTTTCATAGATTCTCAAATATGTCAGGAGGCTTCATTCCTCTGTTGAACAAGTTGGATGTTCACGGTTTGAGGGAGGACGGTGAACGTCATTTCCAGACATTGAAACACCATAAAATACATTCCCGAGCCGCTTTTGTACATGAAGCAATAGCCCAAAGGTAGAAATGTTTTTCCTCCCTTGTAAGAGAGGAGTACTACACCTGGCGATCAGTGGACGTCTTGAATGGAGTGAATGGCATGGTACGCCCGTTTAATGATGAAACCGGAAGCAGTGCGATGAAAGTGTCCATTTCGAGCACATCCAAAACTTAGTGGTGAGCCTCAGCGAGCAACCGCCGCGCATACACACAACGCGATTCGAACGAACCAGTAACCTGCACAGAAATCCTCACACCCTAGATACGGTATGCCAAGAAATAAGTGAATACCTGGACAAATTAACTCGCAGTCGAAACCCACAATCTGTGCTTAGATGCAATTGACCGGTGAGCAGTGCATGTGGAACGGGAACTTTGTTCTCTCAGGTATCGGACTGCATAAACAACCATCAGAACGGTTCTGTTTGTTGTTGCTCAAGGAGATTTGCCCTTGTAGTTTCGCGTGAAAATATTGTCCGTGGGACCACTACGGATAACGACTGTGTCAAACACACGAAGAGCCGAAAGTACCGAGGAAAGTAAAGCACTAATCAGCGAGTGCCTATGAAAGAATGTCAATCAAAAATGGTTGTGTATATGAATCTATCGTTATGTTGCACGTAGTAACACCGCTTCAGACAGTATGCGCTTGTTGTTTCGTTACAGTTCAGTTATGATCACACTGACGTGACGCTCCTGTTCGCATGTGTTTGCTGCTAGAAACATGAGGACCAATCAGGCCAAAACGTGCGAGAAACATACGGCTAGCTGCTATGCTGCACAGTTAGCTGGTGACATGGACAGCAGAAGGACGGATGGCGTCAACGTGAATGAGACAAGTGATCAATAGTAGGCACGTGGTAAACAAACTACAAAAATAGCATTGAATCAGAAACACCAACTGCAAACAACGTAAGCAGCTAGAACTGGCGGAAGGCTCACTAATTCGCGACGTTTCTAGAGTGAGGCAGGAGAAAAACAGACAAAAAGATCATAGTGGTTCGTTTATGCTAGGTTAAAAGGTTGCTAATGTTACAGGGAAAAAAAAACAGAGAACGGAGGACGACCACACAACGGCGGACAGAGTACCCGACTCGTGTACGAAAGCTCATGAACATGGCTGATATCATCACCTCCAGCGTCGGGCTTTCTGTCAACACATGGAATTGTACAACTGTCGGGCTTGATGCCAGACGATCGATGAGCATCCTAAAACTTTCGAGAAGACCACTGTGCATGATTATGTCCTTCAACTACCTAAAAGAGACACCGAGAGTAAAAAAATAAATCGTTCAGCTGTAACGACCTCTCTGTGTCTAGCTGCCACGCCAACGGAAGGAGACACGGGGTGGCTGGGATACTGCTAGGTTACCCTAGCCTAGACAGGAGCTGAGATGCTGAGGTTGTGTTCGAACCACGGATCTTCCGGTCCGTAAGTTGGCGCCTCAACCACTGAGCTATCTCGAGCATCGAGAGTGTAAGTAACACAGTAGATATTACCTGACTAGTTAACTGGAACTTCAAAACTGCATGTGACATCAACAATGTACCTCGCGATAGAGTTCACTCTAAACAAATGTGGGTGGGATAGGGGCTGATGCTGTATCATAAAAGACTAGCCGACTGCATCGTCCCTAGTCCGTGTTGACAGACAGTTAGTACCAGATACTGCTGGTCAGTTAGTGAATGGCCAATCGGAATAACGTAGACGGTTGACACAACGGACGATAAATAGGCAACTCACTCGTCACTGCAGAGGATAAAGTTCAGAAGATTGAGTGTGTCAGACGACAAGAAAAACCCAATGCGCCCTAAATGATTTGTGTCTAGGTATGAAGTCGCGATGTGCTAAGTTCCAGCCTACAAAAAATGCGAAAAATTTTGCTCACCTTAGGATGCTGATCAAGCATACCATACAGGGGTAGCATCATACCGAGAAACTGAAAATGCGTTTGGGTGGCAAAAGTTACTGGTCGAATAAAAAAGGCACCAAAACGTTTCAACTGGATCTTCCGATAGCGAGAATGTCTTCAAAAACTCCGACTCTCCTTATCGGCCAGGCTTCAACCCAATAGCTATCAGGAAACGCTTTAGGGTGCTGATTTGCTAGGAAGATAGGCTCAAAATAGACTAGTTGAAGTGGAGTACAGGTAGTCAGAAGTCACAGGTGAGGTTGTAACAGATTCGCAGTTCTCAACTGTGAATGGTTACAATGATGCTGATGGTTGAATGAGCGACCAACGCGCCCTAGAAATGCTTATAAAACGGGACACAAATCGGCCATCAGTAATCATGAAACCATAAGCCGCTGTTTTGTGAACGTACAAACACACGCAGACACATCAGACAAATACATCAGAAGCCACGAGTAGTCACAAAAGCTGTCCGCATACCTCATAGACACATCGGCATGTTCGTTTGACTGCAAATACCGAGAGCTCAGCTCCTGTAGTTTGTAGAGGCCAAACCGTAGCACAACTCACGGTTACCTAGAGATAGTGGAGTTGTCATATCTTATCCGTGTAGTTCGTCTGCTTCCTCTGATGCACAGACCTTACCTTAGCTGTCTACATGCGGAAGCGGTAACATTGCTTCGATAAAAGACCAAACAAGTTGTGAATCCCAAACCGAGTCTGATGTAGAAAAGTGAGTAAAAAAAGATTACTTTTAAAGACAAACAGGTTAATGAGAGAGGAGAATCCGGACAGTAGTGCAGGCTATCGAATGGTGCATAACATGCAACAGATCATCAGCAGCCACGGACGCAAATGCAGGAGCAAAGGCTAGAGAAACACTCAAGAAGTGAAGCATGATGAGGAAAGTATCCTTCAAAAACTCCAGGTTCCTTCTCACGGAGCGAGCTCATCCTTTCGCGGGAGTGGGCCTCATAAAAGTAAAACGGCACACCGCTGGTCGCAAGTCGCCAGAATAAAAATATAGGCTTTGACTTATGGGCCTGTTCAGCCGCATCTCGAACATGAAGCAACGATCACACACCAGTTTTGTAGACGGCTGGTTGTTCTGCTCGATAGCTCGATCGGTACATACAAGGAAGTAGGTCAATCCTGACCAAGTCGAGATTACAAAGGAAAGCGCGACTTTAGCTATTTTCCAGGACTGAGCACGTTACCAGATGTTTTCACGACTAACGGAAAAAGTACAACCTAAAAAGTTTGATAAAACTGAGAAATATGCAAAAACGGTCTGACTCAGAGCAACAGCCGGAAGTTGTTGCCGTTGCATGCACGATAGAGGAGAGACAGGCACATTCCAATACAACATAGGTGTGAAAAAAAACAACGCTTTGAAGACATTCTGAAAGTACAACACACAAGAACGGGCACCAGATAAACAGAAGCAGTGCTTTGGTGGATCCCACAATGGCAACGTTGGAGGTGGTGACGTTGATGGCGACAGTTCGGAGTAACACTGAGGGTAGCAACGACAAATGCGCAAGAGCTCAAATGAACAAGCACGCAAAACTTGGAACTAATAGCAAACGTTTGCCAACTTACTCGGGCCTAGTAAAAACACAGAAATCAAAGGTGCATATAGATTAGAGGTATACGAAAAGGCAGAAACCAGGCTGACGCACCATTACACAATCTGCTGTTGAATCAGATTATGTCAACAGCATAGAAACCAAATGTAAACATAAAAAGCCCGTAACAAGGACGCCTAACAGACAGCATTTCCTAGGTAGGCTCACACAAAAATCAATAATGGGTAAGATACACATCCCAGTGGATTGGTTTTTGTCATCCTCAGCATCCTCGTCGATAGCAACATCAATGTTGACACGGAAGCTTTACTGCCGTACAATCATAGATCGCGCTAAGGTGGAAGGGAGACTAGACAGATTGAGGACCCGGTGCTAGCCTGCCAATCATTTTAACGTGTCTGCACCTCCAAACGCCCAACTGAACAATATGGATACAGATGGGCAGCACGAAGGCCAATCTCACCATTTAGCACCTAGAGTTTGCTAGTTATTGAGCTGGCTGTAGAGTGAGTCGAGAGAAAAGCACACTGGACGATGCAGTGTACCAAACTTTTCGCAGTTTCGCTAGCACCCAACTCAGTTCAGTTCAGTTAAGGCAGTTCAGTTTTTCAGGTCACAAACCTTGCACCCAGTTGCAGTGGTTCCAGCGGTTACAAATTCGTTCACTGAAAATAAGGAGAATGAAGAAATGAAAGCCACAAGTTGGAGGAGATGGCCAACTTTGCATTGACGACAAATGGTTCTGCTTGTCTGGTATGGAAAGGAGTGAGAGGTATACAGTGAAGGAAGATCGCCATTGGCTGTGTGACAGCCATATCTGTCAGGGTTAATAACCATTGGTTTGACCCATCCCGCGGTGCCCTTCCGGAGAGACGGCAATTACTAGCGCAACTGAGGGCATTCTTACTTCATTGCCAAGTCATCAACTGACCGCCTCTCGATTAGGCAAATTACTACCAAGTTAAGTTTCGAAGTTACACCAGTCGGAAGAAGGCGTGAAGAGCACCAACCTTCTCGGTAGATGACGGTTCGGTATACATAGCAACTAAGTGCCAAAATACAGGGTATCCCCTTTTAAATTTATGGAATCTTGAAATAAATCAAGGCTAAAATGGCGGCATACAAGGGGCAATGTTGCCCTAGATACGTCCGAAGAAGCTTACGAGCTCATCAATAACTACCAGAAGGTTTCATCTCGATATTTTTATACAACTGAATGAGAGTCAGCTTTTCATTGATCCAATTTAGCTGTTACATGTCCTCTTAACTTGGTGACAGACCTACCGCGACTATCGTGAACTACAAACGGACCGCGAAAATGAAGTGACAGATCCTAATCTAATCGGCAATCTGGACACCTTTGGAAAGCTAGGAGCAGTCTCCAAACGATTGCGGGAGGGACCTGGATTATGAAAAACGAAAACGGCCTGCATGGGTTAGTTCAACTTACCACCCTGTCCGAATCTACAACGATAGCATTGTCATCCTCTTCGCTGACCAGCAGACAGGTGGAATAGGACGACGTAAGCATATTGATGAACAGCTCATTGGCTAGAACGTCCAACTTTTTCACCTCCTCGCCTTGGACATTTGAGGTGCCGGTAAGCCCATAACTGAGGGAGATCAATTTGACAGAAATAAGCTTTCAGTAGCTAAAGTGTTAGAATACTAATGAGAATATGGGGTAACCGTCGAGTCAGGTGGGAATCTATATTATTAGAGAAGATAATACCACGTGAACATTAGCCTCACAATATGGAAAAGAAAAACCGTATCAACATGGTACTAAAGGATTCCAGTAGTACGTGTCGCTAACCAACATGTGATGAAACATGGACTCGAAACAAGCTAGTGATGTCGAAAAGCTTTTAAACCGCACACCAGGATGCTAAAAATGATAAAGCGTATATGTCGGTAAGGGGATCCCTCCAGTTGAGTAATCATCTCACGAAAAACACGAATTGTGATTATACTTATTACGCGACGACTGTTTTCACTCTACTGCTCGACCCAAGTGATGGCGGCACGGATCCCATCAAGTGATATCTTCTCCACACCGATGCCTTGCTATGTACTCAGTTTAATCCTGCTCCCTCCACAAAGGATCCACACCCTTTATCACACCTTGAAAACTCTCATAAGTAATCCAGTCTTTTTCGCCTTTCTTGGGGCTCGTCAGGTAGGCGAAGTCCCCGAGTTTCTATCAACCTTATGTTGTACTTGAACCCAAATTGCACGGAATTCGACAAATTCACTCATCTGCATACCAAATTGGGTTTGACGGGAGAGTCATCTGGAACCCAGCTGTATCCCTCTCTCGAAACTGCTCAGCTTCGACACGCGTAGTCATGAGGGAAAGTAAATTAACAGCCAAGTCCCCAAACTAGAATGACCGGAGTTAAGTTGCATACCTGGAAGGAACGGTGGTCTTTGAATGAGGACCTTCGTCGGTACGTGAGGTCACGTGATCCAACTGAGTCTATGAATAGCTCCTGGTTAGCGCTTGCGCTAGGAACAGGCGAAGTTCAGAACACAACTGAAGCGGCTGCTCCCCATTATCCGTACGGAAAGTATCGACTCGGAGCTGACAATCTAACTAAGTAATCCAATTTGAGCGCACGGATGTCACTATCTGTCCTTTCTTCTGATCGAAGCATTCGCTATGGACCTCGATAAAACCCACCTTCCCCAGCTCCAGAACCGCATTCTGTCTGGGTATACACCGATAAACACCACCTATCCCACCGAGGAGTATTGGTCTTCAGTGCATCAGACAACCATAGAGCGCAGACGGCTGATTACTGGAATCCAGTTTAATAAAACGCTTTCAGCCCTGGGGGTAAGCAGAACATCATGGCATAAATAGTGAGTGGTTGCATTGGGACCACCAGATACCCGATAAGATATGGGATACCTGAGATCGTCGTAGGCGATTTGAGATGCAAGACTGAAACGGGGTCTTGCATACGTGTTTCGGAGGCATAACAGTTAGGGAAAGCAAAGTTTCAGCAAGGGATACCTGTTGGGTAATTTAACCGAGAATAGTGAAGTTAAAAGAAGCAGTATGGATAGCATATTTTTGGCTTAGTAGCGGGTTATCTTGGTTTACATGACTAGGGCTGGAGTTTAGACAATGAACAATGGTTAGCGAACTGACGACTGGATCACCCGCATGGACTAGCAGAAGGGGGAAGGGTGCAAATGAGGGCCGGTGAACGAAGAACCGAAAGGGTAAATGATGTTTCCAGGTTACCCAGGCTGGAAGGGATCGCTTGCAACTGCTCCTTGAGCCTTTTCCTGAAAAGTCTGAACCATAAGGCAGTGAGTAATTGGGTCAGGAGACCACATTCGGCCCAGCTTGGCTGCAGGGAGCTGGCCTAGCCCGAGGGTGCAGGGTGTATGGGATAAATATACCCGCCTTGGTACCACTACGCATGGCATGAGTTTGAAGCCGCATCGATATTTGCTAGTTTAAATCGCGCTTGATTCGACAGTATTGGATATAGTGGTCAGGGTTAAGTGTCTTTTAGGACCGACCTTTTCCAACCCAGTATCACTGGTCCAATAAATATGAAAACGTTAGCCATCTCCACGAGACGACTCTATGTCTTCCTAGTACTGTCACAAAGAGCAGTCAGCCTCACTCCAGACTCCTCGTAACAAGATTGCTCGCTGTTTTGTTTGCCTGGGTTTATTTGGCCTCCCTGACATTACTAAACTTTTTGGAACGAAGTTGCAGTCAGTGTAGCCTGCGGGATTATTCTAGTACTCAAACTCGACCACTACGACCTCAAGATAGCTCATCAATTAAGGCGTGTGCTTCGAACTCAACCCTGGATTTTTGGGTTTTCCTGTCTACAGGCCAACCTGGCGGCAGCTCAGCCCTCATGCCAGCTGTACAGCAGCTATGCAACGAAATAGTACCACAACTGAGACATTATTTATCGAAAACTTCAAGGTGACAGGTTTTGATCTGGAAATAATGCTGTACTTATGTAAGAAAAGTGGAAACTCCGTAACCTCATACGGAGGTCTACCACCGCCAAAAACTCTGGCAAAGCTCCTAACGGTGGGCTTCTTGTCTACTTGTTTTTTAATCCCATTCTGAATGCTAGAAGACAACGAGTTGGTTGCCCTGTTCACCCTCAGCATTCGGGGTGTAATTGTCGAGGTTCCCTTTCCGGCACCACTCACGGGTCCAGTGAGATTTGAACTGAACTGAATAGCAGTTGTGCTAATGAATATACACGCCGGAAATTTGTTTCGCGCATTAATCGCTAACCTGGACAGTCCACAGACACTGGGCGGGCCGCTAGCCCGCTGAAGTCCCATTTTATAACCATGATACCTTGTTTGTGTGACGTGTTTTTACTTCCCACAAAAGTGGTTTACGGGGGGACAGGAAAACCCGTAGACAGAGACCCCACGTGAGAATTAAGGACAATGAGTTGGCTAAATGCATGGAACAATGCATGAAACATGAGAAGTACTCCAATATGTATGCGCTGATGAGAACAATCACCGTGGCCCCGAATATCGCTTTTATTTAACGAGTTTGAACGGGAATATCAAACAGACCCTACCATGTCTGTATCGAGCGTGTAGCAGGTAATCTCTTTATTGCACGTACCTAGTGCCACGCTCCTACCATTAGGCACTCAATCCCCAGGACTTGCCCCATTCACTATTGCTCGCCTTTGGCGAATGAGAAATGGACCGGTTGCCTATATTCTATTTCTGGCCGGATGAATATAATATTTGGCAAACTGAAATATATCTGGCCTCATGTGCCGAATGTTCTTCTGAGCAGCCATAAAGCCTAAAGCCCATTTGTTCTCATTATTATCATATGACTTCGTTTTGAGGTGCTCCTGAGTGGGCACCATTTGATTTCATGCTGCCTGCACCACTAGAACAGACCCCTCTCCGAAGGGATATTTCTTGGTCGAGTGTGCCAACCAGTATAATCAGCCTACGTTTCTCTCTGCTAGCCTCTCGAGATCCTTCCGTGGTTGAAACTCATCTACTTCTCTCCATATCTTCAGGTCGCGACTACCAAGCAGCTCGAGGGGAGGCGACCTGCTGGCAAGTCTTCACACAGTGCAAACAGTTTGGGTCCGAGAGCAGGACCTTCGACATACCACCAAAAGAGTCCATTGATTGTTACCTTCCATCTGCGCTGGAAAAAGAGCTACCTCATCCAGTTGTGCAGCTGTCCACCGGATCCTACATGCTGGAGCACACAGTACGTGGCAGTGTGGTGTAAACCACCCAGTCGAAGTGAACGAACACCGTACATATCAAATCGATCGAAAAAATCGTTCAGCTGTAACACTCTTTCGGTGCCTAGCTGCCATGCCACCCGAAGGAACTGCGAAGGCTGGGATAATGCCAGGTTGCCCAAGCCTAGACAGGGGAAGTCGAGAGGCAGAGGTCGGGTTCGAACCACGTATCTTCCGCTCAGTAAATTCGCGTTCTAACCACTAAGCCATCTAGCCAATCACACATATGGTCTTTCGGTACTCCGCGTATCACACTAGGGAGCACCGGGTTTTGTAAGGCGCAACTTTCCACTCATGAACCGAGGCTGGACCGGATTAAGCGTTCTCAGCAGACCGGAATGCGTCGGCACTCTTTCGGCCATCTTCTCTAGTCCTGAGGATTACCGACACTAAGCACAGATCAGTGGACGCTGACTACGATTACGTCCTTTGGGGAATTTGTATTCCCATACCCTAGTTTTGGAGAGTATCCCCAGTTTGTAGCGACCGGCCAAATGTATGCACGAGGTGTTGCAACTACCGGGGCTAATTCCATGAGCATAACGGGGTGTAGTCCATCCGACCCTGACGCTTTGATGCCGTGAAAAATCCCTAGCACTTGTTCTAAATGTGTTGGGCTGCAACTCACCTCACGAATGCACCTCCTCTCTTCTTCAATTATTAAGTCAACCATAATCCCTCCGGTGATGAGGGAGGGAGGGAGTCATCAGTATCATCACAGACAGCAACATCAGTGTTAACACTGTTGCCTCCCTGCTGTGCAACCACAAGGTTTATTCAATTATACTTAAATGCTTGAAGCGAAAGAAGAAAAGCCTGGGTGGGGAAAGAATTACGGAAGATGCTAGCCTATCGCAAGCACTCTAAGGCGCATATACCTCCGGACGCTCAATCAGACAATCTGGAACGAAAACAACAGCATCAGTTTCTAACACCGGTTACACAACACCAATTCTTGGGACGTCTCCAGCCAAATACAGGGAGGGTCAAGGGGACCCCAAAACTAACAACACAAAGACTCTCACATCCTTCTCCCAAGTCACACGTTGTCCACCTCACAGTTCGTGTCACTCTGAAGGAGGTACGGAGAAAAACATCCCTGGCAAACGATGATTCGGCATATGCAGCACATGACTAAGCCACGGTAGTAGATGTGCTGGATATTTCCGAGACTGATGTGCCTGATGCACGATTCAACACCCGTTTTCTGATAACTTCGTTACTAAATCATCAATGTCTTACGATCCCAGCAACGCTCTCGAAACATCGGTGGTCCAAAAACTGAAGCCCTAGAATATCTCACCCACCAAGGTCAGGGCGATGTCATCTGCATACTCCACCTCTAGATAGCTCAGTGGCCAAGATGCAAAATTACTAACCGGAAGATCCGTGGTTCAAACCCAATGCCGACATCCCGGCTGGTCCTGTCTAGGCTTGGGTAACCTGGCAGCATTTAGGCCTTCGTGCTTCCTTCGGGTGACACCACAGCTAGGTATGGAAATGATATTACAGTTAAACGGTTATTTTAGCTACTTATTACTCCAGGCCAACAAGGTCCTCTCCAGCAACGATGTGAGCACCGGAGTTTTGAAGACCCTCAAGTGCTCACTTGATTACGATGTTGAACAGAAATAAAGAGAGCGGACACACTTACCGGACACCGCCTTTTGCAGGAAAGCGTTTAGAGAGCTCCCACACGTCCTCACTTTAAGGACCGAATTGCGTTCACGAACTTCTGGAACATGCCCTTTTGAGCAATCATGGTTAGAGGCACTGAGCGACCAACACAATCGTTGGCATACATATGAAATATCCTGTCGGAGTGTTGTGTAAATAGATAGGATCGTTCCTGTCAGTGGTTAAAATTTCGTCCGATGGACTTATTATCAAGATAGGCTGCCCTATGTCTTTGTTTTTGCCACTGACGCATGTGTAGATCCTTTTTGGTACAACTTTCGACGTTAGCACCAGACTTTCCTCGTGTGCTCGTCTTCCGGCAGTCACCGTTTGCTTGCGGACGTGCCAAACTTACTTATTTCTGTTATAACTACCTGGGACATCACTTTCTTCGAAAAGCTCCCACACTTATCCTGGTATGGGGATTCAACAGAATGCATGACATCCAGAGTTGACGAGGTAAAACCATCGTTCTCTTCAGTATGTTCAGCGCAAGTAGTTCCACTGTAATCCATGCAGTTACTTCCATATATCTTCGACGGTTTGAACTGTCTCCACGTCAAAATCCATGCAGCCTTCATGAATCCTCATACTTTGAAAATCCGCACTCCAGAAAGCCGGAAACACGTTGCCGGCTATGTCACATCATCAACATCATCACCGACAGCACAACATCAACGTTCAACACCGGGGTAGTTTCTGGATGGCTCACAGGTTTGTAGCAATCTCCCACTACCCACTCCAGGAACGGGTTCGCTTGCGGGGTGGAATGCACTAGCAGTATGTTGTCCAGAAGCTCACAGTTTGCTAAGCAATCGGTACGCTTTGATTGCTACGACATGAGTGTTTCCTTCATCTCCGTGCACATCAATAGCGTGGTCGTCACTGGAAATTAGGTAACCCTCTACCGGAACCTCGGCATGTGACGTTTCCTCTGTGGTGGTAGTTGATGATCAACTGCACATGTTTCGTTTCACTTATTTACAAGGCTGTTGACGCATGTCGAGGAAGTGTCAGCTCTCAGTCTTCACTAGTTACTGCTGGGCGTTGATTGGCCACGAGATCAATGGTTGTCAAAGCAGAAGAATCCCAGAAATCCGAACTAATCTTATCATAGAGTAAATCTCGTTGTTACTACAGCCCTCGTTCATTGTCCATCCAGTGGGCTTAGGTCCAGCCGAGTGATGTTTGTTTCTATCAGCAGCTACCCTTTCTGAGTGACAGCACTGAGAATAATTCAAAAACCAACATAATTCTGAGGGGCCTTCTTGCACTTTGCATCCGACACGGAAAAATTGCTTTATGGTAACGAGGTCGTTGCCCTTTCCTGACAGATTAGGGACCAGCATGGATACAATATCTTTGTCAAGCCCTAGTCGTACGACCGACTTCAATGGACAGGTCGCTAGGATGTTGCGGAATGCAAAGCACTTTATGCGGTCACTCTTATGGTTGGCCGTAATGTTACAAAGTGGTAGCCGGCACCCTGTCTGTGTGACGTTCCTCGGCATATCCACCTCGGTTCAGGGTGTCGGGGCTCTTCCTACTTAATCTTGGGATGCCGATTGCACCTTCACAAGTTTGCGGAAAAAGACCGTCGTTTCATGTTTTGCCAGCTTCAGTTTGGATGACAATTTGCGTTACGTTACCTTAGTCAGCTAGTTCCCGTCGCAGTGCGCCATTGTGACTGTTGGCTACCTGGTTTTCTGCACTCTTCTGCTTCATGGCTGTTTTGGCTTTCAAAGGCTCATTCCAGAACCTACTACCCGCTCGTCGTCTTTTCCACTGCATCCAGAATTTGTCCCACAGGGTTTTCTTCATCCTGCTTCTGTTGCCTCTCCATAAATCCTTCTTAAAAGTGTCACGTAGAATAAGTCTAGCTCGCTTAGGATTTCTGAAAGGCGGCGTAGGAATCTAGTGAAGCGTCCGCGTAATTGCGGTATTCCAATAAGCTACCTATCTCACACTGTATTGCCTGTGAGCTTTAGCCTACAACAAGCGGACAAAGCAGGCAGCTACCAAGCCATTTGTCCCACCTGCGAATGCGCGTCATTTGTAAATGTCCAATGTTCTGAAGCTGCTGTAATCTCATCAGAAATTCTGTTCGACTCCACTCATACCAAAGATGGAAGCGCGTACCGTAATGTCTGTTAGGATAATTCGGCCAAACAGTCGAGAGATCAGAAGCAGAAAACAGAGGGTAAGGCTTCTTCATCTTCGACCGACTTGAAGTTGCTGAACAACAGGAGTCCGTCGACTCATAACGACAGCAGCACTCGCTAGCCTTTTTCCTGATGTCAAGTAGGTGCATGAAAGCCCCTTGTACTCACTGTCACAACCTCGCTCGGTAGACTGTTTCACGGGTTGACCACCCTCGTCAGTCCACGGATTCAGTCGCAAACTCCTATTCATGGATAACTTAAGCTGATACCCATGTGTGACCGTTCCACTCGTCACCGGGAAAAAATCTTAAACTGTCGTCAACGTCTCCAAGTAAAATTCTCCATGCATAAATAAGGTTAATTCTATATCGTCCGTACGCCAGTGGGAACAGACCTAACCTCGACAGTCTTTGGAAGCTCGGATCAGTCTTCTTTCGCCAAGGTGGAATCTACTGCAGTAGTAGAGCGTCCACCTCTATCAGCAAACATGTGGCGGGTGGTCCATACTCCGAGAGATCTGGCATGTGCCAAATGTACACGAAGGAAGATCTTTGGGGACACATGCTTGAATGGCCACCTGCCGGATCACATCATCCTTGAATCAACCATTACCTTGAAATTCGGGATAGCCATCACACTGGGATAGTATTCTGCTGTCAGTTCATGAATAGAGTTACAAAAATAACAGTACACTGTTGGACGGGACCGGCCAACCGCATGGCTGAGGAAAAGCATCCCGCAAGTCGACTAATCGAATAGCTTGTTCATATTACACAATTCGATTTACATCCTAATCCGATGTTATTACCTTCCACAGCATCAGGCCATCCACATACGAAGAGCAACTGAAGGTAGGATGTTGTGGCAGATCAGTGACGCATATTTTGAAGACCTTCGGGCCAATAACACCCCCTCACCGGATGCCACTGGTGAGCGAAAATGCGCCAATGACATTCACTTGCACAGAGCACCTGCCGGAGAAATCTTGAAGCCATTTTATTGTCAATGCTGTGGAGGCGTGTATACCACTATTAAGACAGTATAGGACATGAGTAAGCGTTGCGTTTGCCAGTTTGATAAACATGGGTAGCGGCGTGGACACCAGTCAAATACTTAACACTCAAATGACTCAGCGGCGTTTGCTTGTATGGTGGAAAGGGGTCGGGGAAGGACAACGGTGGAAAAATCTGTGCGGGTAAATCATAATTCCAGGTTTCCCAGACCGAGGAAGGGAGTTTAGTTGAGGTAGCCCAGCTTGAACCTTTGAACCAAAATTCTGACCTATAAGCCGGTATGAGGATGTGGGGTTTTGTTCGGGAACCCTATCTCTAACCTCCGACTCAAAAGTCTGACCCGCGAGGTAGTACGATTTTCTTGGGGGACTCTACCCGGGCTGATGACTTAATAGTCTGATCTGCTCGGCTGCAGGGGCTAACCTAGCCAGTGGGGGCACGGAATATGGTATAGATGTCCAAGTCTTGATGCTCAGACGCACAGATGCGTTTAGGGCCGCATCGGGTATATGGCAGGGTTTATTTGTTTTTCGGATAATTCGTCGACGGTCACTGTCAGCCGTTGGGGCATCGGAGTTTGACTTTTGGAGCCGACCTCTTAAAACCCTTCATACCTCGGCGAAAGACAGAATCTATGCCTCCTTAAATATGGATATATTGGTCGCCTGCGGGGAATGTCTAACTGTTTTTTAAACTCCCATTGCATAGGACTCCCATCATACGGCCACCGCGTAATCAATTTACCGTGTGTTGAGCCTGGCCTGGAATTTCATCGAACGCCTTATCAAATTTCGACCAGGTAACGTCCATAGAGTGCCCTGCAGCTAAATCCCACGCCCGGAGGTCCCTGGTTATCAGCAGTTAGGCTATGCAAGTTTAATCTGCTGAAAACCACACTGTGGATACCCTAAAGTTCATATTGTTGGAAATAATGTTGAACGGTACATTCCATCAACCTCCCTACTCACAGAAGTCAGAGACGCCAATCTACAAATTCATAGCCCGATTGTCTCGCGCGCTCAACGTTGTAACAATGACGAATTCTCATTCATGCGGTGGCTTGCATTCACAAAATGAAAATTGCAAAGGGTCGGTTATTGTAAACGCCATGGCTCCCAGTACTCATGGACACAATTCATCTTGTCAGACAACAAACTGCTCAGAATTAGCTCAGTTTCGACTGGTTCGAAGTCGAATTCCAGTTTCTGGTTTATGACCGTTCCCAGGGGCGGCAGAGTTCGATCGACGAGTACGGATATATTTTGTCACCGCTCAGTCAGTTGCTCTGAGGCGTTAGGTCGCAGCGAAATAATAGCAAACCATGCTCCATCTGATTACCATACTTAGGTATGCAAACGAGGGCCCTGAAGTAGAGATCTCTCAACCGGCGCTTATTCCTACTTCCGATGCTCAGTAAGCTTGAGTAGGCCGCATTGATTCCTGAGAATGAAGTTCAGAGGTCCTGACTTGGCCTTAATCCACCCCCGATTTCTTTCTCCCTTTTAAACAAAGCACACAGCTCAAGCCCTATCTACAGCAGGTTTTGTCAAAGCCAACGTCGTCTGCATGTTGAGATGAACTGAGTAGCAATTTCTTGAATCTTCCCCTTAGTACGTTCAGCTGTAGCACCCTATCAGTGTCTAACTGCTATGCCACCAGAAGGAAGCACGAGGGCTGGGATACTGCCAGGTCACCCAAGCCTAGACAGGGGGAGTCGAGACGCAGAGGTCGGGTTCGAAACACGGACCTTCCGGTCAGTAAATTCGCGCTCTAACCACTAAGTCATTTCGCCCTTAGTACAGACCCACGTCGATTTGACGTGATCTGCTAGGAACTGCCAGTCCACCCATTGGAGAGTTGTCGACTTTAGAAAACATTTAAGCCAGGCTTTCACTAACAAGGTTCAGAAGCCTCCCGTTCTATCTCCACCGGATGCGTGCAACGAGATCATCACTATGTCCAAGGGCTCTGCGATACACCAACCGGTCCGTTATCATTCTCAGGACAGAAGAGGATGGAACAGGGTGGAAGCACACGAACTGATAGCAAAGGCTGACAATCGTTCAGACTCTTGCACGGAAAGCTATGAATGTAGCTACCCCCCCCCCTCCACACACACACACACAAAGACATCAATACGAGCTCCTGGGCACTGCAGGCTTGTCCGAGTTGTACACTGATTAAATCGCCAAACGGCGACAGAACGCTTTAAACTAGGCTGTAAAGCAGGTTGGGCATGCTGACACAAAGTTGGTCCCACTTAGCTATTGCAGCACCTGTTTCCGATTACGGGCAAGATTTCAGGGCAGATCATACGATCAAGAGATAATCCAATCGATAAAACGAATTTCAGTAAACTTACAGAGATACCAAACCAGCTTTTCTGACGGCGCTGGATACAGCTTTTATCGCTGTCTGTAAACCATTCATCAGCTGCGTCAGCTCGCCGGTTGCACTTGGGAATTTGCCCTGTTCTTGAATAATAAACCTCGTCAGTGTCATGTAATCAGTATCCAAGGTATCAAACATCGACGATTTTCTACGCTCATCATTCATGATGTTCAAATAGAGGGTAGATCAGTTGGTCGGTGGAGAGCAACGGAGCACACGGGTTACCAAGCAGCCAAACTAGGTGACGGCGAGTTAGACCCTAAACCTTGCGGCCTCTAAATTGATAGGCTAACTGAAGTGACCAATCGCCTCAAAGGTGTGACTACCATGGTCAGCCAGCGACAGACAAGGATAGGAGCTGTAATTCGAGGCTCACAAGGGAGTCCACCACAATAATAGTTTACATAGCAAGTAATTTTTCAAATGCAGGCACGCCAGTGAAATTTGTTTGAAGCAGGTTGTTTGTTGTACGCTTTTCGTAATTCTCCCCCTGTCGAATACAGGTTCCAGATCTTTTATCACCGTCACTTCTCCCAAGTGTTTCAGGTAGTGGATAGTATATTACTCACCTCATCTAATTATCACTCTGACATATTCACGTCGAAACCCGTGGAATCCTCAGCCTGATAGGTGAGCTCCATGGCAGTTTAAGGCCAACCCCAAGGGCCCCAACGCAACAGGCTGAAGGGGCCCTCGCCATGTATGATGGAAACAGATGACCACTGAAAGTGACTGGCGAAATACTGTTTATAAACCGTTGGCGTTGCCTTCTACATGCGTGCCGCATTAAGTTCGGAACAAGCGGAGATAATAAAGTTCACGTCGGGGACACTTGTGATATTTTGTACCTTCTTTTGCTTCCATTATGACATTAAGTATTTCGTCAACTGCATAAACGTCTTTGTTTGCATAGGCAAAAACTACGGAACGCGCTTTTTCTACTTTTACACACAATGCACACGTGGTCACGTGCTTCGACTTTCACTTCTGATTTTGCTCGCGCTGGCTGCAGTCATTCGCGAGTTTCGCGTACTAACAAAACATTCCAGACTATCTTTGGATTTTATTATATGTGAGAACTGTTCAAAAGAAGACGCCTGGACAACCATAATTGGATTATTATTTATTCGCTTACCTGGGCCAACGATGAACTATCTTAAGGAGAACAGGTCTTAGTGAGTCTGTTCCATTTGACCCTCTTTATTGTTATACAATAAATCTAGCGTTATTTTTTTAACAATAATAATAAGCGTATTTCCCAACTTCTAGGGAGCATGCTGATTGAGGCATGATCGGGTCGCTACAACCTAAACGCAGCAGGCAACAATACGACGGGGAGGAAGGTACAACCAACGAGGCGTGCTTATTACGTGATAAGTCACCGCAGTTGTTGGAACCAAAAAACCAAACAAAACAAAAAACGAAAAAACAAAGTTCAAAGATAAGGTCGGCTGACATGACCTAAAACTAGAAACCATTGCTGGCCAGGAGTGACCTTGGGCGGTTGAGGAAATGGCTAGGGTCACTAGAAGCAAAAAAGGAGATGGAGATTGAAGGATTCAAAGTGGAGACAAATGGCAATTTTCGCCTCAGAAATATGGTTTAAACTGAGACTAAGTAGACCCACTAGTGTCACTGTTGTGGGGAAGTCAGGTGTAAAGGTTAGTTTTGATGGGAGGTAGTGCCAGTGCATAGGGTCAAACGAACACCGTAGATGGAATTGAACTTGTAGAAGAGGCAAACCCAAATTGCGGTTGGTTATATCCGAACGAAAGGTCCAGCAGGTCAGAACGAACTCATCCCAGAGGCGGTTGGGGCCAAGTGAAAAATGTGTTCCTAGTTGCGATTACAGGCTCGTGTGGGCGAGAGGTTGCGGTCGCTGTTCTGGTGAAAATAGTTATGGGAGTGCCATCAGACTGGGTATGGCAGTGCCATGCCATCATTGCACTGGCATACTTCGGTTTATGGACAGCCCGGTAACGGTCGTCAAGTTTGCCGCAATCAGAGAGGGGATACGCATTTCCGCGGCGGATGGATCTGGGTTAGACGATGATATTGACACAAATACAGTCAGGTCGATGCAGTTACGGGAAATTTCCAATCAGTATAAGGACCATGATTTGGAGGAGGACCTGATATTGGGAAGGTGAGTACCTAGCCGCCGAGGTGGCTAGCAGGGGGCTAGCCGTTGGACTAGTTGGAACAGGTGAATACATGGTGAGATTACATGGCGGTCGTTTTTAGCTCGGCAAAAATATCCAACCATTGTGTCTCCGTTGTGCTAAGGTAGGGTTAATGTGAAAACGGACAGCAGACAAATGATAGGCGGTTGGGCATTAACTTCCGAGATAAAGGATAAGAACATAGTTTAGCTGGAACCTACTACAACAACT
Organism: Opisthorchis felineus; assembly: GCA_004794785.1. NCBI lineage: Eukaryota > Metazoa > Platyhelminthes > Trematoda > Opisthorchiida > Opisthorchiidae > Opisthorchis > Opisthorchis felineus. The sequence continues at coordinate 142,187 of SJOL01009874.1, forward strand.
TAACAGAAAGGTAAGAGTATGGGTCGCCAGTCACTGCCGTCAGCTACAAGAAACGAATGGTTCATGGCAAGTCGCTAGCTGTGACTGCTGGTATTCAGAAAATAATAAGGAATTTACATTTAATATGTATATGATCGCTTCAAAGAACAAGAGGGAAGAATGTGTGTGTTTTGTCTGGATGATGAAGTGGACTTGGGGTGGTGCAACCCAACTAAGACGAAGGTGACAACTCCTTGCACGTCGATGTTAGCTGTGGGTCTTGCACAGTACCTTTAGGCTACTCTATGCATATATTTGTTTTAAAAATCAAACGAAAGGACATCTGTCATTCGGTTGTATTCCAGGGTGTCGCCAGACAAGTGACAACCGGGACAAGTCGAATCAGGCTACAGACAAACAACAACGGCGCTCTTTTACGGTTTTCCGAATTAAAGACTAGGCTCAGAACCACCGGCGTTGGGCGATGCACCCCTGCTACTGGAGGGGTGGCGAGTATACGAACGCACCATGGCGCAAGGTAACAGGACAACCCTCCATACAGGGCGTACCTGTGAACCACACGAGGTTTTCAGCCCTCATGCATGTTACCAGATCTGAAAGGCGACAAGCCGCCAAGCAGTCATAATTGCGGTATGTGCATTAATAAATAACTCCAGCTGCCAGATGTTTTATCCGGTCGGGAGGAAAGCCAGGCCAGTAAAACAGCAAAGTCATTCCAAACAAGCAAACAGAAAACGGCCACTGGAAGAGGCAAGTCGCACAGACAAATGAAACGGCAGCTTCCTTTTGGGCCAGGGGAGTAGAGTGGAGATGTTCAGAGTATGTGTACTATGACTGATCAACGGCAAACCATTGGTGTGAACCGCCATGTCAAGTGGAGGCGCACCACAGTGTTATGTGTATGTGAGAATGTGTGGGTTGTGGAACCGATCAGGCATTTCATTCGCTGCACATCTTCAGACCCACTAGTTGATATGCCTGCATTACACGTGGACAGTGAATGCGGAATGGTTTTTAACAGTAAGCATATAAAACTTCGGTTTTGCTAAGGTTAGTTAAATCTAGACAAAGCAAAGCGCCAGACATTAAATAGAGCTGACAGAGTTATTCACGGATGGGACCAGGCTCGAAATAACTAGGAGTAAGTTGGCTGGGCACATAAGCTTGAGGCCGGAGGTAAGGAAATACAACGAGGGCAGTGGAGATGGGCATGAAAGCAATTACGGTGGCAGGCGCTAGGCACTCTCCGCAACACAACTACGCTTCGGAGAGCAGGTGCAGATGTAGTCCCAGGAGGTGAACGTCTGCATAAGA
>SJOL01009874.1:170880-205298 GCA_004794785.1 Opisthorchis felineus
GTTTCGGAACATGAGAACATAAAAAGCAGCTCGGTTAGGTAACCTTATTTCTTCGGTGTGAACTCCTGGCATCTAAAATGAAGAGAACTCATTCGTGAGGCGTGAACCATTTTCTGTGCTATCCTCATCCGGCGTTCGTTAAGCGCACTAACACAGAACCCTGTCCACTGAGGCCATCTGCGTATTTAGTCGTGCGGGTTTGAGTATGATTCATTGGGATAGTTGTCTTCTGGGCAGATGGAACTTGGTGGCCAGAAAGCGGAGATATGCAGTTAGGATAGTCCATCGAGTGCAGTCGTCATGTTATGCAGTAGCAAAAGCTGTGCAGTCAGCACGCACAACATTGCAAGTTCCCATAACGATGGTTTTGTGATTTGTCCCGCCCTCGCTCAAATTCTTTGCCAGGAAAATATGAAACGCAGATTTACGTAACGAAGCGCTCGCGAGGAATGTAGTCTCTGCATAATCCGTACGAACATGAATCTACGAAGAAGCTTTCAGCTCCAAATTCAACGCATCCAGCTGCGCCTTAGTTCCCAGGAATAATTAGGTGCAGAATCTAGGACAATTTCTTAATCCAAAACTTGCAGCAAGGCTAGAGGGATGCTGCTGGTTAGTGCCTTGGCGTTACCTAAACACACCCATCAATATGAGCTACTTCAGATAACGTAGGATATCTGTCAGGATGGTCAGATTCCCGAAGGTTATTCCGGAATACCCGAAACCTATCGAGACCCTCAAACTCCAGTAAATGTCGATTGAACAGCTTGGAACAAGCTCAAACAGTGCCTTTCACAATTTAGCGTGAGGCCGGCATGGATCAAGTTCAGACGGTGCCACTCAGTATACAGTGTAAGGCCACTGTGCTTTTGCACTAGCTTGTTTGCGATAGTCTTTGTGTCCCTTGTCGGCCAGTAATTTTCCGGCTCTAATATACTGGAGCGAAGATAGCAGTCTGATATAACAGTACCTGCAGGATGCACAACTTTGTGCTTCGTATTCCAGAAGTTCATTGTTTGGCATGCACGACACTGGCACTAGGACGGGGCAGGAAAGATTGAGCTCAGTTATAATAGCAATGAATAGCCTACTGGTTCTACTGCTGTTACGGTAAGAACATTTACGGTGTTTGTAGGTGCGTGAGTGTAATTATAAACCCACCTAACCATGATATATTTGTGTGGACATGAAAGGACAACCTGATAAAATTATGCGAAGCCTTACCGGGAGGAAAAGAGAAAATGGTCTCCGTCGGTACAAATTCAGCCGGGAAGTTTGCCTGTCCAGACTAAGTCGATTTATATTCTTCGCAGAAATGGTTGCATTCACTGAACAGAAACTGAATTTTACTGTGCTCTCTCCCCGAAAGGTCTTGCCTTGGTTCAGGTTTCTGAGCCCGTCATGGGCAAGCTATCTTTTTCCCACTTTCAATTTTGTTAATTTTCTACATCCGGAATCACGCGTTCCCGAAATGGGGCACTTGGTGTGACTACAGCGGACGTTGGAGTTTTACGCGCATGGTCAACTCCAATGTCGATTTCCAGTTACTCAGGTTCATCGCATTATTAATCACGCAGACCTTTTACGTAGAAATTATTCTGGCAAGCGGGACAGATGTCTATAGTAGGAGCCGACGACGTTTAAACGGGCGATATAAAAGCCTTAGTAGAATAATAAGTAGATAAAAGATCAAGTCGCTTGACTAAAATAAGCCAAGGTATTCGCAGGTGATATCACGTAACAAAGAGGAATGGGATGCAGCACAATATATGGAAAGTGAGCTGACAGCTGAATCGTCAGCAGTGATGAAAATTTGGTACGGATATAAAAGGCTCGATATCGTAAATACTAGAGGTACCAGGTAGGGCCGCCTCCGACAGCCGAAACAATGCGTGTCCTCCCGCCAAACTTTGTGCAATTATGTGGGCACAACCAAGACATCTCACCTTCCCAACGATACAGGACGAACCCGGGGTGGGTTTACCCAGATATAGGGGTATCTTTAAACATGACGGTGAGTTTATGTCGGTCACGCAAATGGACCCCTTTATACGTGCCGGCAAGTAACTAAATTGCTGGAGCTTTGGTGCCCTTAACAACCGCTTCTTTCCCGCCCGTGGATCTCGGAAGGAAGGACGGAAAGTCGCTGTTGGGGAACAAAGTTACGAACTTAAATGCATTAATGCGATAAGAGCTGCACAATACAAACCGGCTGATCCGTTCCGTATATGTGCGGATTGTTTGATGAACTATGGCATCTGTGACTGCACCACATCAAGCACAAACTGGAATGTGATGGTGTGCAGACAACTTTGGATATACTATGATTCTCTTGAAACGGTGGATAAATTGTAAGGAAAGCCACAATTCTGAGGCAAAGAATTTACAGCACTTGCTAGCCTTTCAACCAGCATAATGCGGAGACGAGGAAAGCTTCTGTGGGAAATCTATCCCCAGGTTTCACACGACGCTGGATGACCGACCATCTAGCTGCCGAAGTTGGGCATGTGAAAAGATCACCGGTAAGGTCCGGCCGGAAGAGAAGAGTAGACAGGGCGACCCCTTCAGTACTTTTGGATGAACAGAACTGACGGAGTCTCATATGGTGATCACCATCAGAACGGACGCAAAGGTCCATCTCTGCTCAAGGAGAAGCCGTTGTGCTGGCCAACCGGCAATGATGGGACATGTACTGAACACTGAACGCAGGAAAGATTTAGGAACTGTGGAATTTTTGAGATAATGATTAGGAGCAACACACAGGGTGTATCGTCCAATGCTTTGACATTTGAAATTCCTCACGTTTCTTCTGACCCCATTTGTATCCCCCGCTCCACTTTTGTCTTTAGTGCGTCCGTATGAACTGGCGTTTGTTAGTCCTTACCACTTTACCCATTTGGCCTTGAGGTCATCCAGCCATTTGTGGCCGACCTTATGCACGTGTGACCGTCTATCATGGAAGCCTGTTTGCTCATTTGGTTCGTACATTTGGAGTCAAGTGGGCCATTTATTGTGGACGAGCAACTACTGTCGACGCTTGTATATTTTGTGACTTAATGTCTTACGTTAAAGCACCGTATAGAAACCCAGCTCCGACTGTGTTTTGCCTTCCTGAAGGTTCTGGTGTTAAGCGTCACTCAAAGATACCGCCTGCCCGTTACACAGGGACTTTTGACGGACGTAGCGGAGGCCGTCAAGAATCACGGCACGAACAAATAGAAGGCACGTGGCTGGAAGACTTATGAAAAAGCTACCAGATCAGCCGGGTCGACTTGTGGTGGCATACGGCCTCTAGTGAAGTGGTCTTAGTCTACTGCGCAATGTTAAACCGGATCAAAAATTTAAATTAATCTCTTTACCCCCAAATTTTAATACTTCGCTACCCCTTGAACAATAAGATCATTAAAACTCGTGAACCACACCCTTGGAGCGTTAGTTCGGAAGAGCAAACCCCAATCAAAATTTATCGTGATAATTTACTCCCCAACCTACCTGTCGTAAGTGTTCATTATCCACACTAGTCAACAAGTACTTACGGACCTTCAGCAATAATTAGGCCAACCGGTTGAAACAAATCACACCGACTGTTTCTTCATTTGTGTTTAAAATAGCCGGTTTGGTGAATTGTTTGCTCGGTATTTACGTAGCCTTTGTGCTGAAAGCGGAGCTCTGCCCACCAATGAATCTACTGCTTTTAACCAAGCCCATCTGAAAAAACATCTCATTTAGTAGCCTCAGTCGACGGTGTTGCGGTTTTTGGCGTCTCGCACATCGTGACCACCTTCAGGTACTTAAGCGCACAAAACCCGAATTTGTCCCATGCCAGCTGTGTCGCCGAATATGTATTAATCGCAAACTGGTCATACATGCGGGGGCGTCCGCCTAAGCATCTCCACAAACAACCCTTCTGTAAACAGGAATGGCCCGCTCGGAAGGCGCGCCTATAATTCAGCTACCCGGAAAATGAAATTAGAAACCTATCCAGGCAGGGCAAATGACTGTTTCTTGGACATGACATGCCAGCCATTCAACACTGTCACAATATTGGAACGTCAGGCGACATTTCCCACAGATCTTGCGAATATCATCTTCACTGGTTGCTGTGTCTAGTGCATGTCCGTCCATTTTCCATGGTGTATAGTCAAGAAGATATAACTAATAAGGTGTTTTATTAGTTCATCCAGGGAGCAGGCCAACACTCTATAGGCGAGCGTTTGCTTATGTGCGGTATACAAGAGAGGAGACAGCTACTTCTGGAAGCTTTTCAACAAAGCCCACTGGATGGGCCGCAAAACCAACTCCGTGTTCAACATTATAAACGTGATTAATTGTGTGCAATTCTTTACTTCGACGGGTATATTTTACTGACCCTCAGATAGCAAGTGACACCCCTGATAAGAACAAGCCAAAACCACGCTGGCACCCGTCCTCTGGCGCCGGTTATGAATGCGGTGTATGATCACTTTACACTAATCTTTCTGACCTGCGGCGTTCTGAAGATCGGCTACGATTTCATGAGGGCTGTCGTTAAAGTGGTGGGCGTTTTATATCGTAACGCCTTCCAGCCACGATTAACACATTTCATACAATCCCCTGACATCTCCCAGTAGAGGTGTCCGAGCAAGCACTGCCTGAGATGAACTTGATGCAAGGTCCTGATTTACGCTCATGTCGACTGAGGAAATATGAACTTGCCGAAAGGTTTACGCCTACGGTTGAAAGTCTTACCAAAGTGGGAGTTGGTTGGAATTACGGTTTGCAGTGTCGCTAGAAGAGCTTCGTGTCTTATTTTTGAGGTGACACTCTATGGCAGCAACCCATATAAGGTTCTTAACCTCTTTTTCGTTGCAAACCCACCGTGGCGTCCAGGCTCACGTGTTCCAACCGCGAAAGAGGCTTCGCCGGCAGGAACGTCGCTCCTTATGGAACAGTCGTGGCATAAAGGCAACACGGAAGATTTGGATCAGTATCAGCTAGATTGTGTCGTCCGCGTAATCTGCTGTGTAATCACAGGCAGGTTGTTTTGCCCACGATAATTAACTCCAGTCGGACATGCAGCTGAACTATAATAAATGAACGGAACGAAATTGAACTTACGAATGGCGCTTTACACCGGACCACTGCGGCGTTGGGGCGGGCGTCTCATAAGACTTAACACTAAACATCGGCGATTAACATTTCATTATCAGTCAGGCCGAAGCCATTAGGCATAATTCTTTTCATCTTCTGGGCTATATGTCCAGTGAGGCTTAAAGGTGCTCAAATTTAGCAGAGAAATTGTTGTCCCTGGAGCTGCTGCCACCTATCTAGCGGGCTTTTGAATTCATACGATGGTTCAGGCTGGATGACGTAAAACAGAACTATTCACATCAAAATCCTAAAAGATAAAGCTGAAATACAGCCCCTAACTGAATATTTGCACTGCGGCCGGTTCTTGAACGCCCGTTTTCCATTTGGGATGCCCTCAGGGTATCAGGCTCCTGTTCCAAAATGGGGATACTTCACCTAAAATATGGCTTAAACCGGAAGTTCACCGAACTGGTTTCATGCTCCGACTACTCCGTGACAATATTGGCTTGCGCAGCAACCCGGACTACCCTACGTATTTAGAAAGAATTCAAAAACACCGGATGCCTAGTTTATAGAGGCAAACGAGAGAAGCGGTTTCATCTTCGACCGCTTGGTCAAAGGGCTGTTGCACTTGTCGTTCGGTTTAGGGTTCAGGAAAAAAATAGCTGGGTACTCATTCGGAGAGCTAAACCTGCCTTTAAGCTCCGGAAGTTGCTAGGTTTATCAGAACGAGCAAATTCCACAACCCCATACAAACACCTACTTTCAACTCATGAATGCCGGCTAGCTATGCAATGAAGAAGCGGCATTTTGAACAGACCATCAATGAGTCAACTTGTCGAGACAGTTCGAGGATTAACTGTGGTGTCGTGCGTCTGAAATTTAAAATAATATTTTTTTGGTAGACTGGGGAATCGCCTGAGTGTGTGGTGGTCTGGCAACCCGAAAAGCTACTTTACCAGGAGTGTGGCAAAGAAACAAAAATGGTGTCGCTAGATTGAGTATACAATAATAAAGAGGGTCAAATGTAGCGGACCCACTAAGAACTGTTCTCCTTAAAATAGTTCATCGTTGGCGCAGGTCGGCGAACGAGTAATAATCCAAATGTGGTTGTCCAGGAGTCTTCTTATGAACAGTTCGCACACATAGTGAAGTCCGAAGGTAGTCTGAAATGTTTTGATACCGAAGTTAGCACATGGAACTCGCGAATAACTGCAGCCGGCGCGAGCAAATTCAGATGTGAAAGTCGAAGCACGTGACCACGTTTGTATTGTGTGTAACTTGTACAAAAGCGCGTTTTTGTAGTTTTTCGTATTCAAAGAAAAAACGCTTGTGCAATTGACGAACTACCTAATGTTATGCGGGAAGCAAACGACATTGGTTAATTTACCCAGAGACCAAGACGCATGTCACACAAAACTGTGGAAATATTTGCAATGCAAGCATGCAGAAAAACGTCTGCCAAATTTTTCAAAACATTCTTCTTGAAATCCCAAATGGCGCTGCTTGCGATGCGTGCGATTTTTACAGATACTGAGTCTATGGACTGTTAGCGGCAAGTTTACACTATTGAGGATGTGCACAAAGTCGAAGGTGATCTCGGCTGTTCTCCACTACTTCACTCTACCCCCTTACCCTGTCTCCCTCTCTTGCCCTGTTTGATAAGACGGCAGAAAACCATCACAATGTTTTCTTTCAGGTATTTGATTTCAAACCTGGCTGCACAGTCACAAAAGCACTCCACTTGAAGACTTTGGTGAAGTCGATTTTTAATTACGCTCAGTTATCATATTTCCACGTTGTGACTCTGGGTGATACTGACACTGTCATGTAGCAAAATATGCCTCAGAAATAGCGCTATTTCTGTTTTGTTGTTGTGAGATCCCTGTTCAACGTTCTCCTGCTTAATAACAGACAAAAACGCTACAAACGTGCCAGTAACACAAACCTGGTATTCCATTCATCGAATGGAAAAAGTAAAAATAGGGTGGGATATAAGCCCCGTATTCAAACCGCAGCCTGAGCAATCGGCAGCTTCGGGTTACAGCCTTATCTCTCCAGACAAATAGACCACGGACGGCGGTTGGTTACCGGTTAGGTCGGGGTCCCGATGGTCACGTCTGTCTGTCCTTGTCATGTGATAAATTAAGGAGCATTCAGTTGATAGGATCTGGTTTGTTGGCTAATCGAATTCCGCCTACTCGCGGTTGTTTCACAGTGGCGGTTAAGTTCCCCACATTTATTGAAGGAAGCCCAGATATCATGGTGCAATCCCGGAATCTTCATTCGGCACTCCAATGGTGGATTATTTGCTTCGCAGCCGCCAAAACTCTTGAAAAGTAAATTAACCTTCATGCAACGATAATTTGGCGCCTGTACCAATTTCGGGCTCTAGATGAAATGGGCATCTCCATGAAACTAGTAGTAGAATTTGGTTTTTATGCTAGCGGGTCACCAATTTTGCGACCTACTCAGCACTGTTTGCGCAATTATTAAAAGGTGATGGGAAATGTACGTGAATATAAATTCATATTAGAAATGTGTAATAATTGAGTTCAGCAAGTATATTGGTATACACAAACGAACTAGAAATTCAGAATTTTGCACGGCGCAACAAGTAACACGTATGTATTGAAAATGAAGCGTGCATACAGCACTTGGAATATTAAAACAAGAGAATAATGAATGGAACAATGAATAAAGCATCAGTCATGTTCATACCATCCGCCACACCTTGAAAGAACGTGTGGATGTTTATAGTTCAGTGGTGGTCTTGATCGTAATCTTTCGGATCTTCTCAGATTGGAGACTTCGGGTTCTTCGCGGGTAGTATGTTCTTCAGAGATAACGCTTTGTTCGGATACAATAAAATCATCTACAAAGGATTCATTAGTATTTGAAACAGCAAGAGCGCCGTTAACAGACTGACCTCTGGCATTGAACTCAACCTGATCAATGTATCTCCGGCGACAATAGAGATCAGCCAAATCGAGAATTGTGACCATACGTTTGCCATTTGATGAAAGTATTATTTCTGTAGCAGGCCGTAAATCATTACCCCTGAAACACGTAACATCAGCCGTTTTGGCACAGTCAATACTTGTAAGCAACGATCGAGATTTAAAAAGAATCCCAGCAACCAAATGAACGGCATTCCTGCATCGCATCAGAAAATTGTTAATTCTGCGGTCTAAGCCCACAAAAGAAGCGGGACCTGCGCTGGATACACAGAACACCACAAGATCGTCTTCGAGACCAGCTGCGGAAAATAACCTTGGATCCGAAGAATCCAACGGCAGCTACAATCAACACACCCTCATCGCTGCCTCATTCGACCGTTCCGATTAGCCCAAGTCTTGGTTCAAGCAGCTCATCCCACACAAAAAGGAGCCCATCTTATGCCGTCTCACCGTCCTGTCCGCGACACCAGAATGTATCAACTGAGTTCAGCACGTACATCGGTATACCCAAACGAACTAAAAATTCAGAATTTAGCACGGCGCAACAAGTAGCACGTATGTATTCGAATTGAGGCGTGCATACAACACATGGAATATTAAAACAAGAGAATAATGAATAGAGCAATGAATACAGCATCAATCATGTTCAGCACAAAATATCACTAATAAACAGGATAAAACTCATACAGGTGACAAGACCATGATTTAATTCACAAAAAGGAGCACCTATCCGGATACCAGCGTACATCCCTCAGCCGATTTCACTCGACCACCAAAATTTTCTAAAAGCCTGTGGCCAGTGACAGGACTTGGAATACCTCCATACGATTTGGTCTTCCCCAGGTTTAGAACCGTTGAAGCTTCCGAGCAAATGTCGTTAAGATTGAAGCAACAAATATCTCATACACTTGTCCATCCCTCACTGGCAAAATCATAGAACCAACCCATGGGTGTCCCGTAATGCTGACCAAAAAAAGCTGCTTTCTAACTTGCCGCGGTAACTCCGGTTATCCATTGCACCTACTATTGCACTTAGTATTGCACTCTCATTTTATGCTGGTTTTATAGTTCTACACCCAATCCTTTCTGTTGTTTGGTTATTTACATGGTGTTTTCCTAGCAGTCGGCTTAGTAATTGCTCCAGTTTTTTCAACCACCGCAGTGTTCACGAAAATCGGTCACCCCTCAAGACAGCAAATATCATAGATACAGAGGCTTGCGCAAATAGAAAAAAAATAGGGAATAAAATTTTCCCGCTGCAAGTAATTATGTTGCAAGGCTAGCATAGCCACAGCGGTTTACGATGCACCAGAGTAACCACGAATTGACAGCCAGAAAATTAGCTATGTAGTTCATCAGTTCCAAAAATACGTGGTGAAACGCGTCCAAAAATTTCCATAAAGATGCCGAAGAAACGGGAATTTCCCCCTTGCTTTTAGGCAGAGTTTTGAAGGCTAGCATTGATGGTAAGATACTGAACAAACTTACCATAAACCACTTATGATATTCCAGTGCTTGAACGAATGAGTCAACCTGAATATCCACCGTCAGGGTTGACGTTGGTTATCCAAGCGGTTATTTTCAGATCATCGTCTGCTTTATTCGAATGGGCAACTTATCGCAGCAACGTGATGTCAAGTATCTGCTTGGTACTCAATTTCCCGAATGGCGCTGGCCAAATATCGCACGCTTCTTAGTGTTGTTCAGCTGGCAGGCTCGTCGATCAACCCAACAGCTAACGCATTCACCCAATCTACCAGTATTCCGCCACCACCAAAGTCCGCTGCCGTTTTTCAAAGGACTGTGATAAAGCATGAAATTTCTTCCATTCATATGGTTTCAGAGAAACAAGCTCATGTCCACAAATTTTCCACTGACTTTGTTTTCGATGACGCTTGTGGTTAATCGAGGTGCCTTTGTATACGGAGGCATAGTTCCGCGCGTTGAACTATTATGGTAGTAGCTAGCTACAACGACCTGGTGTTGCCGTGTTTGTGTCATCACGCTGGAAGCACTAAACAGTGAATGTTATTTTGCGTCAAATTAGCAACGTAGGTGCGTTTGTCCCTACCCAGATTGGAAAAAAATATTTTCAGGGGCATCTAACACAACAAAAATCAGTACGAGTACTTGCCCGCACACAGCAACTAAGTGCGCCTTTGAAAATGCACTGCCTTGTAAACTATAGCCAGTATGAACACAGCATGTCTGCACTACCCTATATAAACATTTGCACCCAAGAATGTATCACTAAGGACAATCGTTCCTGAGCATGTATCGCGGCTCATATAATTAGGGTATCGTGAGCCCATATAGGCCGTCTTTTGCATAAGCATCCACGTATGCAGCCAAAAGTTGTTGCAATCCAGCTTGCGACCTGGATCGTTTAGAAGTTGGGGGAAATTTTTGAAGTGGCCGCACGGCGAAACTTGGGAGAAACGTCTCACGAAAAATCTCAGTCACTAGCAGATGGGTCTTACGGGATGGACCGGTAAGACCATTAAATGTCCGATACACCTATTGTGCTGCCTACCATTTTTTGCATTTGTTGGCGCAAGCTATTGAGTGAGGGGAACTAAGTACAATGTACCTCAGGTTTATCGGTGGCTCCGAGCTCTTAGAAGATACCATCACCTGGACAAACCGGAACAGGGTGTGGTTAGATTTTCGGACCGGTGCTTGTTTTTGCAGGAAGTTAATCCTTTTACATCGCCTCCCCTGATCATATCTTGTATAGCTTTATTATTTTGTAAACCAAAAGGCAAATCTTTCTGCTTTTTATGAAGCGCGCGAAAATTGGCGAATTCCACTTCGCAGGATAAATCTCTGACGCTAATTTTATGGTAGCTGCTTCTTTCTGGCTGAGCATTTCCGCATTACAGGAAGCGATTGCATTGCTGTGCTTTATCGTTTTCGAATGCCAAACAAAACATAAACCACCGACCCTTAGACGCATACCCCAACTTTCTCTGAAACCGTAGTCTGAACGAAGGTATCTTTAATGTAGAGTTTTAGCATTTCATGGCATTTATTCGGACCCTAAAAATCTCCCCATGAGGCAGCAATTTTGTTGGAAGTTGTCCACTACGGGCGCGGATTTTATATTTTACTGGCTACTAATGGCTCCTTGTGGAGTCTCCGTGAAAACGGTGGGAAATTTTGTGGAAAGCTGGTTTCTTTGCTTGTTTTTCTCTGTATTGGATTTAAGGATAATCCAAAGGCTATATGAACAATACTCGCGCCCGCTTTGTCCGCGCAGCAGCCTTTGGCGACCTGCATCGGAAAGGTCTTCTATCGTCGCGGCTGGCGTCCCGCCAAATATAACCAAGGAATTCATCACAGCTAGTAAGTTTATTTATAATGGTCAGCACACGCTATATCGGGAGCAAGGCAAGGTTTTATCTCCACCAGTATATCGACCCCTTGATAGTGTTATTGGATGAATTTGTGAGTTTATGGACAGTGCTTTTATGCCCTGGCACAAATTCATCGGATTAGGACGGTCTTATGGGCGCATGAAACGTCTTGGAAACATTAGTGATATGGTGAACTACAGCAACTACGGCAAGCCATCAGACTGGGTGTTGCAGTCACGGTACCGTCATCGCGACGTTGTACTTGAGTTTGTGGACAGCCCCGTACATGAACATCTCGGGTGAGTCGTTTGGGGTTTTTCTCTGTAGTTAGGAGTTGCCAAGGAATCATGACAAATTAAGACCAGCATGGATCGAGGATATTCTAGGGTCCATTGAGGAATCACGGTGGTTCGTTGCTGCCATTCAAACAAGGCAATAGGACAGCCATGTGTACATCGGGGACTCAAAATAGGAAAAGGTGTCAAAAAGTTTTGCTAGAAAGCACTATGATATGAGTTAGGCTTCGGACCGAAATAGCAGGCAGTCAAAATTGGTCACAATTCCTAACTATGGCACCGAGCGACACTGACCGATTTAAAAAACAGTGATCGATATTCAGGTAGAAATGATGGGTATGCTGTCCACACAAACGGGTTTCAGCATACATGGTTATGAGGGACGTGCATTGGCTAAATTGTGTTCAACTAATGCATCTTGGAGCGTGCTGGGAAGTGAGATCAGAGAAAGCGTGTAATGTCTGGTAGTGTTGCGTGTTTGTAAGATGAGTTGACCTCAAAATGGCGCAGTTATAGCCTGCAGAAAAGCGTAGTCTTTGCAAAACGAGTTGTTACTGAAATGTCATATAGCATGTCCTTGATGAGTCTCTGTTAGCATTTTTGCTCTGCTGTCAATGAATTTTTGGATTCATAGGAGGATTGCCCGGTAAATATGCTAGAACCGGGGTAAGCTGAAGCCAGCGGTTCACTCGTCCGAGAAAAGCTGCCTCCACTTTTAATTTCTCTTTCCTCCATTGCAGAAGGCGGAGTATGAGGTCCAGCACACGGTAGTGTATATTCGGGGAGGGCACGCTTCTTTATATATAACCGGATGCTGAAAATCACAAAGGCTGTCGACTATATTAAGCTCTCTGGTATCGGTATGGGGAAATAGAAGTGGAATGAAGTTGTGATTTAGTGCCCTAATTGAGCAGATTTGACATCAAGTACCCGCCAACTTAATAGAACTTCGCTATGGCTACATCCATGGGTGGACGTTTGAGGACGCATGCGGTCCTTCGATCCTATCACTCAAGTCCATACCACGTGGTCTTACGACTTACATCTCTCTTTGGCTTTAACTTGGCTGCGTCCAATAATGCACATGATTGCTGAATGTCGCTATTGAATCATCGATGTACACATGGCTTCCTCATTATCGCCAATAGGACTAACTGAGCAGTCAGTGAGTTTACCTTTATAACAGTAAGACTTCAGGTTCAGCGTGGACACCGGTCGGGATTTGTGGACAACTTGATTTATTGAGCACTTGATGGGTTAGCCACTACAAGTTTGTTTAATTATGTTTTTTTCGGTAGTTTTGCGAAAGATCTACACGAGGTGCGATTGATTATACATTTTTCCTTTCAGAAACCCTGTCAAGTGAAGGCAGTTTCCTGAAAGTGAGAGCTGGATTAACTACACATTACGTTTGTGCCGATGCAACCAAGAAGCCGAAACATACTTCGCCAAAGGTGGTTGCGTATTTTTCAGGCATGGGCTTGGCAGATGGCTTGGTATGAATATGGACCGCCGTTCGTCATTGGATTTATCTATTATGTATTGTTGGGGCCTTATAGCCAGCTGCGAGCATGGATAAGGGCCCGGAAGTTACTATAAGTAAACGAGGAGCGTGACATCGCGTATGGTTATGGGTATGAACGGCCGTCGTTGGCCGTTAGATTAGGCTATCACGCATAGTTGTGGCCTCATGTTCATTGGCACGCTTAGATACTGGCCTGGTGTTTACTATGAGTAGCAAAGACCAGAGACAACTAGTACAATTATGAATATGAATGGCAGTCGTTGGCCGTTTGATTGGACTACCATGCATGTTTGAAACCTTATAATCAGTGTCTCACATAGACACGGCTCAAGCAGTAGTCGAGGTGAGTGACAATGGCTACCGTTATTATGGTGACCGGCAATGGAAGCCATTAGTTGCCATCATTATATTTGCGCTTCATGACGTATTCCAGCTATGGAACGTCATATTCCTAATAGGAATTGATATCATTGTGTCGTTCATTTATCTGCAGTTATCTCGTGACACTGTATTATCCAAAGGCTAGTTATACATATATGGGAAATAGGATCATCCACAGAGATGGCCCTCGCATCTTCACTGCACAATTCATGCAGCTGTCTAACAATGTTATACTCAATGTAATGCGAACTCCATGGGAAAATGTTTTGTGCCGGAGTTCGCCAAACAGCGCTATCTCAGTTGTTAAATCTGAGGAATATAAAGCAAACAAACGTCACTGACCGATTTTCCTGGATGGAAGTTGCATTAGATATTCGTAAGATGTGATTGCGTTTTTAAAAAAACATCGAAGAATGCCAAAATATGTCAAAGTCCGAGTTCGTTATTTATCTCTCGGAAACCGGTAACGAAATGCGAATCAGCGATGATCCATGACCTTGAAATTTCGCTCACTTAAAGAAAATGCTATGAACAGCATAACACCGTAAGGTGCAAACGGATTAGAATAACGCCCCGTAAAAGTGACGGCTTCGAATACCCTGTGGTTTCGGCGCAAGTAATTTGGGTGTGCTTCTAGTGAGCAGCACTAGAACCAATGTTTGCTGACCCTGAAAATGTGTCCATTTAAACAAATCGATATCGGCTATTATTCATTAAAACCCGACTTGATTTATTACTTTTGTACGCCCAAACGTCGAAAACACTTCTGCAGGGGATTATTTTCACTTAGCCTCTGGTGGTTAGTGAGGACAACTGAGCCACTTGGCTCCTAATTGTATTACCACCCGCCGAAATGCTAGGCATGCGAAACTTGCTTTAACCAGGTAATGGTGGAAACTTCTCAGTGCCCAATCGACGCGGACTATTTGGAAACAGCTGACTGCAGAACTAAGTAGGTTATGCGTCGCAGGTGCAAACACACTTGTTGTGATTCGTGTTCATGCGTTTTCTCAGTGCAGAATTTTCAGGTTCCACGGCGTTTTGCTGCTTTAGAAACGTTTTCAGTCTTCGGAAGTGTAGTTTCAGTGAAGGCCGGTGCAACTATTACATAGAGTGTCGTAAGCGCTGTATGCATGCAAAATTATCTCTCATACCTATCACGCGGGCAACCAGTGAAGTTCTCGCCTCCATTAGTAGAAAGAAATCGTCAAATGCCCAACCACTGAATAACTTCTAAAGGTGCTTCCGCACGTCGTCCCCATGCCAATCTTCTGATGGCTTCTGGGCGTAATCCAAACAATTAAAACGTCGGAATTGCAAAACTGCTTTATGCCACGTGTTTAGCGCACGAAATGTCACACTGCGCTTTATCTTGGCGAAAACAGTGCAGTTTGACCAGTTACCGGAAATCGGAAATAGAACATGCCGCGTAAAAAGAAACTGCCCTTGTACGGACGCCGTAGACTGTTCACCTGGTTGCCAAAAACTATCTGGGAGCCCATGAACGGCTTCGCCTTTTCTGGGGCTCATAAGATAGGCACAGCCTCCGAGTTTCCGTCAACCTTGTGTCCTACTTGAACCCAGATTTGACTTACACACTCACTTATATACTAATTTGGTTTTGACTAGAGACCAATCTGGAACCTAGCTGAACATTCCGTTCAAGATGATCTTAATCAACTGAATGAGGGGGCATAGTGCAGCATATTCAGGTGATCAAGAACACCGTGAAAGAGATATTTAGCTGGGTTCTAGGTAAAGTTCCCTATGAATACAAACTGGTATACAGAAGTGTGTACAATTCGGAGCCGTTCTCGTCCTGAACCTCACCTACCAGCAAACAGCTCCTCATGATCTTCTTTAGCAACCTCGAATGTGCACATTCCTAGACGTTTTTGTCCGTTATCAGGTTATTACTTAGGGCCAGAGAAATGCACACTTCAATTTTGCAACGCTTCCTCTTCCCATAAATCAACTGAATTGACAATGATGAGCCACAGCTGGGTACTGAGTGAGGGACGCTAGCGAGGACGTATGTTGGAAGCAATGTCTGAATAATGTTCAAACCAATTGCAGCCACCTTTGGCTGGTTTACTAGGCTTGTTGTACTGAACCTGACTAATTTAAGGCAGCGGTTACCATTCCGCTCGGTTCATGGAGTACATGTTAGTTTCAGCTGTGGACGGTAACAGTCAGTGCCTCACATCACTGCATCGTCGGCATTATCCATTGGCGTAACGACATTGTTATTAGCTAAAAAAAGAGATAATCACAACGGCTATCAGTCCATGGTTAAACTGAATTCAACTCACTCAACTTTGTCTAAGTAAGTAAACAATTTACTAAATAAATAAGCCTCTCATCGATGAGCAAAAGTTGGCAAAAACTTGTAAGCCGCTCCTGAAAGCGGCAGAAGATTAAGTTGAGGCGCCGGGTTACTTCACAATTTAACACAAGATATCCACTTCTGGAAGCAAAACGACTACAAACTCAGCAAATTTCATCACTGGCCACCTCACTTAGATGACTGGAGTTTCAGTTGTCATTCAGAGTAAAATGGGGAACTCATCCAGTCTGTCCAATAGTTTTGCTGATTAACCATCTAGTTGGGAAAACCATGGCTTGTTGGTACTGACCTAGCCAGTAGCTGATAATGCGAAGAAGGGACAAGATGAGGCGCCTTTAATGATGACAATCTTGCTCCAACTCTGGTCGACTGCACAACGTCTTAATTCGTGTTATAGCGACAATATCAAGGTCGTCCGTTTCTGGTGCGTTTTGAGTCAGCTTTCGGTCAAGAATGTTAGACAGAAGCGGCGCACAAATATGTGACACTTTTGCGTGGTGTTTCAGCAACGGTTAGCAGCTTCTGTTTTTATCAAATAAAGCGGTGAATATAGACTCGCCGTACCTTATTTTCGGCACTGCTTATAGTACCGTTAAAAGACGGTTTCGTTGGTGCAGCCCAAGGCACCATGCATCACATTTAATAAAAAAGTGTATCGTCGAATCATTAGTGGATGTAGATAATGAATCGTCATTTACAGTCAGAATATTCTTCATTTTGACCTTTTAAGACCACTTAGCTGCGGTACTCATCACAAAGTTAAGACCGGGGGTAAAACCAGGGACAGCAATTCGTAGAGCGCTTCAAAAGTCCTGCTAAGAGGGAAAGTGGCGTGATATGACACATGGGCTACAGTGTGACCTTCAGCCCCTCCGTCTGTTCATCGGTCTTCTATATGTGAGCTATGGCCATTGTGATAGGCAATGTACCGAACCGGTTGGACAGACCGGAAGCTTCTATCACGTTTTACCAATAGATTTGCTCAGGTGCGTTAGCCTACTGTATCACAGGGATTCCCCTGTATTATACGTCACAGATGTGTTTGAAGCGGCCACAGTGATCGACTATCTGTCCCACCTGTCTGTATCGTTGGTTTTACCCATCAGTGCCAAAAAAAATTCTTGCAAGATTGGCTGCCAGGATGAAGAACAAAGCTTTCACACAACGCGTGCGCGTTGGCAGTCCGAGAATTGCAGTTAACATTTGGTTATGACACAAATGTGGTAATTTTTTAGCAGTCACGAAGAGAATGGAAATTGCCTTGATGTGACGGTTCGTACACCTCGAAAACTCACTGAGCCACACTGAAGGATAGCCTTGCGGTCTCCAGAGAACCTCTGCTACCACGCTGGCTGGTGTATAGAAATCTGACAAACAGTGTAATGGCTCTCCAGGGTAGGGTTTGGGACAAATGTGGCATCTTGTTTCCTTAAAGGTAAACTTTTTTTCGCCAACCACCGCTGCTTCACAGTCAAGTTTTTGAGACGTAGGGTTCGATGGAATACCCCACTCTTCCTCCTGTCATTGTTTGGGAGCATTTGAATTACATCAGCCCAAAAACGTTGTCTTAGTACAACATCGGACGTCACACGACGACATTAGTCCTGCACACATCTGGGTGGATAGAGGAAAACAAGCCTCTGCTGAACCTCCTGGCTCTCTTTAGTATCCTAAGGTACCTCCTATCCCATGCCATCATCCATAGATTTCAGCCTTGGGCATGCTTGTCCGACACTCAGGGAGGTGGCCAATTGCATGCCACCATTCATATCTGCAAACCTTCTCACATTGTTTAATCTCCCCGTTTTTATTACAGACTTGGGCAATTCTATCAACAACCTTTTCTTATTCTGTAGCAGTAATGCAGCCGTATTTATAACTGATATGTCGCTGTCGACAATGAGGACGCGGCTGATGGTATTTTCTGACTCAATAGCATGTTGAAAAACAACAAATTTGATGGAGATCCCCACAGTGAGACCTATTCAGACCAGGAAGTTTCTCTCACGTTTCTTTCCAGTACCAGTTTGAGCCAACCAGGATCGACATCCAACCTACTCGTATACTCACTAGCTATATTGACTTTTATCTTTCTAAACAATATGCACTCACTGAAACCTCCGACCACTCGGTAATTTGTGAGGTGTACCTAAAATCTCATCTAAGAACGCCGTATCAATCCGGGTACTAGTGCGTCGTTGAGTAGTACTAAACTACAACCTACATCCATTTTAACTGCAACCGAATTCCTTCCTTTATTTTATTCTCTCTTCCGGTATGGAGGTTCTAGTTAGTATGGCCCATTCTAATCCTCGAATGAACTAACTTTTCGCATCGTGTTGATTCGTTGCAGGCTACACACTCGATGGCTTATCCGAATGAGATAGTTTTGTCAAAGAATTATCCAACTTTGCATCAAATGGGAGCCTAAATTTGAATTTGGCTGCCATCTGTGAAGCGCGAATTAGATGCACTTGACTGGAACGTCAAAGGGTACAAAAGGACTTGATTGTATGACTAACCTTGCGAACAGTGCCGACATCACCATCCAGAGTTTTGGAGTGCAACTATGGAATCAACTATGGAATCCGTTGTTTGAAGCAAGCAAAAGTTTGGAATTCATTATCCCAGTGAACTGCGTTTCAACATGCGTTTCCTCTGCGATTTTACAACTGACGGTAGCTTGCTTTAACTACACGCATTTGATAATTCACAATTCACATACTCCTGCAGAAAGTGGGGGGAATATTGCCCCAACCTCTATCAACGCGCATGTCTGCTCGTTATCTTGGCTAACCTACCTGTCGCTAATTACTTATCACATTCTACAGGGCCCAATGGAAACTAGACCGATAAACCAAGTAACATGATTGGATTAAAGGAAGAACGCATTATTGTCATGAATCCGTTATTCGTATACCAGAACCTGTCGGCTACCACAGCGATATGAACCACCATGCATTTCTTTAATATATCTGTAGGCAACACTACAAAAACAATATAATTCGGTCACTACTGGCTGCATTTCGGGCCCACGTGTCTCCATGCTTGGTTTTGTTATTTATATAGACGTCGCTTGTCATTTTAAAATGGCTTTGTTTTAATTCTGCACCTGTGGTGCCACATCCGGTCGCACCCTTACCTGTGTTGAGCTGTCCCAAAGGTGTTCTTGATCGGTCTTTATCCGTCATATTCATAACATGACCTGGCTCTAAGTGGGTCCAAGTTGACTTACAACCTCAGTGGCACGACAAGTCCTCCAACTTGTCGAAAGCATGTAACAGAGTTACTTCCGCCTTTACGAGCACCGTCGTACATTACTCTTGCGTGATTTAGTTTTGTTAATGTGCAACATTGTACAATCACTTCATTTTAACCGATTTCAATGTAGAACAGTGCTCGCCACCACCACTATCGATCTGATGGCAAAAAGCTCATAAAAAGGAACGCATTCATTATCATCACAAAAGTCGATGCTGTTGTCTTCGGGTAAATCAATGATCAAGCGGATTACAGTTCCATCGTTTAGGCGAATTCTGGCCCACATTCTTTATCTGGAAAGATGTGATCGTTAACCCTTCTGATGAAAGTTTTTAATCGGGTTGCATGCAACTCCGAAGGGAAGGCTATTGGGTTGTTGATTCTTTTCTTCATCTCTTATTGTGTACAATGTAATTTCCCGTTTTTTCCGTTTTACGCCTATGCTAAATTCCTTGGCCTGACCTGAAAACAAACCGCCCTTTGACCTTGTCGCCGCATGTCTTGTTTAAATCAACATGTGAGTTTCGTTATCTTGTGACCACCTTGCCTCGAGTCGGTGTGAATTTTAAGATCCCATTTGGAATTAGCAGTTCCTAAACCGGTGTATAGAAGCCGGCCTAATCCCACAATTTGAGGTTGGTACAATGTTCTTATTTTCTTATTGTATTTATAGCACCGCATTTGCTGGTATACCTCCATTTGAACGATTTGTCTTTTGGGGTTTTGTGCCTAACTCGACGTTGCTTAGCTGACTGCTGGAAATGATCAATAGGGATACTGTTTTTCTAAACGATCACACGGATTAAAATGTACGTGAAATTAATTCCGTATCATCATCTATGTCCATACAGACTTATCGGGAGACCAGACATCTCTGGACAACAGTGGCTTATCTCATTCAAAGAAAAAAACTCTCGATGGCTGAGACAATTAATATATCAGTGAAGAGTGGAAGTTTGCAAAGTTTCAAGTATGTGGGGTTCTTTTACCATCAACGGGATCTGATGAAACTACTCAAATACCCCTATATGTATGTACACTCAATGGTTTTCTTAGAAATTGATGTTGTAATTCAGTCTGTGATCATCGGTACATGCGATTCCAGTCACTTGTGTGATTTGCGGTATTGATTGGTTGCACATTTCAAATCTCCTTTCGAAGTCTGGAATGAGGACATTGTTGATAGTGGGCATTAGACAGAGTTCGTGAACAAAAAAAAAACAGTTTACCTTTTGTTCAGATAATCTGCACGCATCACTATAGCTAGTGTGCACGAATGGATGTGAACATTTATGTAACATTTTATGTAACGCAGTACGTTGAAACTCCGGTTTCAAGTTTGATAGGCTGCTTTTGCGATCCTCTCTAGAATGGATAAGCTAGACCAGCTGCATTGGAAAAGTATACGCTACGTAACTACGTGCTACTCTGAGAAGTGGTTACCTTACGGGTCCATTTAGATCCAAATGTTACCATTGTCACGGTGAAGTGTACGTAGTTCTGCATCCTGAAAATCTGGTTGTTTCAACCAGTGAAGTGAAAAATAACTTGGCAACACAAAGGGTATTGATGAACTGAAATCATAGTAGCCACTCTGGTTACCTTTATTCAGATTCGCCCCATTACTTTTCAGTTTGTTGTGTGAGACAAAGAGGATAGTGTTCCACTTTGAGAAACCCCTCAAGCAGCGATGATTTTGAGCCAATTCTAGTGAAAGCCAATAACTCAATGAATGGGATGGATGATATTTTCATTCGCTGAATACCTACTGGCACCATTCTACTAAGTACTAAACACTGAATCAATTCAGGGCAATGATGATGCGCGTATATCTACAAGGCACACTAAGAACAGTATATAACTGCAACCGACATAATGTACACGCACATTTATTCATCTGTAGTATACCGGACTATTGCTTTCTCCTCCGTACAATATAGTGTAGTGAGAAAGTCCGTCTATAGATGTTATTTTACAGACATTTACCGACTTTTAGCCCAACACAACGTCACAAGCATATAAACGATACTAATGCTGGTAGGAAGTCAATCTAATTCTGTCCAGTTTCGCTCGTCTTGTTATAATTTGTACAGTAATTTCCGACACTTTCTTGACTGATGCAAATCAGGGGTGGCCGACCACATAAAGGCTTCGGTTTCAGGTAGCATTTTCCCATTAAGATTAGGGTCCCTTTCCGTGCGGACTTCCTCCCAACAGTATGTGACATTGGTGAGACCTCACTTGTGACATGTCATGTGTGGCAGCCGATGCGTCAAGCCTGTTATATTCTAGTGTATAAAACCTTAAGAAGAACACTTGTTTCCTTAAATTTTTTCGCACCCATTCAACTCATTTAACTTCGAATTTTCGACATGTGTCACCTAAGACATAAGTTTATCCATTTCATGTCTGAGTCAGGCTTTTGAAGTGAGCCACATCTGGTTTGCAAAATGTTAGGTCTAAGAGGTCACCGTACCTACGCTTTGAACAAAAATACAATTTAGTTAGGCCAACCGAAGAGCTGCATACAGAACCTTGGCGGTGCTTAAGGAGAAAGGGATCTATTTTTAATCTACGCGAATACTGCGGTGAACAGCAGATACACTATCGCGTGATTAACCTCATCGGAAACGGTGATGAGAAAATTTCCCACTCCCTCTTCTTGGTCAGCTTCACACAATCCCAAAACAACTGCCTCACAAAGCACAGTTGTTCTTCCGAGGGCCGCATTCGACCTAATTACACTGCATAAAATTTAAATCGACTTCTAAATTTTGATTTGAAAGTAAGGTACGTATGTCAGAGTCCCAAAATTGGAGATGCGCCTTTTGAAACATTCTCAGATGGTTATGAGACAAAAGGTTAAAAGTTACGGAATAGTGAATCACGGATTTAATGAATCAGCTTGTTTGCAAGGTATGGAACTGATGAACTAATTCGTGGTGGCTTTCATCATAAAACGGCAGTTTTTGACGACATTTCTATCGTTTTTGGTGCAGTAGAAAACAGACTATGATCAGTCCTCGGTGTGCATTCGTTTCGATTGACTCTTCAACTTTTATCCCAAAAATCAATCCGAAAAATGGTAGGGATAATAATACAATAACTCGCATTTCCTACTGGTCTACTACCGCAGTCACAAGTAGTCTTCTAAAATATTCTGGCTCCACTTCATGGTTCTTACAATCCAGAGAAATTCGTGGCTTTATTCAACCCGAACAGGCTTTTTACTATTCTATATGAAATGCATACACCATTAGTGTGTTTTCGGTGAAACCTGAAGGTGCAGCTTTTGTACAGTTTGGTAAAAAAAATGTGTCCATGTGCCGCATTTGGTGCGGTTTTGCGCTCAGAGCAAACCGTTTAATGCTTTTTTGATTTCGGCGCTGATACAATTCAGGTTGGTATTGAAGTCATTTCGTTCCTAGGTTATTTAAAACAAAAATGAATAGCAATGGATGAAAATGAATAAAGACTGGGGAGCCTAATGACGTTCTGCTTTATTTAACTCGGGTTAATTGATGGATACATGATTGTCAACCTGGTTCAACCGGATCGAACATCAATGGATGCTACGGACCAGGTCGAAATAGTACGTCACTACAGTGATACAGTATCGGATGGTGAAGGCCGCACGATCAACCGGTTCTGTTTGGAACCGGAACCCCTGAAAGCCGCTAATTTTGCTGCGACCCTTATATGTACACATCCTTTTCTCCCCTTAAGCACATTTCAGCACACAGAATCAAACAGGCGACTAAGTTTCTAGGATTATTTTCCATATCAGATTTCCAAACGGCTGAACTGCAAGTCATGACGAACCTTCATCAGAATGGAAGAAGGCTGTTTGAAATTGCGACGACCTAATTATACCCGTTTATTGGTTTGACTCATGCATTAGTTTCAGTTTTCGAAAGCTACTAACGGAACACCGAATTCAATAACACCAAACTAACACTCACCATTTCTATAGATGATATCGCGATGGTGACGCCGTTTTCCTACACTTCCTTGCATTTCACTCGACAAACTGTGTACAAATAGAGAAAAACAATTGTAAAGCTTACTATGTTTATTGATGAATTACTAAAAAAATAACCGGTTTTATTCCTAATCTATTCCACATAGAAACTTCACGTTGTATCTTAAAACTGTAGTGTTTGTATTCACAAGAGCCAATATCTCAGCTCTCCTACCGGTGTAACGGCGGATAACACTGATGAGGCATGCAAGTAGTGTGTGGTTTTCTCGTAACTCCGCCTCGCGTCTAATGAAAGGTGCACCCCATACGGTTTATTACGGAACCTGTGGAACTGGTTTGCAGCGTTCGTTCACAATTGCGTGACAGTCAACGAATATCCGCGAAAGTTCAAGGAGACGAGTGGGGATGTTCAGTTTTTAAAGATAAGGTGCATATGAGATGTTTACTTTCCTGTCCAATGGTTTGTAACCGTTTAGTTGGTGTTTGCTAATAAGCAACTACGCGGTGAAGGGCTTTTATCCTTACACCGGCAGTTTGCATCTTGTTCGGGTGACCTACCTACTGCACAGTGACGAGCTATGTGTAAGGATGAAGGCTTCATACCAACACGTGGAAGGTCACCACTTCAAGATACCACTTCTATACACCCTTCTCATAGGCTGCACGAGTAACCATCTGGCTGATAGATGGCAAAGTTGGTTCACAACGTGAAGTAAAGCAAGGTTCCACGGTTTCGAAAGTACGTGAATTAATACGAAGATTTCTGTCCAGCTGAATTTTGTCTTGTTTTAAAACACGGAAAACGGTTTCTGGATATCTATTGCTTATGAAATTGTCTTTCAGAAACAGTAGCTTTCTTGTCATGCCGTCACTCCTGCAATGCACCACCGCCGTTTGTGCACATAGGAACATTACAGAACGTGGTGACCTTTAAACTAACCACAGATTTTAACGTTTGTAGCTTCTGGTTTCACCACAGAAGATAGGATAAAATCCTAAATGTCAAAAAACTGCACTAACAATTTAGAGGTTGCATGTAGCGGGATTTATGCAGTTTCAAACCAGCTGCAATTCCTCACACTACTTTGCATCTGAGCTAAGACGGATAGAAATGTAGGCAAACTTTGGTAGGAAGCAAGCTGAGTTGTTCTATGTGAAAGCTATTGTTTTAAAAGAACTCAAGAACCTTCAGTACTCTCCGTTGCTATCACAAAGCTGCTTTTATGTCAGAATAAGTCAGCCTAAAGGATATATTTCTCATTGTTAGGGTTCTAAGAGTTACCAGGGATGGCATTTGAAGCATCTAAACATTGTTTCCCCTTTCATCCAAAACTATACCCCAATACCGCGAGTAACTGCATATTACTTCAGTGCCACAAATTTCTCAAACGAAGTTGTTTTCAAAGAAACATAGAAAGTATTAGAATGTTTTGTACGCAAAACAAAAAATTGGTTCTATCCAACTGTTGGCATATACATTTAGTCACCTGACTGCTGACCGAAAGCCCTATCCGAACAGTCAATGATCTTTCCAAAGGACTTGATGAGTATTGAACAGATGGTTTGGATTTGACGGGAACTGTAAGCAATGATTTGGTCTTCCTTAAAGAAACTCACTAACACGAATGTTCTTGTCCCTTTTAGGGATCTTCGGGTGGGTGTGGATGTACCAGTCACGACGGTCGTTCTTTAATGATTTCATGCCTTGTGCTTTGGAGTAAATTTATTCAGAAACGTCCCATCAACTCAAACCCCTTGGCTGTATGATCATCAGATTCTTTGTGAGGGTTAGGAACGATTTGAATGAAACAATCTGACTAATTTCAATAAGCGAGATGGTTTCTTGAACAAGCCAACAATTTCACCATAAATGGAATTTACTGTTTCAGCAAACCAGTCTACGGAGGCTTTACGTCAAGTGTATGTGCTGAAACTTTTGGTTCACACGTGCATTCAAGCCATATTCACCCGATAGTTCCCGATTAGAAAGACAGCGGTTGCACACATAAGGGTTTCGGGACCGGATTAAATTTTTGCTCACATGAAGTGTAACGCCTGTTATAAAAACTGTACTTTGCAATATTGGGAGATACAACCAGGATTGTGGCAGGGGAAGCTGACAACGTGGTTTTCCGACGACGATTTCGACTTTTTTCGAATCTTACTGTCTACCCATCTAGTGTTCATTTCCGAAAAACAGTTGGTGAGTTTGGCAAAAAACGGAAAACAGAAACTATGGAGAACCAAATTAGGCCAGAATTATTAACGTATGACAGGCGCCCCGTGGTTACTCAGGTACCAGCCTTGACTGATCAAGCAGCGCTGGCTCAAGTGACAGTAATCACTGTGCCAAACCAGATGAACTCGTGGCATTGCAGACAACTTTCCACCGAGATCGCAGAAATAACCATGTTTACGATACACAAATGCAAATAAAACGACGCTGTATTTTCAAACTTACCACCTCCTGACCGCTGGGCGATTGGAGATTCTGTTTCACACGGGAGTGTACATGTCCGTGGTTCAGCTGAAAGAAATTACCAAAGACCTCAACGATTTATCCTGTTTAGAGAACTCACTGTTAATAAGGTTGCTGAAAACTTTTCCGCAGCCCATCATTGCTTTTTTCCAGCTGGGCCTCATCGAGTAGGCGAGTTTTCATCATCCTTATACCTTACTTAAAAGCGGTGAGGCATGCTCATTTGCAAACTAAGTTGGTGTGTTAAAAAGAGACCCCACCGAATCTCTTACTCATGATATTATTCAGCTGAATATGTTGCCAGAAAGAGGTCTCATGTTTCAGTTCACAAATTTAACCTGGTCTTTTAACTGCATGACCACAATACACAAGCGACAACTTACCCTCTTTTCCAGGTACTCCAGGAGGCCCGGGTTCACCTAGTAATGGCAGAAATAGTACAGATTGACAGTTTAAACTGGAGCACAAGTAAATACGGAGGTGATTCGGAACCGTACAACTTGTATTCTATCGTTGAGTATCGTTTGAGTCAGTGTTAAAAGACGGCAAAATCACCTGTCTTTAGTCATCGGTAACCACAATTTATTGAATCAACTTCTCATTAGGAAGAGTGGAAACCGAATATATAGATTCACGAACCGGCCAACATCTAATATCAAATGTCCACAAGAAGGGAGAAAACATCAAGAATAAACAGGCAACATGATAGAATCCAAAGGGCAGCGTTATTAAGTTGCACGAGACAAGGTAGGGTCAACCAAAAAGCAAATATTCCCCTTACCGAGCAGAGACGCTTGTAATCTGGCTGCCACAATTTGACTGCCCGTCGAAATGGATATGGATTAGTTAGGTTTTAGGTTCTGTGGCTTCAAAGGTTACCGCACTGCATTTTTTCTGGATGCCTGTTGCATCACTATGTTTCAATATATACTAATATTCATTTCAAACAGAACAGTGTCTATTAGGAAGAAAATCCAGAGGGAATTTTCTGTCTTATGGATAGTTATTCATTTTTTAAGATACCCAGATAATCAGGTTTTTTTAACTCTTACTGGGTTACTTGAATGAAACTTTACAATAAATGGGTTGCATAATATCTGCGTCAACTGATTTTGCGCAGCTCGAATGCTTCACTCAACCGGCGTCAAAATGGCCAACCTCACAAACTGCGAAATTTAATCTTAACTACTTGCAAGTGGAAAGTAGACCGGGATTACTCAGATGTGAAGTCGAGATGTCCGCTATGTGGATGTGAAGGCACATTGAGGGTGAAGATCAATCACCTCGAACTGATGTAACATACACAACGAACTTGATGGTAGGTCAAATCGGTGGACATTAGTGTAGTTACATGGGCGCCCCGGAACACGAAGACTGGTGGGTGACTTTAGAGAGCTCTTTCAAATGAAATGTAAAAAGGAGATGTTTGTACATATCCGTCTACAAAACGTAGTGCAACTGTGAAGCGGGCCACCGCAAACAAGAAATTCGGTTGAGTTTTCCGTCAAAACCAAATCTGTGTGAAAATGAGGCTGACTGTCGAAATCTGTCCAGTTTTGGGGGTTCAGGTAGAACATAAAGTCGACGGAAACTCGAGGACTGTGCCTACTTGATAAGTCCAAGGAAGGCGGAGGTGGTCATGGGCTTTTGAAGGCATTTTTCGCAACCTTATGAGCAGTATGTTACGTCTAGCCCATTTCTTGTTTCAAATGTTAAGGTAGAGAAATAGAGGGGTTTGATTCAAGAGGATATATCTAGGTAGTAACGTAAATTTAATCAAGAATATCTGTAAATCAGAGTTTTAAATGCATCCTTTTGAGTGCATGGCTCGGAGGCACACAACGACCCATATAAGTAGCAACTTTGGACCAGACATTACTTAGTTTGAGGAACTTTCACACAGGTGAACATGATGTAGCTAATTATGATGATGAAACGACAGAAGATTCTAACCAGGTTGTAATTTCCTGAAGTCATGTTGCTACAGGCAAAAATGCTGGTCCAAAGGACAGAAACGGGTGCTACAGATTGGTGGAGTTGATGAGGCGACAAAATTTGAAGGACAGTTCCAAAAGGAGGGAGAGGTCAGAAGATGATGCGTAAAACCTTTCTTCTCTTTCCCCTAAAGAAATATATTGAGGGTGCGCTGAACAAGATATGTATGGCACAACCTGTCATCGCAGGAGTATACCTGCTTTGGTATTCAGTTAAGATGACAGAATTAAATGGACGGAATCGTCACCAGATCGTTGCCGATGATTTGGCCATGAAGAATATGCATGAGTAATCACCATTATTTTACCGTCGTTCCGTCAATTCTTTGTTGGAACCAAATGCACATACCTCAGACGTGAAGGCAGACGCCGGGAAGGAACTGGAACTTGTGACCACAATGTTGCCGGACGAGTAATCATCCACCCGCGCCAGTGTAAACGTTGGACACCGTAGCACGAGTACGTTTAGCCCCTCAAGGATTCGCCACACCTAGGCCAGGAGTATCAACAGACTCGTTAATTAGCTTTGGACTGGAATTGAATAGCCTCACAATGGACCAGGTGTTGAGAGTTTCTGTGTGCCTACATGGGAATTAATAATGTCTTCTTCGTCTTTTCTGAGTACCCATACTCAAACCCCAACTCGGTAACCGGGAATTATTTCCATGTTGTTCTAAACATGTTGGGATAATCTATTCTATGCTGTATGGCAGTGGTATATTCCTGTCAACGATGATGATGATGATTCTATGTTGTTCTGTTCATTTTATTTGCATAAACGTGGGGACTGTAGACGAAAAGGAGTTAATAGCAGCATAGAAAACTCGTGTTCTTTCTTTACCTAATGAATAACCCTATTAGTACTTCCTGCACAAATTTTTGGAGATGAGGAAATTTGGAAATTTCTTTGGCGAGGAATGCGAGGAAAGTATTTAAGGGGTTTTTTCTAGAGTACTAGTAATCCCGTTGAATTATGGATTGCAAAATAGCTGAGCTGAAAGGTTTCGCTGCAAAAAAACTGTTAAAGTTTAAAGAACAGAAGACCAAAGATGCCCCAAAGTAAATGTGATGAAGATGGAAACGTAGTCCAAAGTAGTGGAAGAACAGATGGATGTTAGCTTGGGTGTATGTGAGTCCAATAGATAGAGGTGTTGGCTATTGATCAGGTGGTATTCGATCTGTTCACCGAGCTTGGCAATTGGATTGTAAACCTTTCGCCACCATGCATGCTGAAGAGACGTCTTCAGGCCAGTTGCCAAGCTCCACGAACAGATAAACAGCCACTAAACTCACCCAAGCTACCAATATTTAGACAGATTGCCAAGGTGGAATTATTCAGTGCCCGGGTGGGATAGTGAATATCATAAGCTGGCGAACTTGACATTAGTTGGCACATCATGATGTAACCGGTTGTGGCTATGAACCCACACTTGGTGCCGCTTTCAAACTCGTTAGTTGCTGACCATTCGGCTATCAGTCTCTCTGTGGAACTCGGCAATTAGCTTGCTAACGTTTCGTCACCAACTAAGAAAACATCACTTGCGTGTGCAGGCTAGTTTCGACGCTCGACAGCTATTCGATCAACAACCAAGAAGCTTACTAGAGCTACCAATATTTTACTATATTTTAAGCCCATGTTTGCATTTTTGTGCGGTACCCTTACGCACCATTATCCTTACGAACAGGGCAAAGTTCGCAGGGCTCTTTCCTATTAAATAAGTAGTGTTTTTCAAAGTAGGGTAGAAATCGCATGCAGTAGGATGGCGCGATTTTTGCGGTTAGGACTATCTGGGAGAAAAACAGTACCACTTTGAGAATAGTTTACCTTTTGGTCCTTGCAATCCGATCAGTCCACGAAGCCCTGGAGGACCTGGCATTCCAGCATCGCCTATGATGGGAAAAATGGTGGATTGACTCATTGAAGGCATACTTGACGCCCGGAAGACCTCATACGGGCCGTTTATTAGCTTGCTTATAATGATTTTGTGCATCACTCACCTTTTGGGCCTTTGGTACCGGGGATTCCGGGTTCTCCCGGGGGACCTGGTTGACCTGGCCAAAAAAGAACGTAAAAAAAAGAATGTGCTGTGTCCCACCTTGCTTTTATCGAGAAGATGATCATCTAACCGAGTGCTCGCCCAGTTTTGGTTGGACTTCGGACAGTTCCAGCCAACAGATGAAGAAAATTTTCGAAAACTCCCGTTAACTGGTACAAAATCTGTAAGCCAGAGCCATTGGGAATTCACTTTTTCAGTGACCAGTGGCAGATGACCTAGGAAGCTTTCTGTTTAGTTTTGCGTTGTGGCTTCTGTCCAACTCAGTGAAGTAAGGAACAGTGACCAAAAAAATTGTTTATGACTATTCGACTATTGCACTCTAGGTCACGTGTTTCCCATACCACCATCAAATCAAACGGGAACCTTATATGGATCCGTTCACAGCTTTCTTTATTTTTTCTATTCTTACAAGCATATGTGTGTTGCTAGTATAGGTAAGGATATTTCAGAATATAAGCCTAGGTACAAGGTGCGTTCCAATCAACCCAGACGTTACTTATCCCATCGACCAAGTTGACAAACTGAAAGACCTCTGACCATTGCAAAGTAGTGGAATGAAGGAATTAGAAACCTAGGATTGCAGCTGTCTGAATTGGCACCACATATAAGCGTTTTCTTTGTTTACATCCAACTTTTTAATGTCATGAGTCTCAGGACAACACCTCAACTCCTTAATCTTGTTTATAAATATTTATTTTGCGTGTGGTTCTTTACTGTATTGAGCCTTTCTTGTTATATAGCACAGCCTTTTAAGAAGACCACTGCGTCGTATCCAGGCGCATGAGAGATTCGATGGAGTGAAATGGCCTCGTAAGGCGTATTTTGGCCACTTGTTTCATCATCAAGGACTTTGAATTTATGCTTGTCAGAAATTTCATCGGAGAACTAAATCGAAAGGATAACGTTTTTTCGACTTCTCTAATCTAAGACTATGTCCAGATCTTGTACACGGTCAAAGTATGTGCTGTTATTTGCTAGACTTCCATGCACAAGATGTACCAGGTCTGCAAACTTAGTCGGGCATGTTAATATCATACGCGTTGCATGAAGCACTATCTTGTACACTGACTATCTAGATATATTCTTCTGGTAATTCGAAAGCTTGTGTTTCGTAACCGCCGTAATTTTCTGCACCGGGAATTCACCTCTCGTGGTACATGGAGCTATCCTCAACACGGCTTAACTTGTGAAAAGTAGAAAGGTTGAGCCGAAAGGATGCCTGTTTTCAGTGATTGCTCAACATCTGTTCAGAGCCTTTCATCAACTTCGAGTATCATATACTGTGACGGTGCAGCTGATCTGTCCAGCCGGGTTAACAAAGCCAAACTAGTCCGGGCTGCCCATGTTTCAAACAGTTTGGCCCTTAAAATACTGATAACAACGACTTTAAAGACAACAAAGATGTTGTCTGTTCAAACTGAAGGTAGGTTTCCCAGTATAGAGCAAACTTGGTTTCAAAATGAAGTGAACAAAACTTTTTAACCAATTTGTATCCAATTGGGGCAAGCAATAAATCTATTGTGAGATGCTGTTCTTTGAATGAAGTTCAGCTGATACGGTGAAGTCAACGTTAATTTCAAAGTTGGGGATGATTCCGTGTCCAATGTTTGTAAAACTGTGTATTCTAGGGCTTTAAACAATGAGACATTCGTAAGTTTCAGTAGTTATTGCGTCTAGGCGTCTAATCAAGGGCTGCTTAAATGCGCATTCATAAACAAGGTCCCGCTGAACTCCAGTCCATTTAGACAATACACACAAAGCATACAGACACGTGATTAAACGATACTGCGACGGCAGTAAAAGAGGATGTTTTGGTCAGCTTAATACTCAGCCACACTATACAAACATGGGCTTAGATAAAATACGAAGTGAGCTGGAAAACCGAGATTTTGGTTTGGCTAGTGTGGCGGCCTGAAAGCAAAAAATTTGTACGGGATGTAAACTGGTGACTATCTGAGAGGTTTGATTGGCTTCTAAGATGATATAAAGCCCCGCCAGCTGAGAGCCAAAATGAAACCATTTGGAAAATGTTGTCGCTATGATCCAACAATAAGAAGAAACTAAGCGTTTTGCTTTCAAAACTGCAATAATTATTCTCACTTCTGAAGTGGCCTGGCTAACATTCTGAAGAAACACGACCCATTTGATTGGTGAAAAGGACGATAGGATACCACACCAGGCGCTGGTTACGGCCATTGAAGAGTCGGAACTAAGCAGTGTTAAAGAATACCCTTTAGATCGTGAGCTCACAGTTCACCCCTGCTTAGTACTGACAAGTCGCATGATCAAAACATGATAAAACATTTTACATTGCCCCTCTTCTTTGCAAAGTAGCTAGTTCTAGAAAACTCCGGGGCAATTTGTCCAAGTTCATTCACTTCTGAGATCTAAAGGTCATGTGTTTTTTAGCTAAGTCCTCGCAAGTTCACCGCCAATCAGATATTGCTTTGAGTAGCTCGTGGTTTGCTCAACATCGTCCATGCGAAGGAAGCCCTGTTGCAAATCGAGTTCATGTTACTTGTTTCACGTTACAAAAATCGCGATTCCAAGCAACTGAGCCAACTTTGAGCCAACTTTGGTGTTTTACCAAGCGACCAGAAGAGCTATTTTGGTTAGTGTTCTCAGGCTGTCGGTTGCATAAGCTGGCTTTCGTCGACCAGCTTGGATAACTAGCGGGTTTGAACAAGATGCAACGAAAGCATGAATATTGTTCACATCTAACCTGAACTGAGCTGAGTAACCACATTCCACTCGGGTAATCATCATCTTCAAATGCAAGTCCCATGGTAATTTTTAGATTCCAACCCCCCAAAAAATGTCGAGAAAAGTTAGGCCTAGCAGTTGAATGCTCTCAGCGAGCCAAAGATCCTGACAAGTTTCAACCCAGGGGATAATTCCGGCAAACATACCAACTTGATGCGCCTACTTTTATACCACACGTGGCAACATTCATCAATCCACTGAGTGCTTCCATCGAACAACCATAATTATCTCAGAATGAAGAAAGATCCACAATACAACTGAATCCTCCCTCTAGAGAGTCTTCACAAGAGAAACTAATCAACACGTATTTACGTGTTGAATTCCGTGGTCGAAGGATGGGTGGCGCTGTGTCTTTAGTACAAGTGAATGACACTGCCGAAAGGCTTAGCTATCAACTATAAGCCGGCAAGTACGAGTTCAACTCTTCCTGGAGATTCATGGGAAGCGCACTGCTGCTGATTCCTAAAAAGAACCAAACAGCTGTAGAATACCTCTCGGTTTTCCGGCTATTCTGTTTGGCAGCTGATCAGTCAGAGATGCTGGTTTTATGCTGGAAACAAACGTATGGACTGGGCAGGATTTATCAGTAGTTCTGTCTTTAAAAAGCATTCACTCGAGGTGTTGGTCACCAATACGTCACGTGAGCAAAGAATGTGCGTTGCTCTATCCCCGCAAATTGTAACTGAGTCACAGCCAATGAGTCATTTGTAGCTGCATGGAATGTTGCGAGTTCGAATCTTTCTGTAGGCTTGTGAGATATGCGCTGCTGATGTCTTGTAACAAAGTTGAAATAGCTATAAGATGTTTTTCAGTTTTCCAGTATGGTTGACAACGCTCGTAGGACCAAATCTATGTTGGTTACACACACTTCTCTTCAGGACTTACCAGCGATTCGTTATTTTTGGTTGTTACTGGCTTATAGAGAGTGACAGAAGGGTACTCAAAATTCTGCAATGCAAAATAACTTATTTGTGTTAATTAGTCTAACGTGTCAAGTAGATTTTACCCAGAACGGCTGATGACATTTGCGTTCAAGCGGTGACTACGCAGGGAGCAAAGCACTTCTGTTTGTTTGTTTAACTATGGAAGTGCGGAGTGAATAACTGTCGAACCGGTTAGACAGAAACTTGTTCAATTTGCCACTTGTCTGGTCTCCAGACTAATCAGATCTCCACACGTCTTTGAGGTCTAATTATGGATACATACTAACGACATTTAGTTCGTCAGCCAAGGATGCTTTTGTCCTAATCCGATTTAGGGAAAGTGAAAACATAGCAAAGTGGCATAAATCAACATGAATGTGTTGATTCAGAGGCAAAGTTGTGAAACCAACGACTGGATTATTAGTTGGACCCTTCTAACCAGTTATGCGAAAATTCGGAATAATTCTTCTTGCAAACTAGGAAACCCAATGGACCTACATTATTCAAGATCGCACTCGTTATTTTGAATTTAAAGTGAGATTTTCGTCATGGAAACTGTGTTTGCAGCAAAAGCTTTTTAAGTTTTAGCAAACTTTTTAAAATTTAATTGGTGGATTTTCTTGACAGTAACCAGGGTGAGTAAAATCATTTCTGGTGCACAGCCCAAAGCGACAGTCTGCAAGCTACAGTCCGGGGACTAGGTAAGGCTTCCGAGGTTTCTTTTCATTCGGCCAGCTGCCACCTGGGGACTTCAGGGTGGGGAATGAAATTGAATGAAATTCGGAAGTTTCAAACGTGGAAACAGCTTACAGAGTGAGAGTGAGTTTAGAAAATGACGCATTGTAGGGAGTAATCTCACTGGATGACAGTTGGACAAGAAATCAGTTGAGTGGATGCACACTCTGATGTTGTCTGCGTCAAGCTTGTCGCAGAACTGAAATACTTACATGACGGGTGAACCATGTTACTCATGTATTGCGTTTTCTGGGAGAGAAAGTCCAACACCGGCACTAGGAAACTGGAC
>SJOL01009874.1:211202-246453 GCA_004794785.1 Opisthorchis felineus
TTTAACCTGTTAGGCTCAGTAAGGTCTCAGTTGTGTCTGATTTGCCCTTGTGCCAACCAAGCCAGTAATCCCTTACCTAGACTACGGAATCGTCCATTGTTAGGCGTAAAACAGAAGGATCCTAAGATTTTCTGTGTTCACCATTCCTTGAGGTTGGAGCCGCCAAAACAGCATTTGAGCATCCAAAGATCGCTTATTAGGACAAAACTTTTGGAGCTAAGAGAAACTTTTACACAAAAATGCACAAAGCTTTTCTGTCTAATGAACCTGTAGGGAACATCTTAGGCCCCAAGCGTCACTCGTGTCACTCAGATACCACAGGTGACCAGAAGCGGCTTCTTGAACTCAACAGCAGTCACAAGGCAGCACAACACTTTGATCGCTCGGTTACACGGTTACCCGATGCTCAAAGACGAATGAATAAAAATGAGGCTGACCCACTCGAAAACCTGAATTAAATGGTTTACTTGACCTGGAGGAGTTCTGTTTGTTTCTCTACCTAGCTGGTCACATTTTGTTACAAGAAGGCACAAGCTCGAAGAGAAAGACTTTTGGCATTAACTAGATTAATCGAATCGGCTCACCAAGAAACGCCTCTTTTGCCTTGTTTTTAGGTCCTAAGCATGGATAAAGACCTGAACTTAATAAGTAGTAACAATGGAGTGGACAAGACTTATAATGTCCATATATTTGAAGTGACGTAATTTGACTCACCTGGTGGTCCTGGGGTTCCTGGTGCTCCTTGGGGTCCCGGTTCACCCGGAGGACCTAGAAAGAACATTTTGTAATTCCTGAGTAATAATTTAAAATTATACTGAAGTACTTTCTGCCTGTACCTAGTTGAACTATCCAATATACATTTAAGGCCATGTTCACCCTTCAAATCCTTACTGGAACATCGCGGGATTCGAGGTTACCTGGTAAACAAACAATTTTTCAGGCCGATGTTCGGCTTTTAGAATACCGATATATGTTTCGTGCTCAACTAGGTGAGATTTTGTGCAACATACGCCAGATTGCCTGCGAACCAATCGTAATTCCCAAGATTTTAACTTTGCCTAATATCCCACCTGAGCAAGCCTCGGTGTTGTTTAATGTAGAACACCAGTCAGTGCTTATAAGTGACTTTCATCTTAGAAACACCTTGTGGAAGGAAACAGTTTCGAGGTACGCCAATTTATTTCAACATGAATCAGTGTCACAAACAAAATCCCTGTTTTTATGGAGAGCAAAACAACCTACCTTTATGAAGCAACCACCTAGCAGGAATGACATGTCTTTGTCGAAAAAGGTAACAATGGCTATGTTTCACAACGTAACCTGTACAATCCGCTTCATTTCGTAAGCTGATGAAGTGTAGGAGTAGGATTCATTTCAAAAAAGGTGAAGACAGAATAAGTGAGTATCAGAAGTAATACGCTACTCATGAGCTTGCTGAAAACTCTTCGACAGCAACCTTATGAGTGGTGTATTACGTCTACACATGTATCGCGATATCTTGAAAAAACGGAAACATGAGAAGTCCTGGTGCGGCACATTCAGTTGCTTAAAAACATCATAAACGAGAGATTCAGCTGGGTTCCATGTGAGTCTTCCGCAAAACCAAACTGGTTTGCAAATGAGTGTATTTCGCTAAGTGAGTATCAGCCTATGGATGAAAGTGCAGTTCAAGTCGGTTGTTCAGCCCGTGACTTGTACACAACGGAGGCCCAAAGGTTGGGCATCTTAGAGAAGCAGAAACGTAGGAAGCAGGAAAGCTTACAGATCCAATGAACGCGAGACAGTCTCAACTGCTACGTATCTCGCAAACAGCGGTGTCAAGCGACAGCAGAATTAGGCT
This sequence comes from Opisthorchis felineus, assembly GCA_004794785.1. NCBI lineage: Eukaryota > Metazoa > Platyhelminthes > Trematoda > Opisthorchiida > Opisthorchiidae > Opisthorchis > Opisthorchis felineus. Next base: position 213,043 of record SJOL01009874.1, read on the forward strand.
GCAGTGTGCAGATTGAGGTGATTCAATCAAAAATTGAGTTGTTGGGAATAGAAACAAATGCACACGTCACACCAAACGGTCGGTGAAACAATCGTAATTCCTCGTCAATAGATACTTGTGTAGGTGCCCACCTGGGCAAGGTTGAGTGTTGCTTATTGTTGAACGTCAGTCAGAGTATATGTGTCCTGCACCTTAGAAGCACCCTGTGGAAGGAAACAGTTTGGGGGTAAACCAATCTATTTCAACATGGATTAGTACTGCAAGAAAAATCCCTGGCGTTTTGTTGACAAGTTGACTGTCGATCCGTTTGTTGAACTTGGCGAGCTAGTTTCTAGGCTTGACAAAGAATACTCTGGGGTATGTTGGAATTTGAGTTTGGACCAAATCGTGTTTCTATTTCCCTTCTAACACGACTTGTACACTTCAAATTTTAGGCGCCAGTATACTTTAAGCTGTCGACTTTGTTGTGGAAGGCTATCCTGGAAAAGCCACTAGACTCAATATTCTTACTTAGACGCTATGGGCAAAAGTGTTGTTTTAATCGGAAGATAGGTTCTCCGCTAACTTGATTGATTCTTGCCCTGGTTGAACATCCACCTGGTTACCTGTAGATGGTGTTTCTTGTAAAGGTGGCGTACTGTCCCGGAAATACTCCTGAAGTCAGCTGCTAGTTCAAAATAACTACGGGTTTTTCATTGATTCTAGCCACAACTGGACACCTCATAACATGCAGATTAATTCGCGACTTCTACGTTTAAGGGAACATTTGAAAATACAAAAAATGACCATGCAGCATACGTTCTACTAGGTATAAGTCCATTTTCTGTCTTGTGGACAGCAACATTTTCTCTCTACTGATATAATTTTCAAATGTCTTGTAATAAGTAGTATTGCTATAAATTCGCATGCAACCCATGATCGGTTTCGCTCTGTTCGTGGCTCACCAGCTTGGATTGATTACCTCATCTTCTGAGTGATTAGCTTCAAGCAGGAAAGAAAACTAGTTGTATGCTGTCTGCAAATTTTGGGCAATTCTCCCACACTGAATATATCAAATACGTCGAGTATTTTTGCAATGGAACCTCGAGCTGGACTGCCCGCTGCAGATTACAACAAAGAATATCAGTACGCTATCGATTACGAGAAAATCCGCCGAGTCTTGAGTTCCAGGCTTCTCATCATGCATATGAGATCAGGAGACTTACGGTAAAGTGTGAAATTATTGTTTGATTACTCATTGGTGAGATAAAATGTCGTCCGGTTTGCGGATAACGATACAGGATTCAAACGCAGATCAACAGGCCGAAACGATGGGCTACCCTCAATAAAATGGTCGTTTCATGAAGGAGTAACATTGAATTTTACCTTTTCGAGAAAGCGACATAACAACATCATATCGTTTTATCAAAAAAGTAAACGTTTATGTTACTTCTTCCTAAAGCGACTGACTAAAAACCGTTCATCTCAGACGTACGAAACAAGATCCTAAAAGTTATGTAGTTTATGCTTTTAGCCCCAAATAGAAGCAATCTTTGAAAAGGCATGAAACAGTGACAATTCTGTAGAAGGAATATTCCGATTTCTTCAGGTTTGGAAGATTTTGAAAAACTTTAATGATAGGATTTTGTTTACCCTTGTGGGAAATGGACCCAAATGTGCTACGTGCCTAACATATAATAAGCTACGGTTGCGCGCCAGACTCAGAAAATCAATGAGTTCTAACTAAATGGGAAACTCTGTTTCCCATACAAAATCCCCAAATTGGTATCCCCTTCTGAACGATGAAAATTCACTAACGAGTCACACTAAAGTGGTTCTTCTGTGAATAGCAGTCAGTGTTTTGGAACATGTGTTGACTGTATCAAAGCTTCAGTAATGATGCCCTTTGTTTCAAGGTGAAATTCAGGATGCAGTTTTATCAAAACTGGCATCGCCTGAATTTGCTTTCCAGGAATATTTAGCCGAATTTCTCGTTTGTATTATGTTTCGGACGAATTGTCTGTATAGGGACCACCTCAGGTCTAAGTTAGCATGATGCTGCTGACATCAAAGTAGATTTTTTTTACAGCGCACACCATTCACACGGTAGCTGAAAATTCCTCGACAGTCCACCTTCTTGGGGCTTATCAGGTAGCCTTAGACCGATGTTAGACGGATGTTAGTGCAACGATCTCAGAAGACGATAAGACCAAAATGCATTCACAAAGACTTCGTCTTGAACGGTGAACAGAAACCTTTGAAGCGCCGTTCAGCTGGCTCTAATCAACTCAACCTCTGGAAGGACTAACTGAAATCGAGTGGGACGTTGACACCAGTCCACTATCGGAAACGGAAGTCCAGCCCGCAGTTTTACTGACTCAGCCCAACAAAGCACCTGGTACAAATGGTTTGCATCCCGCACCCTTCAAAGAAGGTGGCGAGTCCGGCATGGCTTACCTGACAACCCTAGTTCGAAATATCTAGAATGATGAAATAAAGCCTACAGAATAAAACGTCTCAACAGTGATCAAAAAAGGTACAAGAACATTGTGCGAAAACCACCGGGACATCAATCTAGTAGCCGCCAATCTGTCCGCGGTGACTGACCTTTAGCTTGCAAACGTTTTGTCAATAATCGAGGTAACAACATTAACCGTGCGCTGATGACTCCACCTCGGTTGGCGACAAAACAGCTGCAAGCTAATATCCAACAGTTACCTAATCAACCACATTTCGGTCCGCTGCAGTTTACGAAAGTGTGCGTCTTGATATTTACTAGCATTCTGGTGTCCAATCGGAACACAAGCTCGAAGCAAACCCGGAGAATATGCATAAATGATGAATTTCAAGAAGCGCGGAGTTTTCAACCACCTCAAGTAAAGCGGGAAACTTCGTTCAGTTTGATAACGAACGATCTGTGAGTCTACTGAAAGAGTCGAATCGGCCTTTGATTTTCTCATCAGTTATTTATCCATGTTGTCGGCCCACCAATTGTAGATGTCATTCTCGACGATCGTGTTGTCATAATCCAGCAAACAGACCAGAGAACAATAAAGGTTTCACTTTTATGTAATTACACATGACCCTAAGGGTGCAGTGGGCTGAATGATGACCACCATAATAATCTGGTGCATTGGGTTGGTTACCTACTATTCCAATTCATTTATTGGACATTAGTCGTGCAAATGCATCGGACCACATTTCTTCACAACTATATGCGGATCTCAATATGTCCCCTATCCATAACCAGTATTCGGGCAAAGATTCCTGTTAGCCAGTGGACAGTCCGTTGACTTAGATTAACCACCCTTGTGAATATCATTATCCAAACAGGCACATCAGTTTGATTGAAAGTCGTGCCCAGCCAATAAATCAAAGTAAAAATCAACCGAGAAACGTAGGAAAACCAGACGTTACAAAGGATAAAACAGGTTGGTGCAACCAACAAATCGATCTCGAGAAGGTCGGACCACAAGGCAATGCAAATTGGAAAAGGACCAGTCGAAGCAAAGAAGCAGAGTACTTAAAATAGAAAGCATTGGGATGGCCAATCGAGTCAAAAGAATGCAGGCCACAACGCAGGGAAGATCAGGAACGGACCAATAGATTCACAAAAACGTCGTCTGCTGATTAGCCAATCACGTGAAGAGATAACAGATTATCTTCAAACGTTATACAAACGCGCGCAGGCACAGTGGATGCACCCACCCAATAGCGTATTGATCACGTCCCATGTATGGTGAAGAAACGTTTGCGAGTCAGTTGCCAAGCTAGGCGAACAGACTAATAGTCACCTGATCAACAACCAGTAACATGGTTCTTTGTATGCTCATCTTGAACGTACAGAGTGCATCATTCACCCCATAGGTTAGAGTTTTAGTCACCAAACCTCTCACTAAGTATTTTTATCAAGATTTGTTTAGATTATTGGGGTACATCCTCATGCACAACCTCTAGACTGTGGTTCAACTGAGACTGCAGACAAACCATTACACTACTGAGATCATGCCCAGGTTTTGAAAGGCATTCGACTCTTGGGAGAGCTTAATAGTAGTGTATCCTGCATACAGCCAGCTAGTAGTCTAACTATGAAGGTACCACATTATCACTGTGCTCCTGGGCAATGAAATGCAAACAATCGTTTTATGAGGCCATGTTAAATAATCTGTCTAACATGCATTAACAAGCGCTATATGTATCCTCATCTTTTGGCTGGATTCGGCATCCCTTTCCTGCTGAACTCTCCTCAGTAATATCAGTTTATGGATTTTGTTTGATAAAAACAGCTAAGAACAGGGCATAAAACAGTTTGGCAAATCACCGGCTTAAAGCATTAGAACACCACAATTTACAGTAGCGCAACCAGAATGTTTACCTATCATGTGATCGAATAATGTACGCACAAATAATTCATGCCTGCGTAGATGAGTTTGACGAGCTGTGATCAGACTGAAATTCGGCCAGTCTCGCGAGACAGAGGAGAACTTGTTTGAGCATTCCAGACGCGACATCTGAGTTAATCGCACAATCAATTTCAACGAGGCAGAAAGTCACCCAGTTCAAGGTACTTTGTTCCGGTGTGGCTGTCCCTGAAGGAGCGTACAGCTGTCTTCTATGAAATGACACCACCTACAAATTACACTACAGAGCTTTCACAAGTGGTGTCATGTCAGAGGAAATACTTTGAAGCCGTGAGTGCTGTTCCGGATAAGACATAAGGCGGCTTCCCTGCAGCACATTCACCTAAATGTTATTGCAAACAGGACGATTAAGTGAGTCTTCAAATTACATCGTCCTTATTTTCAGATCCTGGAGAAACAAAACTAAAAATTAAGGTTTCGCAGATTTGAGTCGTTCGGCAGATACTCTTTGATATTTGTATCCAGTAAAATATACGGTTAGAAATTCAAGCTTGGAACTGAGTGCGCGCACAGTCAGCATGTCAACACAGCAAAAGCAACCACTACTGGAATTACGGCGCCACATGAAGGATTTTGGCCTTGTTAATCGGAAGTAGGCATTTCAAACCTTGAGTTTTGTGCCAACATTAAACAGCCGGATATTGAAACAGTAAGTAGCGCCGTACAAAGCAGAGATTGGGCTTTTCTTTAACTTGTCATTCCATTATTTTTTGGCCCTCGTTTATGGAAGATCATTTGTACTCGATGTCTTTAGTCGTTTTTCTGGGAGAGTGCCAAATGTACATATGATGTAGGGATACTCTGGGAGAATAGTCTAAGTCGCCGTATACAATCACATTGATTAAAATGCATAAACCAGTGATTGAGCGCAGCTAGGTTGACTTTTCAATCACAACAAAGCCTCTGGGTGACGAAGCACATCCACTTACAGGGCAAACTGCTGCTAACAAGAAGCTCAGCTGAATCCCAGCTGTATCATCTCTTTTATGACATTCTCCAACTGAATGAGCTGCACAAAGGCCACTTCGTTTTTGAGTTGGCACGATACTCGAGAGATCGCCGTGTATCTTTTCCAAGAAGCCTAAGGCTGTTATTGGATTGTCAAACAGTTTTCAGGAAAACTATGAGTAGTGGATTCCATCGAAAAAATCTACCGCAGAATCTCGAATGTCACGCCAATTGAAGCATCAGTCGGACTTTCTGCAGCAGATTCAGTTAAACAATATCTTAAAACAAAGATTCATTTGAGTCCTCTGTTAACAAAAATGTAATTCAATAACAGTCGGAGGTGCAAAATTGGGTGTTATATTAGAGCGTAGGATTGATGGAGACTCGGGAATCACTCCCATCTGATGAGCACCAAGGCGAACAAAGCCGGTAATGGACTGTCGGACAGTTTTCAATAAACTTAAGTGTAGTCCAGAAAACGTCTGGCTTCTAGAATGAATGCCCACTGAACCAGCATCTTTTAAAAATAGGGTGAAAATAGATGTTGTGAGGACACGAAACGACGATACCGTTCCAGACCACTAACAGATCAGAAAGTTCGCAGCTTCGCTACAGTGAAAGTTGAACGTAAATGTTAGAAAAGCGCACCATTGTTTGAAAACTAAAGCCGAAGTATTTTCACAATAGGCTGAGCTGTTATGTTGTTCGTGTGTGAATGTCCACAACTAACTAAAACAACCAGGTGTGCCTTTCACGCTCAGATAAAATGACGTGCATTTTGCATTCAGCGTTTGAGAACCCGGTTGTTTTTGGGTTCTTTTATAAAACGTTACCAAGTCTACAGATGAAAACAACAGCCAACGAGACACGTGGTCTCAAATTGCCAAATTTTTGACTGATTCAACGTGTTTATGCAGAAACCTTCTATCAGAGCTTCTCCAGAATCATGCTTGGAAGTGTGTGAGCCCGTTAAACTGCCAACATACTGCATAATCATGGTTGTTAACACAATACACTCAGTTTGAGATTCAACTAAGGTTCACTTGAGGACTCAGTCAACAATAACCTCATTTTGGAATGAATGTATTCAATTCATAGTTGTATTTATATGTGCAATTTTTAAGGGGATTCAAATATGTTTTTAACTCAATCCGTTTTTTCGTTTTTTTCACAATGTTCTGCAGGGCTAGTTGATGGGGATCTCTTTAGTTGGCAAGCAACAATCATGGGGTCATCCGATAATGCTTATGAGGGAGGCGTTTTTCCTAACGATTGTTTCCTACAGATTATCCGCTCAAGCCCCCGAAGGTGATCTTCAACAGGATGATTTATCACGCAAACATTGATGAGAACGGAAACATGTTCTTAGATATGCGTCGTAGCCAATTATTCCCGGCCCTAACTATATCGGAAGTTTTGCTCTCTATCTGTTCGCTGCTCACGGACTCCAACGCGGATGATCCTCTTTGTTCAGATACTGCACGCCAGTACAATATTGCTCGGAAAAGATGTGAGGAAATTGCACGAGAGTGCAAAAATACGCCATGTGACACACCCAGTACTATCCCTTTCGCAGAAACTGTATTTCCACTCCTTTTGCACTCTCAAAACCTTGTGCCACACTTTCATTATTCGTCAGTTTGTTGTAATCACGTGCGAACGAGTTTCTCAAACTCAGTCCATATGGCCGCTTACTTCGAAGCAAAGGGCTTTTCTCCGCCGGTCCCTAACTCGCGCAGCCACTTGCTTGAAAGTTCATGTATGCATGTATTCAACTTTGTAAAAGCTATAGAACAGGCGGAAATTAAATTTGGTTATGATGATACCAAACCTACTCAGTTTGGCGTTTTTCCGCACAGCAATGTATTCCTCACGTTTGACCTACCCCAAGATAGTCGACCTTGGTTGAAGAAGAACTTCTGGCGGCCACACCTTTTCCAGCCGCGCTACCTTGCAGGACGAAGTTCCTAATCCTTAAGAAAATAAAGCGGACAATTCTTATCCCCCGAACAGTCCATATAAACTCCAAAGTACAATGGCAGTACAATGAAAAATCGCGTAGATTTCCTAGTTGACTATCAGATTAAGCAGCCGAAATGATGGGCACTCCAAGTCGGGTTCCTCTGACCTTGGCCTGTATGTTAGACATTTACGCGTGGAGTAGGACACATTGTCGGAAAGCGCATCGGTTATGAGTAGATTTGTGGCAGTATGACAGAAACGGAGACTGACTTAGTGGACAACACCCTAATATCAACCGGGTTTTTGATACGCACCGTGAGTTTTGCGGCCGGTGACAATACAAATGTTGAAAATCTAGTAGAAAGCGCATTTAGGTTCAGGCGAGTAGAACTCCATTTTACAGTGTTCTTGTGAGCTAGCAGAAGACCGATAAAACTCGTGTGGATCCGACCGAACCTATCAGTTTTCCAGAGTGCCTTCAGTCTGTAATACAACCACAGTCATTCTCAGTTAAGGTGAGAACCACATATGTTTGCACAAAAACGATGAATGTTAGATTCGGATTTTGCCCGCATTAGTGTTGGAAGTGCTCAGAATTAACGATGCAAAAGTATACAGTATGCTTTAATTGAGGGTTACTTACAAGCCCATATTGCTTGTAAAATATTCGGTGTTATACTGCCGGAACTGCCGGAGCTGTGCACCACCAACCAATGTTAGAATGAACAACACTCGAGCCCATGGGTTCCCCCTTGACTATAGACGTGCCAGGATAAATAGATGTTCTCGTCCAAAAAAGGATATTCCACACTACTAACTCTACCGAATAACAAATCTGTGTCTTTTTGCCGTATAATCTTTTCTTCAACTTTTTAACCGACTTTAACTGGGTCCTGAGTCCCGCCAAACGGGGACGAATCTATTCGTCAAAATGGACAAACCGCTATTCAGCAAGTCAACCATTTCTTCAAAATCCTAATATCTATCAGACAGACTAGCATCCGATTTATTTTTTTAGATCTTCCGCTTTCGGCCATCTCTTTTTTTTCCTCACCAAATCGTGCGCTTAACAGAACCAGCTCGCTAGTGCGCACGACTACGTGCTCATTGTTTACAACCTTTTAGTAAACCAGTTAATCAAAACAAGCTGTTGACTTGATTGAGTTGAATCAGTAAATCCCGACAAGCTGCTAACTAGATCATTTCGGCCGGCCCCACTCGAATTCTGAGTGCTTAGTGAATACTGCTCAAAATGGAAGACCAATCAACGGAGTGTTACATATTTGGAAGGAATTGTCCGATTTCGCACATTTTATTGAAACCCTCCCAGAGTAGGTGTGTGTGTGCGTGTGGCGGCAACCGAAACGTGTGCCAATTTAGGAATGTCTCAAGCAGGACCAAAAATACGATTTTGATTTCCCTGCTTAAACAAACTGTGGAAAATATTTTTGCAGCATTTCTGAGAGGATGTCTGTTATTTGAACGCTATGCTATGAACAGAGTAATGCTCTTAAACCGCGCCAAATTTTTCGGTGTGTAAGCAAAGTGGGTTGGTACTACTCATTATTTTGTAACCAAAAGTAATATTTGATTACCAATTAAATAGCAAACAGCTACCGTCGTTAAGGCTGAAAATTAGCGATGTTTGTCTTTCTGAGTGCACCTTAATGGATCCGCAAATATGATGCACTTTTGTGTAAATTTCACTCAAATACTGCTGAATTTTTAAAGAGTTTCAGTGTCACTAGATTTTCCTGTGGGTGTGCGTATGCCGAAATCAAGAAAAACAGTCGTATAAACGTAATACACTACTCATAAGGTTTCTGAAAACTCTATGACAGTCCACGACCGGTTTCGCCTTTCTTGGAGCCCATCAGGTAGGCCCATTCTCCGAAACGAGAGATTCAGCTGGGTTCCAGGTGAGTCTCCCGCAAAACCAAATTGGTTTGCAAATGAATGTTTTTCGCTAATTTCGTAAAATTTGGGTTCAAGTAGAAAATTGGGTTGACGTAAACTCGGGGACTGCGCCTAACTGATGAGCTCCAAGAAGAGCACATCCAGTCGGGGGCTGTCGAAGGTTTTTCGGCATCCTTATGAGTAGTGTATTACGTCTATACATGTATCCCGATATCTCGAATATCGTACCAACTGAAACATGAGGCGGCCTGGTGCAGCGCATTCAGTTGCTTGAATGCACCATAAACGAGAGATTCAGCTGGGTTCTAGGTGAGTCTCCCGCAAAACCAAATTTGCTTGCAAAGGAGTGTATTTCGGTAAAAAAAATAGTACCTGAAAAAGATGATGCAAGGTATATCTTCCATCCAAAAACTCCGCTAAATTAATCGGGTGGTTGCGTACATCAATCGCATTAAACATCACTGTATTAAAGCGTTTCCTCTAACACAACCGAGTTTACTCATCGCTGCCAAAGTCGTAGTCATGCACTCCCGGTGAACTTGGATCACAGATTGTTTTCTCTAAAACAGCGTTTTCTTTTATTCGGGCAATAGTCTGCGCCAGTAGTCCGGTCCTATTTAACTGTTACTTTGGAGCATCTCCTTACTACAGTGTGTCTTCAGTGATACTTGTTTAAACTTCTGTATGCCAGTATGCGAGTAATTTTACATCAATGATGTGTACACCAGCCTTCATGGTATTCTCATCATTGCCTGTACTACGGCGTTCGATCAAGTGGTCAGGTTGAATGGGTCGCCTTTACAAAGTGCTTACCTATGACTTTTACCGATAAAAGCGTCTTTCAAATGAAAGACGTTGGGGTTTCTCATCAAATAATCCGTTGTGTTGTGCAGACTTATAATTCTTTGACCGATATCTGCTAGTCTTACTCCGAACTGTAGTGGAATCGATGTAGATGTACTGGTAGAATCTTCAATCCAAACTGTCTGTTATACCGCAGGAACACATCTTTGTGAAACAAGCGTTACGTAACCTGGTAAACATTTAGCCGGATTGTTCGCACGATCAAATGAATTTATCCAAAGGGTTATATTTTCGCAAATAGATTTGAAAAAATGATGGTAGATCTTTTCAGAGTGTGCAATCATAGAACCATTCTGACCGCCAATGCAATTTACAAACAAAACTAAGCGTTATTGTCACGTTGTTAGCTCACCCTACACCCATAATTCATTGACACAACTGATCAGAAAATTGACTTCTATTTGTCGCACAATTTTCTCTGTTATCTGTAGGGCCACCATTTGCAAAGTGCAAGCTCTCACTCGCATTTTGTTTGACAAAGTGGCAATGTTTCGCTCATTTGCTGACGTAAGTTTGCTTAGATTTTGAATGCCAGCGTTGTCTGTTTATGTACTTTCATCAACTGCAATCACTCTACGGCTATAATGACACTGTACAGGTTTCCAGTTCGTAGGGTCCAGACCAACACTAGGTAGACAGGAATTCAGACAGCACAAAATTGCAAAGTTAAATGGATTACGATCTCTTAAAGAAAACTCGAAGTCGCAATCAATAGGTTTTTGCGCCACGATTTGTAATGGAGGTGAGATACACTTCTGAAGCACTATATCCCATCATATTTAATGACCGTACAGGTCAGATCAGCTGAATGCACTGGTGTTTTCATCTTGGGGCTGGATACTGCCCAGTAGTTAGATGACTTGTTAGGTGCTGATGTGAATGAGGCTTTGTCTGGATTTTTCATTTCCTGGAGGTGTTTGCCTTTGGAGATATTTCGCAATAAAATTGACATTGGCCGTGATTGCTGTTTCTGCTTTTCAATGCATCGCTCCTCATCGGTCACCTTAGCAAATTATGCGGTGTTATGATAAGTATTTCCTAATAGACGCAGTGCATTTGATGCAGATATGACAAACGTACACGGGAGCCTCAAGAGTAACCGCATAATGAGGCAAAAAGATAAACAATGGTGGATAAAACCAGCTTGTTTAAAGAGGAAAAGCTCATTTTGTTCACCCTGAGTAATAGACAAATTAGCTCTTAAAGGGAGGGTTGTATGTTATCCCACATTCTCCGTTGTAACTTTAAATGTTTGCGGCGCTATCTATAATTTAGTGGACTACTTCACCAGTTAACTGTTTGAACAGACTGCAGCTAAAGGCAAGCTTCATTGACTCAGCATAAACCGGGTACATTAACGTCAAGCTGAATGTAGCTGATCGATAAATGACCGAAAGAAAAAACTGCGGTCTACTCTCATTATGACATTACCTTCTCTTTTGCGAAAATTGCATGACGGTAAGCAAGGCTAAGCCTATACCGAGGTCAATCGTTGAAAATACTCCGTTTCGAAACTATGGGGTTTACATAAGAATGGGATAGTTAATTGTCTAGTTGCCTTCGTTTATATGCAAACTATTCTCAGGACATGCCTAACATTTGTCCGACAGTGGTCTTTTTTGCACTGTTATTTGAGTAGATTGATGTCTTAGAATTTGCCACATTTTGGAACAAGCTGGAAAAATCACGTAATGGCTGTGATCTTCTTTGGGCTGTGTTGGCCTGGGAAGAAACTATAGTTGTTCCTTGGGTTTCAAAACTTACATGAAACCGACAGGTTCTTTGCCCGAATTCTGTTGTTCACTGTCGCATTTATTGTAACGAGCTTCTACGGCCCTAGTAGCCCAAGAACAATGTAACAAAACAACAATGGAGGTATGCGTTGTCGTTCATTCTTTAAAAGTGCATTTTTACGAGGTCAAACCCAGTCTCCGATGGGATGATTGCATGGATGCGCGTTTCGGGAATACTGGGTGTTCTGTCAAATTCAACTAAAGGACGTGGAGCCTCAGCAAACATCCCTAGTTAGAAATACGCCTTTTTTACTGAGCGATTGTTGTGGAACGTTAGGTAAATCAGCCAGTGACGTGGTAAAGGGCTCCCCTAAACTAAGTTACCAGGTGTGAAGGGGAATAATGAAAGTCAGAGGTGACAAAATTTGACAACGGAACTTGGGAAGAAACACTCGCAAATCTAGTCTTTACATATGACCTCCAAAAAAATAAAACGCACCAGCCGTCTTTCTCCCCACCCTACTTGGTGAACTAACCGCTGATTTCCACATCAGCCATTTCTAACACATCTTGATTGTTCACCTGGTAATTAGATTTGAAGAAAATTAAAGGTATTTTAAATTCTCAACTGGAAACGGATTGGCTGTTTTGTTTTGCAAGTTAACAGAAGCACCGAGCACTTCCATCCACTTACCTGGCTTTCCTGGTTTTCCCTCATAAAAATTCATCTCATTACAGTCGATTGAAAAGCTGCGGCAAATTTGTTTGAAAGATTCGACCTGAGGTATTGGAAGAAAAATGCATGAGAGGAAAATGCTTTATTTTTTGAACGAGTAGTTTCCCTGTAGTTTGAATCTTAATATAGTTTCGTGATGTACCTTGACAGAATCCACCAATCAAGGGAAACCAGATGTCTGTATACCACCAGGTGTTGATGACGAAGATAATGAGCGTTTTTCATCTCGCATCTTTGAATGACACCCTTATCAAAAAACGGCTTAAAACTGTCAGCCAAGTAATTGCCTACTCTGAATAAATATTGCAAAGTGACAAACCAAGTCGAGTAAACAATATAGGAGCTAGTTAACCACGTATTTCTAGGGTATAAGTCTATTTGTTTAAAGATTTCTTGAGTCACGAACTATGTTTGAGAGTTTTCGGAAAAAGTTTGGTAACAATCGGTAGATTTACTGCTGGGTAACTTTTCGCTTTTGACACAAAAACTTCTTTGGGCCAAGTGACTAGGTTACCAGGTTGGTCAAGATTTAAGGCGGAAGGAGAACCAATCGGCTAAGTCAAGCTAAATCTGTGTTTGGTGTCGGCCAAGGGATTTTGTGTGTTAGGGTGGGTGACCAAGTGTTAAGCCGATGGGGAAACTACATGGATTTGGATCCAGCTTAGGGTCTAGTTCTTGCGGTTCGGTTCACGTGATGATCCCTCTTGAACGTCGTTTGCACTTTTCGTCCGTCTGTGTGGATGAGCTAGTGCTACGATAGTTGTGTAAGGAAGAGGGATTCTGTGAACTTTGGTCGGGTTGGGATTTCCACCCCCCCCCCCCCTGTTTTTGCTAATGATTCTACGTGCATTGACAACCACACACAGTCACGTGTCAACTCGGCTTATGTAAGACTGCTTTCCATATGCTCGCCAGTTCCACACCCTCGATTCTGTTCACGCTGTGAGGCTTGGTAATTCCCAGCGCCTTGGCTATCAGCAGCTGTAGTGTGAATCACAGTCCTCGTCTTAAAACTTCCACATTCTCCAGATCTATTCAATATCCTGTGTCTAACGCATGTACCGCCATCGCTGAGTCTTTGACCAGTGTTTGGTATTCTTCCGCATTCCTTGGTGGTTTGTTTATCCTCCTTTTATGCTCATCAATTCTGGTATACAATTCCCTGGCACTCTGTCCTGTGTAAACCCTAGTGCCGTCGTTGCAGTTAATTTTATACATACAGACCCTAATGCTCTCAACCGGGAGGGCATGTTGTCGCGAACCCAATCACTGGATCAATACGGAGGGAAATAGACGTAATAACAGAAAATAGTGGTATTGTGTTTCTAGACTCAACAGACACATAAATGAGAATGAGGTAATATATTCCCGTGGGATTGGGTGAATATAATGACAAATGAGGTTCCAAATAAACTCTCACTGGGTTGACAGGGGTAAACTGGTTGGGTTAGCACTACCTGGTTGACACCTGATTGCATGGGCAGTCAAGGTCTCGTGACTAAAGTGTGTTTGGCAATCGCCGGCATAATTAGACTCAATCCTAGATTAAGTCAACCTTAATCTTCCTGGCTTAAAGCAAGTAAGGCTAATGTTTGTTTCAGTCTTCCGGATAAAGTGACCTATGAAATCTGAGTAAGGTGCACGAAATACTGACGGCACCAAGACTTTCTGGTAGTAACATTTCTGTCATTTCCTCCTCGTTGAAAAACATGCACGGAATAATTCAAAATTCTGACCAGTCAAGCAGGGGTTGTGCATCGGCTGACAGTCTTTATTAATCAGCATAGCCATAAAGTTACCCCTCTTTGCAGAGTCCCCCGTCAGGAAAGGCCATCATTTGAAAGATGCAATTTAGTTTCATTTCTCGTAGAACTATCAAGTTGTTACGAAACTTATTAGACACACCGATCGAGCCTCATCTATTTGATTGACTTCTCTTAAAATAAAATAAATGCCTGGCGACGAAATAACTTCACATACGTATGAAGCTGCATTCCTTCTTCGAAGTAAGGTTTTAAATTATTCAGGAGTGCCTTTTTCATTATGACGCCTTCTATTGGACTTTCTTAGAACTCACGGGATGAAGGTCTAATTCACAATCTCTGAGGCCGAGTATCACTTGCGCCATGTTCTGCCCCAACAAGGCGAGGACTGATTTAGAAGTCCAACATCGTTTTCTCTAGTTGGAATTTGGCGTACGGGTCGGTCACATGACCCTCAGTTTGGCCAATCGGTCAAGTAAACAAAATTAACAGTTTGTGAATTCAACTCTCTTGTGTTGAATGGACCTCGTGAACAACCTTGTGAGTAGTTTCCTTTACGAAGAAGGGTGACTTATCTTCTTCAGAGCTAAGTGATTTACCGACTCCAAAAACGCACATAAAAGCTTATTCTCTCAGATTTGGGACAAGGTATGGGGACTGCTGGAAAACGTATTACTGACAGTTGCATTTGCGTCTGTTATTCCGACCTCAATCAAAGTTCCGTGGTGCAACGTTTGTTTGAAGCGTGACGTCATTTCAACACACACATTAACCCTGACTATCGTAATGCACTACACATAAGGTTTCTGAAAATTCTACGACAACCTACGACTGGTTTCGCCGTTCTTGGGGCTCATCAGGTAGGCGCAGTCCCCGAGTTTCCGTCAACCTTATGTTCTACTTGAACCCAAATTTCACGAACTTAGCGAAATACACTCATTTGCCTAACAATTTGGTTTTGGCGGGAGACTCACCTGGAAACCAGCTGGATCTCTCGTTTGTGATGTTCCAGGTGGTTCTCCCGCAAAATCGAATTGGTTTGCAAATGAGTGCATTTCACTAACCTTGACGCTCTAGGATGGATCAAATTCTGTTCAATTGTTGCATCAAATCGGCAACATACATCGACTAAATTCGATGAGATTTGTACTAGAAATGCTAACAATCGATGCCACTAAGATTGTGCATTCACTTGCAGGAACAGGTGATTTTTATATATCAAAAAGATGAAATTCAATGATTTCTCGGGGTGAAACCTACTTACTACTCCCCCTAGCCAATGTCACTTGACAGTAAGTACACTGAGACAAACTGCTAGATGAAGATATTTCGCTGCACTCTACTAAAATAACGGATGAACGTGGATACTGAAAAAAACTGAACTTCTTTAATTGCGCTTCGGTTCCAACCCCATTTGTACATCTAAGTTTAGTTCCGCATCATACCTACCTTCGGAATGAAGGATAGAGGTTGTGCGGTGTGTAAAGTGGCTACCAAACGACCAACTGACCAAAAACCGAAACTAGCTACTGCATCTGTGAGTGTTGCCCTTTGTGTGTTACTCCGAACTTACGAGTATTACAAGGAATACAGCGAAAAGAGTCAAAAGCCATAGTCATTATGCACGATCGGTGGCGCCGATCGCACCATCGCCATCGTCATCAGAAACAGCAATACGTCGCTCCTTGCAATACAACGTTGGATGCAAAATGTAGATAAACTTTTTGTTTAACTCATCAGTGTGCGTGGGTTAGAATGCTACCAGAGCGCACAAAATCAGTCCAAGCCTCTGGCTCAAAAATATAACCCCACAACAGCGACATTTGGTGTAAGACTACAAAAGTAGTCTTCATTTGGGGAAGCAGTTAGCCACACCATTTTTCAAGCCCGAAACTACAGAGTTAGAAGACTGCGTTTTTCGAACCTCTATCCACTGATCAGCCTAACAAGCAAGACTCTGGGAACACTGGGTGGGCATAGTCCAGTATAATATATTACAAAACATTAAGCGCTCAGCTGTAACCCCCCCTCGGTGCATAGCCATCATACCACCCGGAGGAAGCACGAGGGCCGAGATACTGCCATGTTGCCCAAGCCTAGGCAGGAGCAGTCGAAATGCTGAGGTTAGATTCGAATCACGGGCCTACCGGACACGTAGGTTGCACCCTAACCACTGAGCTCAATACTTCAATATACCTCAACGCGTGATTGAGTTAAGCAAACAGTCGCACCACCATAGGTTGCAATCTCTTTGCGAAGGTGTCGAATTGTAGAAAGGTCTATTTTACTACGTCATATCTTCCAGTTTCAGTTAAAAGTTTATCTCAGCATGTGGATCTGGTTGAGCTTATGTATTCTAACTTCATACCTCATTCAATTCTGCAAAATTTAAAAAGGTGTGTTGGCTGAATGAAGGTATTTTGGTTCTGTTCTTATCATCGACAAAAGGTGAATTACAAAACAGTTAAGCTTAGATAAGTTTACGGTCAGAACCATTGAAGATGGCATTAGGAAGAAAAACTCACTCACATTTATCCTTGGACGATTGGTGGTCATTTCTTTGAAACCGTCAAAAATTGGATTGGCGGCGGAATCACCGTTAGCGCGAATTCCAACAAACGTTTCCACTGACAAAAGGCGGGTCATCAGCGTTCGGTTTTGCAGGAACAGACTCACAACCAGTCCCGTGAGGATAATAGAAATCGTCAGGTTGGTCAGTGAGCAAATTGTGCACCCTGGAAACCGAGTGGAAGCGAAATGAGGATTTGTCTTCTGCTGAGCTGGTAACGTGTTGCCTGACGTGACTGGTGTAGCTATTGGTTGACATTCCGGCCCTTTTCTGCTGGAGTATGTGTACTGTTCTCCCGGTTGTTTGATGGAACCAGCGATTGGGGAGTGAACGAGGCTGAGGGCTGAATCAAGTTTCTCTCCGGTGTTTTGGTAATAGTTTGGATTTCGCAAATGAAATCCACTTGAACGGTCTCCGACATGGTCTGTGGGGTCAGTAAATAGGGGAACATCCAAGGGTTGCATTGCTGTAGATGTTCAAAACCTGCTTGAAAGTGTTTTCCGCTCAGTTTTTGCTGCAAATGTCAGATATGCTTGCAAAGAAATCTGTAGGTAAAAGAAAGGGGAATGATGGAATACAATTTCCTATTTTAAATCAATGAAAAAAGATTGGGTCGATTGATTTCTTGACTAATTTATGATAAAAATCTGTCAGAATTGTCGACGCAAAACGAACATCCCTAAAATCTAGAAGAACATCCAGTGCAGTGGTTATGTTTGGTACCCGTTAGTAAATCACTAACTAATTTGCCATAGGTGTTATTGATTTTGAGTGGTACAACTGGAACTGTAGAAACTCACGGACATTCTGCGGTGCCTGGGGCTAGCCAAGTGGGCGTAGTTAAAGGAATATGAAATGATATTCTCCCAACTTCAGCAGGCGTTTAGTGTAGTTTCGGCTTTCAGGTGATAAATCACTTAAACAGTCTGGTTAAAAAATCGGTTAGTTAAAAAAGATATGATACACTGAACTGCCTTAGGTTTACAGCTTTAGCTGGATTATTATTTAGTCATGGGGGTGTCAATACAAGTTGATTGTGTGCCCTCCTAAAAGAAGCCGGCTAAAATCGAACTTTTTTGCTAGCGAGGATCAACGGACATCATTACAAGATCACTAGCATACAACGGATGACTGCGGTGTAAGTTGAAAGTTGTCTGACCAAACAAGAAACGTTATCAGAATTGGCGGTAAAGTATGGTTGTGTAACTGATTAAGATGGTTCTGTGCAGCTGTAGATTAATGCATCCTTCCGCTTCCCGGGTATCATCTTCTGTGATGGCTTATTGATTTCCATTTAGGCGGTTTATGGAATAGACAAGTGAAAGTGACCCGGTACCAGCACCAGGAAGTAGGTGATGTGTGCCCCGAGTTTGACAGCAAAATCATTCTTCTCCTTGAAAGTTCTTCTGTTAATGTTAGCCAAAGGGCTACCCGACTGCGTTAAACTTATAACTATATGTAAACGGATTCGCGTTGATACGGCTAGGTAATACGTTTGCAAAAGATTTCCCACGTCAGTCCAACAAACAAACTGAACTTTCAAAAGACAAGTCATAATATAGGGTTTTCACGTTCGAATTTCTCATTTAGCCCGGTAGCGTTTGACGGCACAATGAGTGAGGATCACAGAGTAAAAACTATGAACTTCTGAGGTTGATAGAGACTGAAAGAATGGTGATAAACCTCCTGTAAGCGATTCGATTTTTCATGGGATGCCAACGAAGGATGTGGGCCTTTCATCTTTCGACAGAAAACTTATTGGGCTAAACATTATTGTGCAATGTACCCGGGCTAGTAATTCATCGGAAGTCAAGCAGCGAGTGAGGGATATTCCTGCGCGCTGATCAAGTTAAAGACCACTTTGCTCAAACTGGATTCTCATCTCAACAGTCTGGTTAAGCAATTAATTGGTTGTAGTATGCTACTGAGCTACAGATAGACAGATGATCCTGAAACAATGCATTCCATTGCGACATGGCCCTCCTATGGCGTTTTGAATTTTTCCGTTGTTTCTCCAGCAGTAAGTGTAAACTCAACCATCTGAAATCCAAGAATAATAGTTGTACAGATGTGAAGATATTCTTTGGAGATTTTAAGCAGTGTACTAATGTCCTATTTTCATTGAACAAAATTAGTATATCACCGGCAGTTTCCGTGAGCTGACCGTGGGAAGAATTCTAAGGTTTTTCAAATGTGAAAAAACGAGAACATTTCGGTATTCGGTAGAGTTCAGAGAAAAGTTTATTTCGCTGATCGGGACCATTTCCCCAGGAAAGAAGTTCCAACTAATTAAGGTCAGGCAGTAAGTTACCAGTGTAATAGCGTGTCAACAGCACATAGTCATTAGAACAGTGCTTCCGTGGGCGCCTGTTCTCTACAAGTCATCAGCTTTTGGATGAAGTGTCGCCACATGGTGTATAATTTGTTATCGTGTTTGTTGGCCAAATGGATGCCCTACCTACCTCACGTTAAGTTGTGTGGACGAACTTCCTCGCTTACACTTTGGCCATGTAGAAAAAACGCTGTTACAGCTCCGCTCAGACTGTGTTCTGGATATGGACTTGAGGAAACCGAAATTGAAAGATTTTTAAGTTGTTTATGAAAAGGTGGGGTTTTTAATAAAAAGCGCACAAGATTTGCAACGACATTTATCGAAACAACTTTGATGTCATCAAATCCATCTTTTTTGCATTGGGATTGGGGAGAAAATTTGTTGATTCTACAGGGGTAGAACAATCTTCGACCGTACGTTGATTCCAGATACTGAATGGTGATCGGATTTCTTGGATATTTAGTTCCATTTTTCATGTCTAACAATTCGTGGGATTTGGTTCTTTGTCTCCACAATTCACCATCGTCTTCCTACCTCTCCGTTATCACTAGCAGTTCCAAGTAGTGGCTGAGTATTTCTTGAAGAAAAAACTGTGTAAGCTTGAAAGTCAAACTTGAAAGGCCAGGATGGGAGTCCCCCCCTTTATTTCGTGACTATAACCGTCTGATTCAGCTTGCGTTAGTCTGCTAACCAGTACTTTTTTTGTCTGACTTTAAGCGTACTTAAACACGTGGCTTAATGTAAGCCTGCTGACCCCTTTTTGTCTGCTATTCCTTTCATCTGTTCACTTGGATTAGTAACCGTTTAACCATTCACCCTTTTAGTATAGCTGTCCCAGACCTGTTACTTTCTTCCCTACTCTTTGTGTATGTTAATTTGTGTTTCTAAACCCCGATGCAACACGTTTGCTTTTTTTGAACTCCCAGTAATTAGGCGCTTTCGCCGATAGTCTAAAGTAGTATGGTTTGTCATCAATATTTGTTTGTTTTTACATCTATAGTTTGAAACTTGGCTCGGCAGTACTGCTGTTCCGCGTGTTTTCTGTTGCAGTCCCGCTATCAATGAAGCCTATTCCCTGAATATAACAGCCCGCCGCCAATTTGATCTTTCCCCCTGACTCCAAGCCAAACTTCGGGCTTTTGCACAGTCTATGATACTACCCCCACCTGGATTTGATTGTTATGCCTTGCGGTCAATAAACTCCAAATGACCTGATTGTTTTCTAGAGTGAAAGATGTATCGTTGATAATTTGTTGACCTCAGTGGATCAGTGTGCGGTTTGCCGTTCGTTTTCTGTTCAACAGACGCCGAGAGCGTAAGCTCATGCAACGGTATGACTGATTTGGCTTACGATAGATTGTCGATTCACCATTTTTTAATCTGAATAGTAAAGTAGTCAAGGAAAGCCGTTGTTCTAGTTTCATTTTCTTGCCTTACCGTGAGTAAACTACAGTTGCATATGAGATAAAAATTGGCCTGTAAACAGGTTTCCATGATAGCGAAGGTACCATCTACGTATTTGATTCATTCTGCCAATGGCTGAGAAATATCATACAACAGTTGCGATACGGCTATGGTCATCATCCTTATTTCTGTCGACACAAAATTCCTAAGCGCACGCATTCGGCAACTGTGTATTCATTGTAGATCTTGCTCGAACTTTTCGAAGCATGTACCGGACACGAGGCCTTGCCAAATCTAATGACAGAAACGTCAGAACAACGAATGGGAAACAGCCATCATCACACTGACAAGGCATTTGCACGGTCGTCCTCGTAAGTGCTTGTTTATTCCATATTTTCTGATACCAAACGTTGTGCTACCTATGCACTTTTACAAGTCTTATGAGTAGCAATAATAGACAAGCTCACTCACTGTTAAATATAGGTGCAGAAAATATTTAATTGAAACGAATAAATGTTTTTCCATAGACTATCTTCCTATTTCTTTGGTTGACTTTGGGTGCCCGTCAGGTAATTTGCTATATTATGTGAAATATGCGAGATAATGAAACTGCTAACCAAATGTACTCTCTGACGTAAGTAGAAAGTCCGGTATCTACCTAATCATTAACTATTTTTCCCGCGCCCGAAAGGTGACCCTAGAATAGGAAAAAAGTTGTCCAAACACCTAAAATTTGATGTTGGTTTGGATTTATGGGGCTGAATGTGGTTTCAGGAATCAATGACTGTCTCGCATCTCCATACTTGGAAAGTAGAGATTATCGTCTGTTATGACAACCTGGTCTCATCATCTACATGCAGCTCACGAATCCTTGAAGGTATCTAAACTCAAGAACAGGACGGTTTCATTAAAAAATCAATAACTGATCTAAATTATTCTGTTTAGCCGCTTGAGTCTGCTGTCGAGAACTACAGTTATCCTCCTCTAATCAGAGGATATCTGACTGAACTGATCAAACAGTCTTTTTCAGAGAGATACAGTGGTCAGTTGAACAAATACGCGGCCTGACTGATCTTAGCTGAGGAGACTTTCATCTTCGGTGGAACCTAGACCGCCGTAATAGCTTATGCAACTCAAAGTGTTATGATAACAAAAAGTGCAGTGGACTTGGTGCAATAATGTGGAAACCCGAACCTGCAGTATAACACCTAATTTGGGTTCAAATAGAACTGAAGGTTGACGGAAACTCGGGGACTACGCCTATTTGATGAGCCCGAAGGAAAGCGAAACCAGTCAGGGAGTTTTCAGCATGAGTTGTGCGTTACGTCTAGACCGTGACAAGCAACCATTTATAACCCCTTCTATCGTTCACGAACATTAAAATAAGCGCCAATACAGCTCGGTCAGACTGCCGCAACTCAACAAACTCCAAAAACTGTCTTCTCGATCCTCACTCGCACAAGCGCTTTCTCAAACATCAGAGGTAAGAAAACTTTCGCATGTATATTTTAGCTGAATGGACTATTCTTGGTGCCGACACAGCATCCTTATGATGGTGTTTTGCTACAATGGGCTATAGCAGATCGTAAGCTGTAAGAATGGCATGCAGTCGTCGAATGTAAATTGGCCAGCAGCCCTGTCAAGACGAGTTGGCATGAGTATCGGCGTGCTTGCAACGTTTTATGCTCCAAAACATAAGGCCGCATTACATCTGGTGTCCTTTTGTGTTCTTTAAAACCGACGTTAAGAAATTTGCATTTTCGTCTATGCTAACCTTGCTGTTTAGGATTAACGCATTCGCTTACAACGTGTCAGCTATCATGCCTAGTGGAATCGTTCTGTCTGATATGACTACCAAGATGTGGAGCGAGTAGCTGAATGTCTCAACCAAAATTGTATTCAGTGCGGTTGGACCAAACTGTTTAAGTGAGATCTACCCCGTAGCTGAACTCTGAGAGTGTGAGCGTCTGTTACTTTATGGGAGCCATATAAACGCAAGCAAGAAAGGATGGAATATCCACCCAAATGCGCGCTAACACTGTCCTTTCCGCTGGTGAGGAAGCGTTTGCAATCATTTTGCGTTGTGGTTTGGAATCTTCGCCGGAGGGCTATCGCTTTTCGACTGCTTTCCGCCCAACTTTTTCCTCTTCGTATGGCTTCCTACAGAACGCTTTACAAAACAGTGCATCCTACAACAACCAGTCAGTCATCCTGACGCAGGAAGAACTGTCAGAAAAATGGTGTATATATATGGAAAGACAAAAAGGTCCGTGCTTCGAACCCGACTTCTGCATTTCGACTTCCCCTGTCTAGGCTTAGGCAACCTGGCAGTATCCTAGCTCTCGTGTTTCCTTCGGGTGTTTTTTGTTTCCAAACCTCAGTGCATGCAGAGCAGACGGATCCTGGTATAAGCCTGGCATAACTCCCTTAAAGAGCATGCGATTAGAAAAATCTGACAGAAAATATTTGCCTGGATGTGATAGCGAAGTAATCATAGGAGATACTAATAAAAAAATCTCCTGCTCATTGGTTAGAGCGCGAATCTACTGACCGGAAGGTCCGTGGTTCAAACCCGACCTCTGTACCTCGACTCCTGCTGTCTAGGCTTGGGCAACCTGGCGGTAGCTCTGCCCTCGTGCTTCCTTTGAGTGGCATAGCAGCTAGGAACCGAAAAGGTGTTGCAGCAAAACTACGAAAGGATCATCAGCGAAAAAAAGCCAAAGAAGGTGGCATGAAGGCCCAAAATTCAAAAATAACTAAGCAGATTTTAGAGTGTGAAGTACACAACCAAAAATAGTTGCTTCAAATCAGCATAACAATGAAGCGTAAATCATAAAACTTTCCATGGAGCAACTCGGAGCAGCGCAGCAAAGATACTCGTCAAAGTCAAAGGGCTGTCTGACTGAGGCGACACGGTTATTCTATTGTGCAAGCTGTCGCACAAAACGGGGACATAAACGCTAACTTAGTGCGAAAAGGGAGCGCTGTCTCAAAGCGGAAGAAACTTTCATTACTCTACCGGATGACAAAGGAAGAGTGACTCTTACTGGGCAAAAAATGGTACACGAAGAACTCCGATTTTCCGGCAAAGGCATAACTATTTGCTGCCGTGTTCAAAGTGACCAAACTGTGGAAATAAGAAACAAATAGTAAGATATCTACCACCTTCTGGGTTCATGCTTTCAATGGCTAAGATGAACAACCCAGGAGGTCACCTATTGGGCCTCCAGTCCTGGGATACATCGAAAAACTTGCAGTGCAAAAACTGCGGCATCTTGTCCTTCGATATGAGCCAAAACAATCGCTCGATAAGCCAGTGGCACAATCGTTATTAAACAGAAGGATAAACCATAACGATTGAACCATTTGGTACAAGAACGCCTGCCGGTATTCACTTGACAGTGGAAACGGATTACATCGAATTGGCATTCCCAGATGTACTAAGCACTGGAATATCAAACAGCCAACTACAGTCTGTAGTATACGGGAAGGAAGCGCACACAAACCAGTTTCCGTACTACTTCAGCTACCAACTCCGATGTCGCAAACAGAGTTACGTTCAAACTAGTCGTTCAGACTAGTCGTAACGGACTGCTTGACAGCGGATTTGATGACCAAAGAAAGACTATGCGAGCACCAGATGTCCTTAAATAAGGGTTACCCAAGGATTTTTCTCTAGAGCGACCCGCTGGAAATCAAGACCGAGCGACTGTGCCAACACAAACGGAAAGCAAATTGATTAGGCTTCCCTGTGTAAAAGTCATTGAGGTGAGAGAAAAATACTCACCACAGTTTAAAGTAAATTTTTTCTTCAACCCCACTGACACGTTGTGGATAGAGCTATCTTAAAGTCAAAAGTAAGGCTGTACGCCGATTTAATGCGGCGAATACAACAAATGCCACTTTGTTTAGACTGGAAGAAAACGATCCGTCGGGAAAAAATAAGCTCGCGAGGATGGTTCACTTGCAAGCATTTTCAGATCCTTTTCTATGCGAGATCCAAACTAGTGCAAAAGTTCCTCGGAGCATTATACTTTACCGCAAAAGACGTAAACACTTTAAAATCGACCCAGCTTACCAGTACATAAGAATAAAAGAACTTCAAACTATCTAAATGCTCAATCAACTGGGAAACGGTTCAAAAGAACCATAACCTATGGACCAACCTATACCAACGAAAGACAGCCAGCAAAACTGGGTAGTTCAGTTAAACATTGGGATAGAAAAAGTAAAAAAGAAGATTCCCAGTCGAAACCGAGGAATCTGAGCGCCAAAACAAAAGCAATCAACTAACCTTGAAAAGGAAATAAAATAAAATCACAACACAAATCAGATTCTAACTGGACAAGTCAAGTTGCCCGGCAGCCATTTCACAATCAATCTATTGTCATTGTACATACAATTTAGAGAATAAATGAACGCAAATAGAAGAAATGAAATAGTCACCTAACCGTGCACTGGTGACCACCGCCTGAATGGTGAAGAAAGCCTCAAGCTCAGCAAACAAACCGTCAACCAGGTAAAGTCCCAGAACTACTAAAGTTTTTCAAAATTTCTGGAGTGTTCTGCGTCCGTGTGCCTGTTGTGTAGTAAACTTTGGCTGTATACACAAAGAGGAAAAAAGTTTGAAGAAGCATCTCACAGAATCTGGTTTTAACAGATGTGGTGGTCGTTTTTTAATGGGAATGCAGTGGGATCATGCTTGGTCCGTTACCAAGTGTTCACAACAATAGAGAATGACCCCGCAGGCTCCAACATAAGTGAATTTTGAATTGATATTTCGTCCAGTAAAAGATGATGATTCCAAATAAGGGTAATATATATACACAGTACTTCTTAGCTTTGCAGCATAGATTGGCCTCACTTACAGGGGAAAATCACAGTTACAAGTTACCGAATCCTACTCACTACCATCAGTATATAAGCAGCTCAGAGGGAGAATAAGTTTCACCCAATGTATGAAACCCCCATCTGCGAAGTTGTCACTCAAGGAGCCACTCAACACATGTGGCCACGTGATGTGGGTCCCGTGAATGAGGGGGAAAATGGCGCTATATCCAACCTAAGTGCGAGTTAATCACACTGATGATCAAGAGCTCGTGGCCAAACGGTTAAGCGTTCAAACTACCAGGCTGGAAGTCGCGAATTCAAAACTTCATGGAGTTTTGTTGGATGCGCAGTGCTGAGGATTCCCAATAAGGATGAAGCAGCTATACAGCGCTTCTCCGCTTTTCAGCATTAGCTGGCTTCACTTACACGAGGAAATCCTCAATGGAAATTACTGCATCCTCTTACAATAGCGTTAGCAAAGTGGTTTTGTTCCAAAGGTCCTCTTAAGATGCTGGTCAGTTCATAAGAATCCAACCCCTCTCCTTCCGAATCACACCATTCACCATCCTCTTGCTAGATGAATGAGCTCTCCGCCTCTCGGTGTCTAAGACGAAGTTTTTAAATCACCGGATGCTTCTGGCACCTAGTACCAGCACTGCTTCCACCATGCAGCGACACTGAATCTAAGTTAGCATTTATTTACATACTCTAATAAAAGACTCGAATGAATCATCATTCCTAAATTTGTAATTTGCAAGCATGTTGATTTGTTGAGATGAACAAGTCCCTAATTTGGTAAATGTACTCTATCGTAGGTTTAGGCGTTTTTTCCAAGTCGTGTAAGGTTCTATGAGTAATTTGTCTCTGAAATATCTCTGACAATGCAGGTATTCTGCAAGCTGCAAGCTTTTGCTCCAAAGCATTATTGGTGCCCACTCGACTGCATTTTTTCTTAGTGTGGTAGTTGGGTGACTCGAAAACCGACTATTTTGTCTGTCTACTGAGTAGTGTACTTTTGAGGTATGTTCTTAAAAAGTAATAAGAAAACATTACAGGATATCGATACCGGAAGGTATGATGGGATGTGTACATTCGACGCACGGTTTTTACAAGTCGTTCATGAAACCTGAAAGACAAAGTCAATCTATCCAGCTTTGTCTCGTTTGGTACAGCCGGATATTAGCGGTCTGCTTCTTTAAGAATTGGTGCTTCATCTCCTTTACTGTAAGTCTACTTACAAGCTGTTTACTATCAGGATGAAACTAGCATCGTCGGAAAAATCCTTGGATAAATCTTTAAAGGGAGATAATATTTTGCCAGTTGGTAGTGGTGTTCATGCCAAAGGGCAAATTGCCACATATTTAAGGCATTATTGGTTCCTTTCTATTACTTGTTACTGTCGTAATTTCTCACAGACCGGAAAAAACGTGTGTGGCTGTTTTAAAATGGATTTTTCATTGCGATCCTTTAGTGTACCTTGAAAAACCACTCTAATGCCAAGATCTGTGATGTCATTTTGGAGCGAGATTTCGCAATAAAAATAAACGCCCAGACTCCCTTCAAACAGTTAAGCTGCGCTAAAAAGTTTAAATTTTAGGCCATTCATGATGCTAAATGCAACCAAAAACTCCGCACTGGAATCTCTGATTGACAGAATCGTCTCATGGCTCAATCCACTTCCTCAATCGCAGGCGAACACCCCCACTTGGTATGCCACCTGTCTAAGACAAAATTTTTCAGAGTCATTTGTAAATAAGAAAGATTTTATTCGTCCAAAATGAACACAAAACTACCAATCATAATTAAGTAAACGGATTCTGAATTATTAATCTAAACACAGCAAGCGAGATGCTAATAATCTACCTCTAGGTTCACAGGATGGGAACATAAAATGTTTTGCTGACAGGCCGACTTAAACTGTAAAATTATATTTCTGTTAGATGTGCACTTACCCAGAACGAAGGAGAGATAAACGGAATGCGCACTGGCTCCACCGGATTTCGAACTTTTCACTTCTAATATTGCCCTTAATTCCTATTGGTCGAGCCACTGGCCAATGAAAAATCGGCCTGATGATCCACGACGAAATATTAGGGTAGATTCGGCTAGCAATCATTAGGTTTTGGTCAAACAGTGCAGCGATATCTAAAAAGCTGGTTTAAGTACTAGGCTTCATACTGGAAGTCAGTATATTTTTAATGATAATGGAATTATGACGCGGCAATATATCATCAGCATTCCTATCCAGAACCTTTTGACAGTCTACCTAACTAGCTGAAAATTCTAGGCCAGAAGTGTTAGCAGTAAGGGTATAAAGTTTACCAAAGGGATTATCTATTCTATAGCCACTCAGTTTGCTCATTCAGAAAGACGAAAACTGCCTCAAATTGCTTCCAGAACTTCACAATAACCAAAGCGAATGAACATTCAGAAAGTTCCCAGGAGGCAATTGGATCAATAACACCCGGGTCAGGTGACCAAAATGGCTGCTCTTGGTAGATCGCTCGTGTGCCAGGTGTGTAGTTTTGACCGCGTCCCTCACTACCGAGTCTCTGATTTAGCTCAATTCAGCTAATGTGACAGGCAACTGGGTGACTAGATCTAATTGACTTTTAGCGCCCATTTAGATGCTTTTGGACAGCACAATAAGTTCAGTGGATTGGTCCACGTCGTGTTCAAAAACAACACTGTAAACTGCCTGGCAAACAGGGGTAAGAAAGTATTTTCATGAAGCACGGTTGAAAAGTACTCTGACTGACATCCTGCCCTCTCAATAAAAATAAATATTTATCTCTCGCTAAAGGCAGAATGGATCCGACCGACAAAAATCCAGTATACATGAGGCCTTTTCCAGGAGAGATGTGGCTTGAAAATCTGTCACATACCATTCTGGCTCACGCTATATATGCATATATATATATATATATCCATATACGCAAACATGTTTCCTTCTTGGCTGTAGACATGCCAGCTAGTGGTTAACTGTTGGTTAAACCTCCCTGATGAGGGCGGCTCGTGCTCTCCAAAGAATTATATCACACCCTTATATCTGCATTTCTGTGTCTCTCTCTAATACACCTGTCGTAACACGATTAAGATTGAAAGTTTCAGTTTCTTAGTATTTGATCAACACAAGTTATATCGTATTTTGTCGAAAAAAAAACATGTGCACCTCGCAAAGCGCGTAAATGTGACATTCTGCCCATTTGATACAACTTTTCCATGCATACAAAAATACCCATATGGGTAAAGAATTCAGACGCCAAACATTTTAAGTGCTCTCGATATTACTTGAGTTTTCATAGCTAATCCTAGTGAATTTGTGCTATACGAGGAGAGCAATTGGAAACGAATCTTGAGAGTAGAGTTGTTCTATAAATTGATGTCAGTTTCCTAAGACAAGAAAGACTATGTTATCAATTTTGCCTAGAAAGCGTCATATCCAATTGCAAGATTTTCAAAATTCGGGTAATTTGTTGGCTGATATCCTCTTCCTTCTGAAACAAAATCTTAGGTCATTGGAAAATTTGGCGAGGTGATTTATTTGTCTGTGAATGGCTAAGATGTTTTTTCTGCTTCAATCAGAATACACCAATCAGTGTCTTTGTGCAAATTTATACATGACAAGGGATCAAACCAGGATGTCTTTAGAAGCTCGGGTTAAAAGACTGGCTAAGACCCCGCCACCAAATGATATCTTAACCTAACCACTAGTCATCTTTGGTTTTTTGTCTTAACCTTTTGGAATTCCAGCGAGCCAACCACCAAATTTCGTGAGGACAACTTACAAAGATTACTGGGATGATATGTACATTCTCCTTGATAGTAATTCTGCATCGATATCAACATAGAAGCCACCAGTAGCAATCGGTTTATTCTACCCATTCCATATGGTCGGTATCTCGTTGAAGATTGCACTTAGGACTGGGATGGTTTGAAAGGCTACTCTGTGGAATTTCACGGAGAGAGACTTTTAATTTTTCATAGTGCTCTTCTACTGGGCTGCTTTGAGATCATTTATGGTCTCAAGTTGAGATCTAGTTGTTTCTACCTTCCAAAAAGGAATGCTGAAAATGTCTTTAGGAAATTGAAAAGTCCTCTCTTTAGATTAAACGGATGCATTTTTAAAAAGTTCGAATTTTCACTGGGATGCCGTGTAAATGGTATCCACCTTATTCAGTATAGTAACTTGGAAGTGCAAAGCTGGAGCAGCTATAAAACTCCGACCCAGTAGAACATAGGGTTGACGGAAACTCGGGGACTGTGCCTATCTGATGTGCCCCAAGAACGGCGAAACCGGTCGTAGGCTGTCAAAGAACTTTCAGCAACCTTATGAGTAGTGTATTACGTCTATATTTGTGAAATTCTTACACAACTCCAAATCATGTTGAGTACGACAAGATTCACTCTAGTAGAACCTAGTTGTTGAGCCTGTGAGCATTGTGAGAGAATTTTCTGTGAGTTTGGCAAAGAGAACCAGTCTTTAGAAATGCCATGAAGTTCACCAGCTCATTCTGTGTATTTAGATGAAATACGCATTTTAAGCCTACACTTGCCAGTTTCGACCTACGCACTTATCTACTTTATCCATTCTTCGGAGGGACAAATTACGTCTGTTTGTCAAATTTAATAGACTTTTTGGTTCAACAGTTTCTGTGAGACTTGTCTTCCGGCTTTTGTACGTTGAGTGCCCACGAGCCTAATTGGCTAGTTTATTCAAGTGGTCTTCGGCCTTGGATATCTAGGGCGCGTGCGTGCGCATGCACACACACGCACAACTGGACGAAAATCAGTCAGCGGGCTTGAAGTGGATTTGAAATCAGTGTTCGGATGAAAGTGCGCTTCAATTGCAACCGGAGAAGTTTTTATTTGACCAGCCGAACTCAATTGTCACGCAACAGCCTAAACTGCGCGCGAAAACTAGATACTCTACTCCGGTTCTTTTACGTACATGCGAGTGGTTGTCAGCAGATGCCGTTCTTTTTCAGATGAGGCGTCCCATGAAAAAGGATAAG
This sequence comes from Opisthorchis felineus, assembly GCA_004794785.1. Lineage (NCBI taxonomy): Eukaryota > Metazoa > Platyhelminthes > Trematoda > Opisthorchiida > Opisthorchiidae > Opisthorchis > Opisthorchis felineus. The sequence continues at coordinate 243,516 of SJOL01009874.1, forward strand.
CGGCAGTTGAGCATATTTCTAAAGTGAAAGTTTTTAACTTTGGTAACATGGTATAGAATTTGTTTTGTCAGTGTTGGTTACAGTGGCTGGCGCGTCACCACAACGAATAATTCAGAATGACAGGAGTGATGATTTACTGAGTCGGATGTTAAACAGTTGAAATTAGAATGAAGAAACCACTGTTTCGTGTTACTTGATGCTAATTTCACTGCAAACCAGATGGGTTAAAGGTCATTTCCCCATCACCCGACACTTGATTGGAGACAAACCCCCGACCATGCGTCATTTTCCAGTTGGACAAGAAGTGCTACAGAGCAGGTGGATTCAACTCTCCTCACATTCTTTTTAAGTTAAATTTGTAGATCTACAAATCTAGCATCGACCTACAACTAATCAAAATCATTCAATAGGTTCCAAACGTCTGTGGCGCTACGTAACTGGGAAACCCTGACAGGCGAGCCAATCGATCGACACAGCCAGGCCAGTTACTGGGTCGTCGTTCGAGCCGCCGGGTCACCTAATCGCATTGCTCAAGTGTGAAAATATTCGCCTGTGAAAATTCAGACGCATCAAGGTTTTGCTGGTGGAGTATTCGTAACACGCTCGTCTCGCGTGTCAGATGTGTAGTATACGGTGCTTTCCAGTTTGATTGATTTACATGTAAGTTTGGGTAATGTATAACCTCGCTCATTGGGCTTTGGCTCATGAGCTTTCTTTCAGTTTTCTATCCACAGAAATTTTCGTTAATCCCTGCCTTCTGAGAATCACTGTCCCCTGGTACTTCTTTAACATGCATACCACAGATGTGCGGATTTCTAACTCCGGCACGGCCAAAGATATGCACTGTTATTGAGCTCTAATGAGAGAAAAACTCTAGTTCACTGCTTCCCCGTTTGGTGTAGACTCACCAAAATGATTGCGCCAAGACAGGAGGACGACTGCTTAAACAAGACCGATGTGGGCACGAATTCTACAAATCCCGGAACCACCTATAACTTATAATTGACAACGTCTTGTAGATCGACATTAAGTTTGGTGTTGTCCAGTTAGATGAAATAATGTGCAAAATTATCGACAAATACACTCATTTGCACTTCAGTTTGGTTTTGACGGGAGACTTCCCTGAAACCCAGCTGAATCTCTTGTTTATGGTGTTTTGTTTTGTGCGTATTGAGAATGAAGGCGGGAAGACAGTGTCATTATGTAGAGACTATCGCTGGTTGTAACTTTCGAAATTTTGCAATGTCCTTTTCGGGGGAACCTAACTCCGAATACACTTGATCAGCCACAATCATTGATCTACATATTGCGTTGGTCCTATCACTAAAACAACAGCAAGCGAATGGGCTTGAGTGGAATCAATCGATTCTTCAGTCCGTGCGTAAGCAGCCACGTTGGCACAGTTTATATCATGTGTCACCAAAATACGCAGTCGTCTGAGTGGTACAGCTCAGTATCCACTGATCAGAAAATTTGTTTGAGTGCGTTTACCAGGTTAGATGTCCTCTTTCAATTCGGAGCATCGGTTACAAATTGAGTGGTTGAAAGGCTACTACAAGAGGCTGAATGATAAGAATAGGGCCTATGATCATAATGGGAAGATGCCTTCTAGACAAAAAGTAAACCGGCAACTCCTCTGAATAGGAGCAAAGTCCTCCACCAGTTTCACCAATCGCAGACTATACACAACTGATGGTACTCCTCTACGAAGTGGTTTGAATGCTTCAAACAGAAGGACACAAATTTTACAAGTCCATCGATCGGCCACGAGATGCCCAGCTTACATTATTAACCTGCGTTATTCAAGCAAGTTACTTACAATGTATCTGGCCGTGTCGATTGCTCATTGTTGGGTCACAAACTTGGCATATCAGTGACTGCCTAAATCGAACTTCTCGACTTCTGAAGACGGGTAGCTGAACTGTGTATTCCTCTCCCTGATGCACTCATCTCGTCACAAATCAGTTACACCTTTGGATCAAATCTCTCTTGTTGGAAATTGTATAGGTAAAACAGGCCTCCCCATAAGAACTTCCCATGGGTTGACAGATCATTTGGCAACTCATATTATAATAAACTGTCCTTCATAACCCTTACACTTGCCTAGGGGTTCCGAAACTCACAAGCAACGTCAGTGCTAACTACTTATATGTTACGCGTGATCCTGAGAGTAATTCATGGATGAAACTAGATGACGCCAACTCCTTTAGTCCAGGTTGTTGGCTGGTTAGAAAAATTTTCGTACCTTGTCGGACATACGTGTTTGCGGACCTTAGAGTTTGGACAAGTTTACCCCACTGAAAATTCATCCAGTTTGTAACAAAATGAAAACATCGTTGGCAAAATGGATTTTTTTCGATCAAACGCCATCTGGTTTTAGTAATTGTCCCTTAGTGAGCAGGACGACTAAGCTCATCTGTATTTTCAAGCTTTTTCTATTTGTTGTTTAAACTGCATATCTGAATTGCATCAACAAGTCACGTACAATTATCAAAGTCTGAACCAGTGCTTGGTCTTTTTTTTCAAACTTGCTCAAGAGCGAAATGTAATATTGTTCTCCGACACAAACGCCCTGTTTATCGTTTGTAACGCCCTACTAATAGAACAAAATCGCCAGAATCTTCTTTGAAACAAGAAATGATTTTTTTTATTGATACCTTCTGACTTCAGTCGTCGTCTCTAAGTCTGTCAGCCACGCAGTAGTTTAACGGTGCTTTATCTATCATATGCATGAAAGGATAATTTATTTGTTGGTCGACGATCACCAGCCATTTCAGCGACGGATATATTTCAGTGAGTTGCATATGCAGTCGGGCCTTGACAAATGTCCTTGTGGCACTGCGGTAAATGAGCTAGAACGAAGCAGTAGAAATCCTGATGGTTCAGAGAACAAAGTAAAAATGATTAGAGAAATTTCAGTGCGCCGAAAGAATTCGAG
>SJOL01009874.1:249483-293199 GCA_004794785.1 Opisthorchis felineus
TAACTGGATTTAGTCGGTAAGTGCAGCGATGATCAGGCCTCTCACTTCCGGTGTACTTTCAGATAGCAAGGCAAAAGAGGACCGAACAATTTGTCAGCTATCCTGTGTCACTAAAGCGGTTTTAAATTTTGAGCTTCAACTGTGAAACCCGATGATAACCAGTCAAACAGCTCAAATGGAAACGGTATTTAAATTTTGAGAGAGCTTCCAAATAGTTCAGTTGGGATCTCGTCTTGTAAATGAATAGAATCCATGCTGAGAGGCCGAAAAGCCCTGCAAGGCTATTCTTTTTACGTTGGGCATCAACCTCATTGTGCATCTGATATATCTCCAAGAAGGTTTATGGCATTTTCTTCGCCCTGGAAATGACTAAGTTAGTTCCGATGATGTCCAAATTTACTGCCCCTCTTAAACAACAACCGGCGGTCTATTTTTAGTTCGGAAGCCATGAAAACTGCCCAAGTGTCACCTAGCAGGATAAATCATTCTGAAAACATTTTTAGGATGTCTGAAAGCAAGACTGATGAGCAGCTGAAAATACGCAAGCTGGTCAGTGCTGATGTAGATTATACTTAGCTTCTTTTGAGGTGGGAAGTTTCCCGCCTGCATTTTACCTAAACTGAGTTGTCGGTCCATTGAACTCAACATATTGGGGTGGATGAACTCTATCGATGACGATTCAGACTGGAATCTTCGCAATCCACCAGAAGCCATTAATCTGTTAGTATGTAAGCTTGGATCGGTTCCACCAACTTTGACTTCTGTACGCATTCGCCAATAAATTAGTAATAGGTTTGCTGCCCCTTGCTGCTTGTCTATGCCACACTATAATGACAAGCAGATACACGGTGAATACATCCCATTCATGTCGTACCTGAGAGACAGAAGTACTACGCTCGTGGTTTCCGCATGTCTATCACACTCGCAGAAACCCGAGCGAGGGAGAACTGATTGCACCCTTCCGCGTAATAAAGTGTACGCCCACTGTAGGCGCGTACTTCTACGCGTTAATGCGAAAATGTATTGTGCGGATTGGACGATCAGGATATTAAATAGAATTTTGAAAACACAATCATGTCGCATTGGAATACCGTGAGTTGTTCACTTCACAGTAGATGGCTTTGCAGATCGGTAAACGGATTGCCTTACTGACATGGCTGATCTTAGATTCTAAAGCCAGGCCGCTGTGGAAGATATAGGCTAGCATAATCTGTCCTACAGAAGTGGAGAGCTTAGCACCTCCAATCAAGAGGCGATTTATGAAAACTGATGAATATTCGATGGGTATCAATTACGGCTATCAAAGTAATCTGGTTCACGCCTTGAAAACACATCCGCAGACTTATATTTAATGAAGTATCTGGCTGGGAAGCATGGGAAAAACGTTGGTAGCGCTGCAATCACCTGGACTAGAGTGAATTCAGTTTGCCAAGAACTGTTAATGATGATTTTGCTGATCTGTTTTGCTATAGAAAACAGGTGCACAACGACAACATTTTTGAATTGAAATGATATTAGCCGAGGTCCCCACCTATTTCAGTGAGAAAATCTGGAGAACCCTGTAAGGGGTGGTCACAATTTGAAAAGGACCTTAAAGGGAGGTGACTGAAATAATATCACATATTGCTAGTTGAGCAACAGCATATTCTGTTCCATGACACGGATATTCGAATAATCCTTTTGAGCGCATCTCACGCGCTATATGCCATTCTATAAGTATACGCTGCTTGCTTTAACTAATTCTGACTTTCTTAGGCCATTTAAATCCGCCAAATGTTCTTTCACTTCATGCAAACCCGCATTACCTAGCCAATACTGGATGGACTACAGACGACAGATCCAAACTTGGTTGAGCTGAGGAACTGTCGCGTTCTAGGTAGTTCCACGGAAACTGATGCTTTTTCAACATGATACCCTATCAATATGCCACCTACCTAACCAAACCTGGCAAACAGTATTCCGTGATAAGAGTTCTCGGTTCACCTGTCGAGATTCAACCCCAATGATAACGGGCAGATAGCTGGAACTATAAGGTGGACCGCACTGATTACAGGTCGAGGAAGTGGAAGCAAAAATCACCTAGTAAGTGCCCAAATAAATATGCAGACTGCAAAATTACACTATGAAATTGTATTTCACTAATCAATCATAGAGGGTGGTCTATAGGTATTGCAAGAAAACTTGAGCATTTTTATTGAAAGTTTCGGCACGTAAGTGTAGTTCACCTATATTGAAAAGCTGATCACTGTATAGCTGTTTCATCCTTATTCGGAATCATGAATCTCACGAAATTCCCTGGAGCTTCGTGATGCGGATGAGGTGGCTGAAGAATGATTGGCGCTATATCCTGTCTAAGTTTGACCTAGCCACACTGCCGCTCAGCCAATCGTGGCCGGGGGTTTTGATCAGAACACTAGCCGGAAGGTCATGGATTCGAGAATCTTAGTTGGAGTTTCCTGAGATGCGCACTGTTGATGATTCTCAATGAGGATGAAGTAGCTGTAAAATGTACAGTGCACCTAGAATTTTCAGCATCGATTGGCCTCACCTACGGAGGGAGATCTCCATTAGAGAACGTTTGATTTCCCCACTGAGTACTCCTTTTTTGCTCAACTTGATTTGACTAACATAGGGTTCCACAGGCGCTGCGTACGGGTTCGTGTTATTGGTCGTGCCTAATCCTACATAATTCCGAACCACCAGACCCTGGGTGGTTGGTCATCAGATATGATTGTGGGAGTGGAGATATGGAGGCCATAATGACACTGAGTGCACCACTAAACAGCTGTTTTGGACTGTTCAGCAGGGCATCAAGGGAACAGCTACTCGAGTTGTTCTGTACAGTTGTTTAAAATAATTTGACTACTTTGAATGTAGTAAGTAGCACAGATTGAACAGCCACTACCGGTTGGCGATCGACTACAGTGGGTGATTCGTAGCCTACCAGGTTGATTCACCAAGGCAAAAAGTTTTGCAGTTTACCGTTGCTCCTGGTCCAACCGCCAGTGGGGAAGGGTTCGAAAACGATGCCATCAAAAATCTGTTTACCCAAAATTGTGTTGTTATTCCTAGATGAGAAACAGAAATTACGACTGAATATCTAACCTAACTGGTGACTTCCTATCCCTCAAGGAAATGAGTTATTAGAGCTTGCAACGACCAGAATGGAATAAATTAGAAAGCATTCTCGGTTATTGCACTGAAGGAAAAACCAACATACTACTGGCTGGTATTGGATGCAGATCATCTGGCCAACAGCGGTTGGTCCACTGAAGGCCTGTTCAGAGTAGATAACTCACAAGCGGATGGCGTGTTACTGCGCGCAAGATGCTGATGTGGATATTCACCTCAGGGGAAGAAGAACACACGACAGCCTTTCTCAAGCTGCCAGCCGGCCTAAGCAAGATGGCATTTAGACCGTTTCTTTCACATTAGGCCACCGGTGTCATCCGTCAAATCCTTTAAGTTACATGATATCTTACTCCTATTTCTTTATTGAAATCCCACTTCCTTGAGGAAACCTAGAAGCCACTAGAAGCGCCTAGAAGCTGGATAGCCAAGCGGCGAAACATTAGCCGGATGGACACTGTCGCTCTAATTTCCTAGCATATCAACACAGTCGCGTAGATGTTGGTTCCGCTGTAAAATTAGCATCCGACCTGCCGCATTTCATTTCGAATTCGCATTGTTCGGCAGGGCTACGGTCATTCGGAATATTTGCGTTGAGCAGAATTCAGTTTTACCTGAAGTGTCAAAAGACTGAGTTCTCGACAAGTGCCCGTCTTCTGATGCCTTCTGCTTGTCTCCTTTGTTTTGGGCTTTGTGGTAAGCCACATATATACATTCATTGTTTAACGTTTAGGAAGAAAATAATCAGACTGACACAACCGTGGAATGTATAAAATACATCGTAGTAAGAAACTAATTAGAATTTTTCCGGCTGATCGAATAGCGCGGCACACCTCGAGCAAAACCACTAGGGACAATCAAAGCTATTGGATGTTTTGAGGAAGGAATTTTTTTAACTAAATGTCTCAGCAAACGACCAAAAGATAATGCATTGACGATTCAGTTACGTTCATTAAATTCTTTTGAAATGTTTTTTCGCGGTCGGAAAACACAATCTCAACCTTGAGCGATCGGATCTTGATGCATACACCTGATGAGTTATAATTAGGACAAAATATTTATGGCTACCTTACCATTCAGTAAAATGCACTTTCCTACTGTGGGGCTATCGAAACGTAGAACGGACAATACAGCACAGAAAGGGCTATTTTTTGTGCTCACAACGGAGATATTCCACACATTAGTCTAGGTACCCGAACGAATGATATTTTGGACTACTACGCGGACAAACCGGTTTCGATCCTTGGTATATTAGCTTCGATCTATCGTTTTGAAAATAAGTCACATAAATTTTGGCAGAGAAAGACAATCACACGTGCTTGGCTGGTTTGTGTGCGCGTGGTGTAAAATAATGCAGCACATGTCTTATCCCAGTCTTACCTGTTTAAATGACATATTTAAAGAGTGGAAAGGATTTAAACAAAAAATGAATTTGCTCTTTGCTTAGAAGTCTTCTATTGGGGTATTTATCGCAGAAGTGCTCAACAAGGTTTATCCATGTTTTCTAAACTTTCTGTTTCAACTGGGTTACACGGTGCACTTGGAATTTTGAGTAACATCGTTTCTCGGTCAGAATGGAAATGTATTTTCAGATAATATGGATAAAACTGTTCTCACTAACCTGCATGGGCACGTTCCAGTTTTTGACGTGTGATAACTTAGTGATATCATGCTCATAAAAAATTCGATAAAAACAAAACCCCTTTTGAAGCCTGCCATGGAGCTTTCCTTGAGTCTACAAACTAGGACGATAAATATCCTGTTTAATTTTTTTCACTGAGAAGATTAATTAGTTTTCCCGCCAGTCAAAGTAACATTATTAAATTTTGATGATAGACATTTTCTTTACTGAAAACGTCTTCCATTTGCTATTCGTTCATTGGTCGAAGCTACCAGCCAATCATTTAAAAGAAATAATAGTCGGAGGGGGGTACGTGATCCCACTCCTTGTATCTAGAGAGGGAAAGATGCAAGTTTAAAATTTCATGACCCCGAATTGGGCTTCGTCGGTTTTACCGGCCTAAAAATAGGAATACATTTAGCACAATTTTCGGGGAAGAATAAAATTCTATGTATTTGTTTTCTGAGGATGATATGCTGTTTGCCAGCCTGGTGGTTGTTCAGGTGGCCAGTGATCTGTTCGCTTAGCTTGACAATTAGCCTGCAAACCACCTATCAACAAAGAAAGCACCCGAGCTACTAATATTTGGGCGCGTTTGTCAGGCTATCCGTGATTATCGATTTTTCCCGTAATCAAACCCAGTCGGGAGAAGCTAGGTGACTGAGTACATGTCCAGTAATCTGCAGGTAGCTACAGCTTGTTCCAGATTCGAACTAGAATTAAATGCAGTTTGACACGTAGGGTGAAAAAGCCAAACATGCGGTCATTGTAAATCGCCGGCATCCGAATCCCATCTGTCACTTGTCCGCTTAGTGGACTTTTGGACGTCTGTTCACGGTCAGTGGACCAAAAATTATTTGGGCTTTGTGTTCTTGATGTCACTAACAAACGAAGACGCTATTAGTGCCTGTATATGTGCCATTAGACGGGCATTTTCCAGAGCCGGCCAACTTTTTGGATATCGATGAGTGAGCTAAGAGCCTTGGTGTCACTCTATCAGACTACTACTTCTCTCTGTAGCACTTGCGAACGTCGAAACATATTTCGGCATACCGTCAACCGTCTAAATAATCAAGGAACAAAACCATCTACACCAGTGGAATTCTAGTTAAGTACTTTCAGTTGGGATGCAGGGACACACTGTATTGAACTTACTAGATAAAAAATAATTGTCATGTATACTTTATTTCGCACTCGCTTTCCCTAGAGAACAGTATTTTTCAAATGAGAAATAAGACGTTTTGAATAGTGTAAATAATATGAAAAATACAGTTATAAAATACGGAAGCGGATTATACATATACCGAGAGCCTTACAACAGGTCTAACATGAGGACTTTATCTAATAAGTTTGTTTACCAGGGGCGCAATGTAGGGTAGGACCAACCTCAAGCTTTCACGCACCTTTTTCGATGACAAAGGGATGGGTCAGGTAACTGACGAGTCGCCCCTGCTATCTCCAATGCTCTTTGGCTCCATTTGCCATTATCGTGATTCCGCTGCACCCGATACGTCAAGCTGAACGAATCCGACGGATCGACCTGTTGGGAGGTATCTGCCAGGTAAGCGTCGGTCGCACGGGTCACGTGCCTAGTAACCATGTTCTCAAGCGGTATTTTACGAATCCTCTCGAATAGACATCAATTAGTGTGACCTACATCGTTTGCTGGAGACTGGGAAACAAATGAATAAATTACGGTGGATGAATCACGGACCGATAATCTATACCTAAGGCAGGCGTTGAACAGTTGACCACTGATTAAATGTACACTTAACTGGACTGCACTGAACCTCTATCGCATAAACTAGTAAGGCAGTCGCTATTCGATTACTTAGCAGAGTTGGTTAAGGGGCAGTACACACACAAAACTAATTCTGAGATTACAGTTGACACAAACGCATCGTCCCGCAATCCAAGCCAGAGGCTTTTGGTAGCGAACGATATCATGTTTGAGTGTCATTGTTCACCCGGACGACGGTGGAAGCTATCTGACACCTTGTTCTCCATCCTATGTAATCACATCAAAATATCAACTAAGAATATAGAATGAAGAACAATAAGAGTTAGCCTTCCGAAGTGGCAGATGGAATGTTTACCCAGCAATTAGAATTCTAACACATCGGAGTTGTTTTTATTCATTTGCAAACTACCATCACGCCAAAGGCAGACGCAGTTGAACGTCAGCTGACTTACTGGTTTCTGTGTGACTCTCATTACAGTTTGTGAGTAGTATTTCTGGCAAAGCAACCTAAGGATCATTGCATCCACATCACACACAAGTATACGAGTTGCTAATTGATCAGGTGGATGTTGATCTGTTAGCCGAGGTTGCAGATGTTTCATCATTATTCGAGAAAACACAATCAGTGCGCTTTTAGATACGTTTGTGAGTGCTTCACCCATAGACGATTCCACCTAGACGATATTGTGTTGAGTAGTAAGTCAATTAAAAAACGAACCAAGATGAAAAACCCGTAATGTCCAATCAGTCTTTGCTATTTATATTATCACTGGCTCAAATACAAAACGCAATCTTCCTCGGATTTCACTGCATTGTGCAGTGAATGGAACTAGCTTCCACAGGGTTGTCTCCCCTAATAACCAAGAAGGCAGTCAGAAAGAGGGCATGTGAAAACAATTGATCCGTATCGCGCCTAATTCATGCTCTAAAACCAACAATGATTGGTTGAACTGACCCACACGCTTGTCATTGGTCGAGGCAGTTCAAGTCAGTTTATTTGTATAGAACCCTTCATGAGTAGTCTGATTCTGGTTTTCCACTGTACGACAATGCGAATCTCAGACATACCATCCCAGTTCAGTACGAACAGTTTCGCAATAAGCCGGACGTTTCGGTATTTTTGCATTCTGCTATTGGTAACATTATTACTTCCCCATCATCTCCTGCAATCTTGTCCAGTTCCCCTGGTTCCTGTCGATAATAAATGTATGCTTCTCATTGACGGACGGTATGCATACTGCGAGGCCCATCGTCTATGTAGACAACAAGGAGAGCAATTAGGATTACGCTTGTTTATGGTCGGAACACACGTGACCAAAGTGCCAATTCATTTCTCCACTGAGAATGGATTGCACGTTGGCCTACATTCTCTGTTAGTTGCTGTCACCAAAGGAGGCTATGGACTGCAAATTAGTGACCCGCGCGATATAACGGAGTTGCCGAATACCAACAGAGAACTTCTACATCTCCATCTACCAAGACGCAGTAATGAGGAAGTGATTGAATGGACCCGAAAAGGTTTTCAGTCAGTTGGTCAGCGTCTGTATGGACGAGCCGTTGTTTGTGAACTTTCCAGCCTAAAAGCACCGCCGAGTGCAGCTTATGAGATGTTTAAAAAATCTTGGCCATCAAACCTGACTTCATTGTTTATGAGCACAAATAAAAGTCTCGGCTGTTGGCTAACTGGCTTCGAGGACTCGTTAATGTTATGCGCTCTGAAGTAAGTTTGGATTTGGTTGTTTTAGTGAATTATTTGGTTGACAAACCTGATTGTTCTCAAAGTTTATTGAGTCAAGATCTGCCTTTAAACACATCTGTTCTACTCTGGTGAGTTCACTAACTATCCTCATTCTCCTTCCGTTCATCATCATCAACATAATCATCCTCATTACCAGTATTATCACATCATCATTGCCGTTTTAATCTACCATTATTATTTGAGTGACACATTTTCCACAATTTCTGAGAAGCAGTCGTTAGTCCCATTCAGATTGACAGCTACGGTAGTGAACTTTTTGTCGGGTAGCACGAGACGCCTTAAGGAGACAATACTGGAAAATTTGTAGACTGAGCGAGCAGGTCCGAAATCGGACACCAGTTGGGATGTGCATATATGATGTACGGCAACAGTGCTTCCACAGGCTTACCCATGGGAAGCTTGTTGTGACGTTTACTTACTCCAAGCGATCAGTGTTGTCCAGCTATTCACCGCTGTTCAGACTGCGAAAGCAAATATAAAGGCATCAGTCTTGAGATGCCACTGAGATACAAATGGAGGTCGGAGTGGACATTGCATACACGGTGGACAGATGCAGATTGGGTACAATTAAAGATAGTTTCCCTTTGATGCAAGCTCTGACCCTAATCAAGGCATTTGCGATCCGGGATACCGACTGCATTAAACCCGTCATTGAAGCACGCGTGTTGTTCCTAAAATCCAATCCACCTGCACTTATTGAATTTTGGGTGACTGCAACACTACTTTTCTTTATAAGGCGAAGACAACTTCGCCACCTCCATGCGCGTACAGCAGTATCACACCGGAAAGCCAATGGGTGGCACTACATATACGGGTACAAAGAAATGGTATGCCATTTCGCAGTCCACAGTTTTGCTTGTAGTCGGATTTAGCTAAGTTGCTCACTTGACTGACTAAGAACAACATCCTCTGGATCAACAAATACCCACCAATCTATCCCTAATGTCCGCGGTGGGCGAGGCTCCTTGTGTTCAGTCCAAACTAGGCCATAGAATCTTCCATTGGTGATGCCTTCAGTGTGCAGGCTTTCTTTCTTTGGGGTTTCCTGATGACCTTCTTCTTGGCTAGTCACGCTGCCACTGTGCGACTTCAAATGACATCATTTATAGTCAGAATTAAGGTGGCAGCTGATCATCTTCGTTTCATATAAGACAGAACGTCGTTGGAAATTGATTTCATCAATGTTTATCTGGCGACGCCCCGTTTTCACTTCTCACTCGAAATGTAAACAAAACGGAACTAGAGTCCTCTTGTTATTCTATGCAGTAAAGTACAAGCTCAGATTTCCAGAAGGAAACATGCAGTTGGCCCTCAAAACCTAGTTGCGGCCATATGGAGCGCTTCCGCACATTAGTGAAACAATAGCGCCTGTTGAAAAAATGCAGCGAGAAGGAAGTAAGCATATGGGAGGAAATCCTAAACTTGTCCCGGTGTTAACCAGCTTATGTGCGAGCAGCGGCATGTGGCGATACAATTCGAACGAATTAATGGATCAGGGCAAATCCTCACATTATACTTGTCCTCCAGTTGGTAATTGTTAGTCGATTTCACCCAAGGTGTTTGTATTTTTTGTCGTTAACTACACATATCACGGCTGGATCATTTGTGCACCTAACTTCTTCCTTGGAATTGAAAACCATTTCTCCCACTTGCTTCCCAGAACCAATACAAATCGAGCCATGATCAGTACAGACATCCAGGATTATTACAGGATGCAAGTAAATCCACTTCCGGTTGCTTCTGTCCCAATTACGTCATCAGTTTCACTGAAAGCAAGGAGCACTAGCTTACGACCGTCCTGTAAATACTGTGGTCATCTATTATCGAAGCAACCGTAGTTGTTATAACATGTTATTCACCGCTTTACGATAAGCATCGTATGCCTACGGTCAGCGCCAAAACGAACACAGTATTCTAATGAAAATTGCGTAGAACAGTATGATAATTGAACTTCTGTGGTATATACTGAAGCCTAGCTTTCTTTTCAGTAGGGTCCATGCGAAGCTGAACTACTGAGTGCATTCCTTCTATCTATATATACTCTCAAAAGATGATTAGACGGGTACGAAGGTTTGCCTTATATCAAGTGTAAATCATACTGAGGTAAATTAGAAATCGTGAGGATATTCGATAAAATATAGTGATTCTTCTAGTTGTGTGCTCGTAAATGCATACTGGCACCTTGACAGTAACTAATGCCTTTTGGTTTCCCAAAATTTATTGGCAGTACTGAACCACTGCACAACTGTTTCATTCTAAATAATGCTCATCATACGAAACCCAAGGTAGTTTCGAACCCGCGACCTTCAGGCCGGTAATTTGAAAACAACCCTTCGGTTGCGAGCGGCTGAGCGGTAGTTTTATCAAATTGCACTTAGACAGGATATAGCATCACTCCTTTTTAGATCATGGGATCCACATCACGTGATCACACGTGTTGAGTGCGTGACGACATCTCACATGGAAGTTGCTCTCGTCGGGTAACTTTTATTCTTCCTCTGAGCTACTTATGAATTTTTAGTAGTGTGAAGAGAGGAAAGGGAGCTTCTCAGCTTTTCGGCGCATAGTAAATTCAACTACAGGATGAAATCTTACCCAAAACTTCCAATTCATCTCACGCTACTAGAAACGAAAACGAGTTTCTGGCAAAATGTTTTATATACTCATGTATCTGCATTCTTGCGCTTACCTAGGTAACAGCGATCTTTCAATAGTTTAGCTCTCCCGTCTTACGTGGCGGATGAATCTCGCGCTGTCAACCAAGCGGCGAGTGGCCCTGTTTTTTGAAGTGACACGTACTCTAGTAAATAAGTGACTGCTCCGGACTCCTCGCTGATATCAGTCTTGGATAACAAATTCGCTAGAATATTTATCTACACTTGTCTCAGATACATATGGTATCCCGGGATAGAAAAATCGGATCGAAAGAAGGTAGGAACTTCTGGGAATTTCCTGGGAATTAAATTTCAGTATTTTGAAATGTTGCTGATTCTGCAGACGTGTAGATTTTTTGAGAAATCTGATGGATCTGTGGCGTCCATTTAACGTTGAACGAATTAAAAACATGTATTGCATACAGTCAACAGCTCGAGGCAGCTTACTTGTTGGGGCACGAACTTACTGACCCAATTGTCCGTGGTTCAGACCCAACCTCTGCATCTCCATTGCTAATGTCTGGGCTTCAGCAACCCGGCAATATCTCAGCTCTAACGCTGTCTTCGGGCGGCATGGTAACTAATCAGCTGCATGGTTTAGTCGATATTGTCTGATTTTTGCTTCAAGTATCCCCCAATAAGAAGCACAAACGTGTCATGGAGGACCAACTGGAATTTAACTTATAAAATTCCAGCTCAATATCCGACAGAATTTGTTTTGCTTCATTCTGTAACTTACAGTGTATTATAAACGGTTTATATATGGGGGTATCTTGAGTTATTTTTGCTACAGGCTGACACGAAATTTGTTAGGAACATAAAAACTGAACTCTTGTCAGTCTACCGAGACCAGGAAAGGTAGGGTAGTGACACTTTTCAAAACACAGTGCCCTTTTACTATTGGTCAGTTTTTGCCTGATTACCTTCAATATCCATGACTAACAACCAATTAAACGTTGGAAAGTAGGGTGATTTTTACCTTCCAAGGCCAAGGTTATCTTCCGGAATTTTCTCCAGGGAATTTTTGGAAATGTCAAACTGGGAGGCATTTGCAAATTTCCTGTCATCTACCTGTAACGTTTCAGAGTGCGGAATTTGTAATTGAACAGGTGACGGTTATATGGGGTTGGTCGTGATGTGTGCCTCCTTTTATGGAGCATTGTAAATCCTGTTCATAAACTGTCATGGGGGTCCACCCGACCTGCGGTTTTTGGACATTCCATGTGATCTTCAATATGATACAAATACTTTTAACATCATGTCATCGTCGGTTCTAGTGAATTGTGGAACATTTGAACTTCTCCCTGCAAGTTGGAGATGATCTGTGGTGCACGCAAAAATTTAATTGAGACTTAAAACAGTCCTCCCCAGTTGAGAAATGGAAGATAAAATCCTGTTTCATCCATTATCATTATATAGTTGTTCAAGGGGAAAGCCTTATTTCAGTTGGGATTTATCTGCTGGTCACAACCCGGTCCTTTTGTAAACACACACAGTTAGTCATGAAGCGGCAATACTAATAGGAAGGTCAGATTCCTGAAAGTAATTACAAACTGTTCAGAATCTACTGAGGCCCTCAACTCCACTAGGCGCTGATCAGACAGCCATGAATCAAAGCCAGACAGCAAGAGACAGAGTTGGGTCAAGGTCAGGCAACGTCCCCTCAATACAAGACAACCTTGTATCAAAGCCAGAGAGCGTTGGACCAATGTCAGACTGTGCCTCTCAGTGAAATAGCGTGAGTCCGTTGTACTTTCGCACTCGCTTGTTCGCAATAAAGCTGCTGTGTTCCTTGTCGGTGAATCTTTTTCCGGCACTAGGCAGTCAGATGCAACAGATTGGCGACTCAGCAAGATATAACAAATCCATTGCGATTTAATTCTTGATAACGTTTCATCGAATGGACTTGGCAAGATTCGATGTTTAAAGCCCACACTCAGCCCCAAAGCTAAGGAGGGCATTACATATGTACACAGGGCAGGTTAATTCAAGTGGGCATTTCTTGGTTTAGCATGTGCGTCAAAATTTCCAAGGAACCCGACTACTAGTAAGTAGTAGTTTTAATCGTCAGCCCTTTTGGAAGAATCATCGAAAATTTAAGGACAATATTGGAGCTGTATTAGAATTCAGAATCCTGACAAGTATCAGGGCATGTTTAAGCCAAAAAAGTCCATTTGACAAGGCAACCTGTGTGGCTTCAACCACTCCCTTCAGAACCAAAACGTACGTCTCCCACACAAACTAAAAACAAGGCAATTTCAAGTGCAATTTTCGAGTGTCAGTATAACCATGAATATTTCAAACTCTGTAAAACCAAAACACTGGACAGAATGTTGACCTGAAATCTCTGACAGCACAACCCAAAACTGCCGGCTGTCCGACGAATTTCAGGCAATACCACAAACAGTGGACAAAAACAGGAACGTTTAGCACTCATCTGGAGATTGTGGTTGGTGGCGTTTTGCGTGTTCAAGCGGAGGTCCTAACGGCACATTTGAGTTGTGGCAATTTAGGTCGTTTCTTTCGGTATCTGTATTCTAAATGGCTTAGGTTGTTTTTACGTGATAAATAGGTTTAACGAGACCGAGGGGCTCGCGCTCTGTTACCTACTAGCCGTACTGCCCAGCTAAAACTCGTCTGTTATTGCGTGCTAATTTGAGGTTGATTCTATTCATGTACCTTCCACCGAATTGTGGTTCTTTCATTACTGTTCAACGACGTGAACGCTTTATCCCGATCGTTTATTTCAATGATAGGGCTGTTGGGTAATAAACCCGTATCTTTTTCTGTCTTTCCATTTATTACGGTGACATTTTCTTCACGACTGTCTAGCCAATAAATATGTTGCTGTCAGTGAGGATAAAGACGATAATTTACTGTGCACAAGATTTTTGGAAACTGTTTTCAACCTAGAATAGTTTGCAAACAAATAACCCTTCGTATATTTATTTTTATTTTTGCTTACTTCATTCAGCTCAAGTAAGCGGCACTAAATTTCATCATCATCGTCATCCACGGTAAAAACCTCTTAATTGCAGTGCAGTGGTTACAGCTACCATATTTTCATAGCTGACAATCAAATGACCCAGCAGCGTTTGCTTGTATGGAGGAGCTTTTGGTTTTTTTGCGTAACTCAACGTGGCCCAACTGAGTTCTGGAAGCAATCAATAGCAGTGTTCCTATTCTCTATACTTTAAATTGTCCTTCAACAAAAATTGTCAGGAGGAAGCAAGTTTCGTATGTCTGAACGCCTTCCGTACGCATAAATGACTGAAGCAGCCGGCGGAGTACATCCCTTGAGGAAACGAACATTCGAAAAGTTTTATTCCGTGGTTCAGCCTGGTTGGTTCTTATGGCTTGGCATGCGAAAGAATGATTGTGTCCCGGATACGAGTGTACAAAGGTCATCCGTGCTTCCACAGGGTCGAGAAACTGGTTGCAAAAACCGAATTAAAATGACGAGTGATGGGTCGGTAATTTCTAGGCAAGTTGATAGAGTCTTGTTATAATGCGAAAAACGAGGAACAAATTTGGTTTCACGTTCTAGAGCGTGCTATTTCTAATGCTCTGCTCATTGCGTTGTATAACTCTCTGAGTCTTGTTGTATGCATTGCAATTTTATTTACTAAAGTTTGACACAGGAGGGTTATATTAAGGTAAGTGTTGTCCGAATCGGCACGATGCCATATCGATGAGAACCATACGTGTCCTGTAATCAAGTAGTAAAAAGGAAAATACATTGCCTACTTATTGAAAAGGAGTAGTACAAACTAATTGGTAATTAAAAATCGACGGTCATGTGTGGAAGTAATTCTTAGCGAAATACACTCATTTACAAACAAATAATAATTCTTGTTGTTGAAACTCCGGTCAACTCCGTTTTTCGCTAGGTGAACATTCACGCTAGAATCAAATTAGTTTACGGATGAGTTTATTTCGTGGGCTGTAAGAATTGTTCTTTTTATTCTGATAACTGCAGACCTGCCTGAGCAAGAATATCCTGAAACAACATGTGAAAAAGTTTCCCACTTGGGACGTGTAGCACACAAAAGGTGGGTTGGTTAAATGGCCTACAGAGATGAAACTGTTGTTGGTACGCCATGAAAGCCATCATGATCGCACTGAAAGTGCACTTGCCTTCATGAACACTTTAGTGAAAAACCAATTTGACATATGCGTTTCCACACGATCCACATGGTTGCTGCGGGTCCAATAGCTAAAACGGCAACAAAGCGACTTCATGGAAAAGCACTGAAGATGAACCACACGCCACCATCAAAAAAGGTAAAGTCACTGTCGTCAGGGGTACGGTTGATTATAAAAAGCCCTGAAAAATTTAGATTCAAAGCCACTTGAGAATACACAGAAACTTCCAAGTCTAAACTGGTCTACAAGAAGCCGATCTTCCTAATGAATTTATAACTTCGACGTCTAAAGCTTAAAATGGAACAATTCAGACTTAACTTGGTTCAAGCTTGCCCCCATTCCCAAGGAAGCTGAACAATCCTACGGTCTCCCTAACATCCACAGCTTTTTCGTCCTACAGTGTTCTTCTGTATATTCCGCCTCATGCACGCAATCAAAGCATCTCTGTTCAGATTCAAAACCTCACACGTAAGTGGCTGGAAGCCAGGTAAACGGCTTCTTCAATGCTATTCAACAAAAATCGTTTAAACTCTTGAGAAACGATAACTAGTTAGTGAGATCTGATATAATATCATTGATTATTGCAGTAATTTAAAGTAGCCGCCAGCCTGGAACTGGGCTTTTGAATACTCAGTTCACTTTCAACAAACAAACATCTGGTGTAGTGACCAGCATCACTTATCACAGTTTACCATTCTCTTCAATCCATTGGGTCAATAGCTTCTAGTGATTTTCTCAACCCGCGCAAGTTTTGGCTCAGATTCCTCAGCCATACTGTCGTGATTTTAGACGAACAGCACAATAATCTTTCTTCACAATCCCTCAACAGCGCATACATATGTGTGTAAAAGTACAACACAAGGTAGGAGTATCAACTTGCTTGACTGCAAACTCCAGATTAGTACTTCCAAGGCGTTGGTCACCTAAACGTTGTGATCAACTTACTCAGCTCTATCCAAGCTTGATATTGCTCGAAAGTTGTCAAAAATATTGATCCATCAAGGCGGCTTTATCATGCGATAAACCTAATCACATCACAGTCGCTCCCTGACTACCCTTAAGCAGAAAGGTAGGTATCTTCCGTCCTCCCTATTGGTCATTTTGAGTACCCCTAACCGGCTGCTCCATGACTTACTTTTGAAAAGCAAGACAATCCTTTTAAATGGGTAGTTCGGAAGTGCTGCGTGCATGATCCTTGAAGATTGAATATGTTCCCGCAATGTGTTATTGTCTCCTAAGCCAAAGAACTGAAAAAAGGCGGGACGGCTATGACAAAGGCTGCAATTCTCCTGGCAAATGATATTTCATCTTTTCTGAGGGGTGTTAAGATAAAGCAGGAAACGATACTGTCAACTATTCAGGGGAGTGGCTGCTTACCGAACGAGGTTCTTTTTCTGGGGGTGACTAAACAACCTAACTATTGTTACGAGACTCTGATTACCCTAGTGCAGACGGACAGAACACAATTGTATCAGGAGATATTGCACCTAAAGCACTCCTCCTAAGTTGCATTTCAATTCACTTGGTGTACTTTTAATAGTATGAAGGATACTTAGACAACCGTTTTGTGATTCTGAAGTGGTGAGCCGCATTAGGTATCTCCACGGTTATCACCAGGACACCTACGCTACCAGCCGCGATTGAGAAATTCAAGCGTCCAATAGATGCGCTGTGAAAAGATAATTCATTGACTTCATTGTTTAACACAACGGACAACAAACCACCTCATGTTGCCGAACATTCTGTCTCGTGCAGTTTACTGGCAGTAGGTCGACTGATGTCGTGGTTAACACTTAGACACTATGCGTTCAAGGAGTCCTGCCAGGATGCAAAGATTTGGAAACCATCGCTGACCAAGACATGTTATCACCCACGTAACGTTCCGCTCTGGCGATAATCCTGACTAGATAGGACTTACTCGGTGGACCACTCGCCTATTTATCTCCACCCCTGAACCCGTAACTGATTGGCTCACGCACAACAGCGTTGCCGATTGGTCGAAAAACACTTGGAGTATATTTGAATAGGTTACCGCGTACCAAAATGCAAATGTCAGGTGCTCAAGAAGCGATTTCACTTCATATTTTCCGACATTGATGAGTTGCTTTGGTTACGCCTAATTTCCCCCCACCACCTCGGGATGCTCAGCATCATCCAGATTAACACCTTCTTTCTGGTCTTTGTCAGCTGTTGTCCGGATACTCTGATTGAGGTCAGTGACAACGTGTGCATGTTGGAACTGGAGGGTGAACATCCTTACTGTGTAGGTCATTTTCACTGCCAAGAGAAGGGAAGAGAACTCGGTCTGCGTCTATTCATGGTTGGCAGAAATGCTGACAAGCTTCCCACATTTTTCCACAACGACAATGGAATTCACACAGGACTGCATTCGCTCCTTTTGGATGTTGATTCTCGAACCACAGGGTTTCAGGTTACTGATCCACGAAATGTGGCACATTTTCCGGAAAGTGATAAACAACAGCTGTTTACTGAGGCTCCAGTGTTTGGACGTGAAAGGATTGTCGAATGGAGAACTAGTGGGTTCCAGAATGTGCTTCAAAATGAAAACAAACGGAATGTTGTATGTGAACTTTCGTACATCGATTCTCCGGAAAAACTTCGGACAGAGCGCTTCGAAAAATCATGGCCCCAATTAATTCGTCCAATGTTTATGGGACGTACCGGAAGTCAAGGCTGTTGGTTTACTACAAGCGAGCAGACACTACTATTCTGTGGACTAAAGTAAGTAGTATCTAACTGCAAACGTTCTGATGAAACGTAGAATTATTCGCCGGTTTTCCCGATGCATGGCTTTTCGATCATCCTAACGACTCCACAAGATACCTATTTAACCGTTCTATGGAGCTCACTTTACGACCAGCTCAAGGCAAGTGCGGAGCGTGGGTACTATGGATTTTGACTTATTCGAAAGAGAGTACAAAGTTATCCATATTGTTTGGTTAGGCTGTCAAATCTGTCGCGTACTTCAAACCGGTTTTGGGAAGAGACGACTGGCCTATGCTCAAGTTACCTAATGTTCTGATATAGTAAGCTTGATCAAGTCAGAATGTTCACATGAAATTTGGCCGGTTTATGGAGGTTCATATTCTCAACATTCTACCTCCTAGGAGTTTGGGGATTGGTTTTATTGGTGCACAAATAGAACTATTAGCGCGTGCCAGTCGATAGGCTCGTGATGTTTTTCTCTCGGAATTTCAGATGACGCGCTCGAGTTAAACGTCATTTTATGTTTGGTTGCCTGGGTTCGAGTCTGGAGCTTAGTCAACAGTTTTGGAACTTGAAAAAAGCACGGGCTCTTTACATTAGTTTCAGGATCAGTTTAGGTTGTTTGGATATCTCACTACGGCCTTGTTCAATTAGGTTAAATTAACCATTTCGGTATTAATTTTTTGATTTTGTTCTTTTGTATGCCTCGCCACAGCCACTGTTTTGATCCCACCCACAGAATTTTCAAGCAGAACCATGTTACTCTGTTCTGCACTGGTTCAACACTACCCTGTTCTTCCATTGCAGATGTCACCAGCATCCTTATTGTCGCTCATTTTACTACAACGAAGCAATCAAGAAGTGTCGACAGGCGCTCTATATCGACTCGCGTTTACCTTTTGAAGCATCCAGAGAAGCAGGCACCTGGATACGATTTGGTCGCCGTTATTAAACCAGTAGCTATGATTACCGTTTTACGTTGAACAGTGTCCATCTGGTCAGTGTTACATTTCGGACCATTCCTCTCTTGTTTGTTTTGCTGGTCTCAATAACGTGTCTTAAGTAATTTTTTAGAAGTATTTGGCTTCTTGGTGTTTACAAACCAGAGTTTGAAACCGGAGCAATGTGTTGGTCGAATAGTTATGCTTCAAAATAGACGTATGGCCAGTTGCAAAATCGGACCAAATGAATTTTTATAAATTATTGTTACATACACTTCTGTAAGGGGGCAGAAAACTGCAAAAGTTTTTGGTCATTTGGGCACTCAAATATTTGCCTAATTTCAATACACAGTTGTACTTTTTCCATTTGGTGTCGGGCGTTTCCATCCTTTGCTTCGACAGTTCAGCTAGCTCAACCCTCTCTGATGTGAATACAAGTAATTTTTGAGTGATCTGTTGCCTAAACAGCGTCTTATGTCGTGGACATTCAGGCGTCTGAAACCCTATCGTGTCATCGAAAAGGCTACAAAACGGCTACCATCAAACTATGTCCTATGATGTCACAAACCTACTTTTAAGTTGAACAACTGAGATCATTCCAATATCATCACATTGAACCAAGCGAACATCTTTCGGAAAGTTCAACACCTCTCTCTGCTGAATGTTGTGTGCTTTTTCATAATCGCCTGTCATAATTTCCTAAAGACTTGACAGTATAAAATGATGATCCTCTGACCTGTTTTCACTAGATTGATACTCTCATTCCATTGTGCACAGAACTCTGGTTTGATTCAAATCTTTGGACCGTAGGGGCCGTTACATCTTGCTAGTGCCTAGTGGTAATTAATTACTTGGTTAATCTGAGTAGACGTGTGCCACCGATAAGAAAAACAATGGACGAACGTGACCACACTTAGGATATATATTCAACTAATGCGGCTTAAAGACCATACGAACAGGAACGACACAGTTAGTTGTTTCGGTTGAGATTTCATCTTGTCAGTGATGTCAACCTATGCTGGAAAGCCGAGAAATACTGTACAGCTGCTTCATCCTTGTCGGGAATGGTCAGCAGTGCGCATCTCACGAAACTTAGAGAGTTTCGAATCCGAAACCTTCCGGCCAGTAGTTTGAACACTTGACCGTTTGGTCACGAGCGGCTGATGAGCAGTGTGTTTAGCTCTCACTTAGACAGGACATAGCGCCACTCACCCTTCAATCAAGGGAACCACATTATGTGGTTACCTATTGACTGACTATTCGAGTGACGACTTCTCAGAAGGAGGTTTCACACATCTTGTCAAACTATCCTTCCTCTGAGCGGCTTATTGGTTCATGATAATGTGAAGAGATGAAACAACAAGAATGAAACAGCTGCACAATGCTTCTCGGCTTTTCAGCATGGACGGGTTTCATTGACAGGATGAAATCTCTTTTGAATATGACCAAATCTCTTCACGTCACCATGAATTAGTTGTTTGTTCTTATGTCCGTATAGAAAAGACAGGTTGAAGATCCAGTAAAACGTTTGAGTATTCAACGAAGACTGGTTTCCGATATCGGCAACATCTTCCTAAATAATCAGCAGTAAAGACCACATTGATTAACTTTCAATGTATAGGTAACTTTCCAGAGGGTGCCCATGTGTGCAGTGCTGGTGGCTTCCAAGCACAATATCGAATAGCGATGAATTCAACAAGTTGGGAAAGTGTTTGCTAAACAGTTCCTCACAGGATACATACTAACTCTGAGTTCTAAGAAGTGTTTCCCGCAATAGGGCCCAGAATGCTCTACCACAATAACAAAGAGTTCTAAATGAATAGAAGGTGGTGACGAAATGTACATGTAGCTAGTACTTAGTTTGAGAACTGTTCAACCTTTTGCCTAATGGATTTCTTACTTTCTGAAAAAGATAGGCCAGATAACAGTGCCCGTTTTGATTATTTTGAGGAGTGCCTCATCAGTGAATCGTCTTTATCCGCTTTCAGCCAGAGTAACAAAGCAGGGTGTCTATTTTTGTATAAAAAGCCACTTACCAAGTATTATAATGTACGTACGTGAACTGCTACCTGATATCTAGCAGCAATGGACCATGTGCAATTCATCTCCTGGAGTGCTCGTTACAAATGAAGTCTGATGTTCACTTTATGCTAAAATAGCCCTTACTTAGCTTGCCTTCAGTTGACCAAAGAAGCATATCTAAGTCTTTTTGTGCGGTGATTCTCTCGTAATTTTCTCGAACAGTAAGGGGCTATCTTCGGGCGGCACTGTGTGGTCAGCAATCGCTATATGGTCAGTAACCGCTATGTTTACAGTAATCTATGCCTGGTGGTTTTTCGTTTTTGCCGCTACAAATCCAGCAGCCACCTCTAACTAATCAAAAAGTTATCCAGAGGGTTCAACCGTCCTGACTGGGAGGACTTGACAGGCCGGTTAATCGATCGACAAAACTGAGTCATCGCTCAGGGCGTCAGGCGAACCAATCACGCTGCTCAAGCGTGACCACCCTCGCCTGGCATGTCAGGTAACCGGAGTTCAATCCTCGACACGGTCAGGGATACGTACTGTTGATAATATCTATTAAGAGCGGAGCTCGAGTCCCATACTTCTCTCCTTTCGTGTGGACGCACCAAAATATTGTGCCATGATAAAAGGAGAGCTGTTCAAACGACAATGATGTGGATCCGAAAACCATTTACGTAAAGGTGTGCAGATTAGTTATTTGGAACTCGATAAAGACCAATGCGGGAGGGGAGGGGTAAACGCCTGTATAAAAACTTTGCCCCCAAGGACATCTTTATCTCTTTACATTACATTCTTGCAGCCGAACGCACCCATTTGAGGGACTTAGGTTACTCCACAGGATTTTCGTAGCAATGTTTATCCCGAACGAGCAGGGAAAATTTCGAAAGGGTAAGGCTATGACATAAACTGAATAAGTCGTNTATATATATATATATATATATATATATATATATATATATATTCAAAAACTAACGATCTTCTACTACTACCGTCAAAGGAAGTCACAAGTTGATTTCCTGAATTTTTCAACTGGACACGCGAAGCTAAGTTTGTGTCAGAGTAAATTCGGGCCGGTATTCAAGATATCACGATATTTGTTTCTTGATCAGCTTAAACGAAAACCCATCGACAGCCTACTACCAATATTGTTCTGTTTAAAGCTTGCCAAGCTGGCGCAGGCCCAAGAATTTTATCAATCTTTTGGCTTAAGCCAACTCCAGATTGCACACTGATGCTATTTATAACACAGTTGCTTACTGATTTCAAATGAACAGGAGATCAACGCGAGCTTCGACCGACCTTCTCAATTGTGTTGTTCTGCAACGCTCTTGACACTTCCGAAACGAATGGTTGCTGCTTCCACTTTGAGCAACACTGTTGTTCCTTCCACTGTGTGGACCTTTAAGTGTGTCCAAGAGCCGTGTAATAGGTCAAAAGGTCAGAACAAATCAGGATACCCCCAAAGCGCCACTCCATAGTGGTCACAACCGAGTAGAACCTTGTGTCAAGTTCACTGTCAAGTTTCACTGAACCGAGGCCTCCTTTTTTACAAACCTCTGATTTGAGTCTACAGTTCATGCTGAAAGGCTTGGGTATGCACCAGCCTATTGTACGAATTTTTTACTTGCAGTATATAGCAAACATTTACAGAAAGCGCACACGCTTGTTTTGGCAGCCTCACTTCTCACATGCGCAGACTTCACATCCTAGTACGACCAAGTAAATGTACTGCTGTTGACCTCTGATTAGAACAAGGCGCGATTCAACGCTAAAAATAGTATTTAAGTTAGGAAAGTCGATTAGTTTTATCCTGTTACGAGAAAATAAAGTATTACGGAACGTACTGATCAGTTTGACATAATGTTGACGTTCGTAAAAGGCAGCTGCATAAACTGTATTACGCAGTGGTATAAGGAAGTGATTCTCGGAGTAAGTTTTCCCCAAAACTTCAGAGGTTTGACCAATAGAAAAAACCGTCTTTCCCATTAGGCATTACTCTCCGTAAAGGAGGTTTTCCCATCGAGATCTGAATAACAAATGGTCATCCCAAACGTAATGCTCTTGAATCACAGCTGATAACTTCACAAAGAAACGGTTTAATTTTGATCAACCTTTGGTTAGTATTATTGCGTGCTATTCTCGCATATTTTATACTGAACCTCAATGAAGTTGCTTGTTACTTGGAGGAACAACGAAAAACCGTATCTCTTTAATGAAGAAAGTCGTGTGGACAAATATGCAACATAAAAACTATCCGAAACATTTTACTGTCTACTCCTGGACTACCTCGCATACATCCAAAAAGTCTGCTTCGTTTGGAATGCCCAAGGTATTCACAGGTCAAAACACGGTTAAAATGTCTGATAAATTTCTATCAGCAAAAGCATACTTAGAGTGAGTGATTGACGCAAGCTTAGTATACCTTTATTCTCGGCATATTTTGGTCAGCGACTTACGTGAGTTCCTTTCAGATCCTCGGGATTGACAGTTTTTACACGTTGACGAATAATATATCAAGTTACTGCATAGTAGTTCCACAAATGGGTTTCCAAAACTATTTGGTGTCACGTGATAAAATAAAAATTTCCATCATTACACAACACATCCACGAATTTTTGGAACATGTGGCATGCCTCACACTGTTGATTGTCAGTTAGTACGGTGTGAATAACAATGATACAAAGGTGGACGAGTTCAACGAGAAAATTTCGTTTCGTTCACTCTTTCCCGTTCAGTCGCCAATAACCAGTGATGGAATGCGCTACGGACAATCGTAGCCATTTATTCCTTTCCATGGCAACCTTCGCCAAGAATTTTCCGTCCTTAGAAGTGTTTGTTTATCTCAGTGAGAAAAATTGCCATTCAGGGATAATCCCGGCAGGACAGTGAACACATTTTTTTCTGAGAGTAGTGTGTGGGCCAGGATCCGTCCCTAATTTATCGGGTACCAGAGTTCATTTGGGACTGGAATCCGTGGTTCTCTGCACAAATCCACGCCGAAACTTTTATTGAGAAAAACTGACTAATTACCACCCAATAATGTATCCGAAAGATTCCAAACACCATCTGGTCCGCCAGATTTTATGCTTGAATATCCACTGCAATCCTATATCTGCTCAAACAGTGGGAAGATCTTGACATCCAGTGTAATGCACATAGAAGCCAGAGCTCGTGTATAAACCACCTTACTCGTACCCATGAAGTAGGCATCCATTCGCGGTGTTTGCCACGCTGAAAATATCGATTTACTCGGTCGTGCCGGCGGAGTACGTGAGTGGGTATACCTATAATCATTGCGCTGTCTAGGACACACGAGCAAGATAAGAATTGCAAACGTACCTAACCACGTTGATTAAGGCCTCGTAGCGTCCAAACTAACAATTGTGAGTTCTTCATTAGAACGGTGTGTGGAACGCTGCTTCACGTTTCTTGTGAATGATCTGTCTATGGGTTAAAGCAACATCAAGACAACGTCATTCGACGCTAACTGGAATCATTTTGGAATGTATCCTTTTTCTCGCCCAAGTTACGGCAAAGAATAAACAAAGACGCACATTTGTTTTCAGGCCTACTGACTGCACGGTGAATGAGCCAGGCTGCATCCGAGACTACCGGAATGAGGATGTACTCGTGTAACCGGCTAAGGTGGGTTGCAGGCTTGGAGCTCTGCAGGACATAAAGGGTAGTCCCAACATAGAACCAGGAAATCTGCGGACGGCTATGTGGCTATGTGGCTATGCGGCTATGTGGCCAACATGGGTCCACCCATCATTCAAATCCCCAAAGCTCTTGGCCCGTAATCAGTTACAACACCAGTTCCGAACT
Organism: Opisthorchis felineus; assembly: GCA_004794785.1. Taxonomy (NCBI): domain Eukaryota; kingdom Metazoa; phylum Platyhelminthes; class Trematoda; order Opisthorchiida; family Opisthorchiidae; genus Opisthorchis; species Opisthorchis felineus. Next base: position 274,052 of record SJOL01009874.1, read on the forward strand.
GTTGTACGTTGACAGTAAAAGTTAGTTTTCCGTTTTAGCGTACAAAATGGCGAAGAAATTCAGTCATGAAAATCCCAACTGGAGGACCAGTCACTTTCATCAAGCTGCCTTTTGGATTTCGTGGTAAATTCGACGTAATCCACTTTTCTGCACTGTCAAAGTTTCAAGTATCACATCCCCTTCTAAGAGAAAAGACGGCAATGTGGGCTTTAGATAAGCTAAGAGGGTACCTGGTCGGAAATCTTCCTGGAACTCGAGAACTACCAAGATTTTGAGTCGACAGATACACGATTACATGAAGAAGTTTGATAGTGTGATTTGGAACATATCCAATACTAGGAAATCGAACCTCCTTATCACTAGGTTTCAACATTAAACATTTGGCATTGGGACAGATGTTGCAGTTTCAAAAGCCTTGTTTCATCTGATTGACCGCAACAACAATAAATCGTTAGCTTGTATATCTAACTTGCGTTGCATCTCTCAAGCGGAACTGATGACTTTTCGAGTCCATCAAATTCTATCTTACGCCACGATGTTGAAGTCGAATGTGTCATGAGATTTTCATACATAAAGGTGTTTGTTATTAATCAACCGTTAGAATCTTTCTGACCGCCAAAAAAGCGGTTTAAGCAGAATGCAACAGGCCAAACAAGGGGTTAACTAGGTCAACCAATTAGTTCATGCTGAAGGCGTGTTGTGAGGTTGATTGTGAATGCCACTTAGCCGTGACGGGCGTTGGGTTAAAGTTTTTATGTGTTCTGGAGTAAGTTCACATAAGTTCCGATTCATTGATCACTAAAACGCTGAACGGTGAATAGGTGAACAGACGAATAAGGTGTGAGTTTGTAATAATAGAATGCCTACGCAACTTGGTAGGTGCTACCGACATTGGCAGTTCATCTCAGATGGTCTTAGTGAAGCGATCATGTAGTTAACGTATTAAGCCACTCACTTGGTATTCTGTATCATCCTTGGCTTGAATACCCTGCGACGTCGATCAATTCCGAGGCACTTATTGAGCATCAATGTGTGGAGCGCAAGACGTCGGCCGACGTCACTTTTCTGCTTTCACGAAACTACTAATCATGTGTATCAGTAGGTAAACATAATTGCAAACTTTCGGCACTGCTTGTGAAACTCGGCAAATAGGAATGGAAGACACACTGGATCCGGCATTGTGAGATGGGAAACCCGTAGATTTCGTTAGAACTAAATTTTTCCCGTTTGATAACCTTTTAGACAGAGATTAGGGCTGTTTTAAGCGGCGGTGTTTGTAGATTTCCCAGTGAAACCCGACTGACAACTTTCCGTACAAGTTAAATCAAAGTCCCCAGACGAATCGTAAATGTGCGATCCCCTAATTATTCAGCATTCGGTTCACATATCACTGGGTGGGTGATCTATACAGTAGTCCACGGAATGCAAGATCATCTGTGAAGTTATGAGGCGTATTCCATGGTTGCAAGCTCAATTACCTTGCCATGCACAGGGCACATAACATACAGAAATTGTCTTGGAACATGAAAATAATAAATCAAGTACTTTTCAGTGCCTCAGTTTTGTCTATTCTCTCTAGATTCTAAATCCACTGCCTCTACAGGCGTTACACTTTGCAGTGATAAATTTTCTTGTTGTTACTTTCAGGGTGATGAGCTTACATTTTTTGTAGAAAAAATTGACTATAAGACGCCTTCATGCTAAACAGCACGCTGTCTCCGACAACTTCAAACAAGAACCGCGGGTCTGATTTTATTTGACAAGTTTCAACTCACAGACCATGATGTTTTTGGTGGCATCCACCCCCTTGTTTCAGCCGTTTTTAGGCTGTTTTTGTCACAATACTCCAGCCTTAGACAACAACATAGAATAGTAATGGGGTGAGTAATACGGGAAAGTGGCCCTTCGAAAAGATTTGACTTCCCTAAGGAAGATGAAATCTCCTGGTGAAAATATATCTTGGATCCAACCCTGGTGTGCTAGTTCATTGAGGGCTGTGAATTCTGAGAGAAGTCTGAGAATGTTCTGACAAACTATTTTCTGACTTCCGATCTTCATTTGAATTTTGGGCTGCTGCCTGGAATGAACTTTGGAATTACTCCTGTTGACCTTCTGTTTACAGTATCTGCAGATTTAGTTTGTTTGTCCCGCTTTTTTCTGACGGAAAACCAATCGAGAACAGCATTCGGCGGAGTGAGGGCGATAGCTGAGAATAAAATTCGCATTGACTAAAAACAGGAACCAGAGGATTATTGCGAACGTAGCTAAAAACAGCAATGAGAGTTACTCATTATTCTAGCGTTTGCTTCTCGCCCCACTTCGTATTTGGCAACAAAGCCGTCACATAACTCTCCGAAAACAACATCCTTTGTGTACTTTTGCCTTGCAGTGGCAAGCTAATGGGGTATCAAGTTTATACCCTAACTGAAAGGGCAACCGTCTTTTAGCCTGTATCAAACAGGAGTGGACACATCGGACGAACGACGTTAGAAAGTTAGTATGCGACAGCAGGGGGTTAAGCGTGATGTAATTTATCGTAATAAAAACTGTTCCCAGAATTTATTGAGCAGTATCAATAGGATTCTAGTTCTGAATTTCAAAACAGCCTTCAGCTAGGCTAGCAAGATCAAATCGGTTTGAAGTCTTCAACGCTTTGGCTTTTTAGCGCATGGCTCAAGTAGTTCAGGACTGCCACGGGGTCTTTGAAACTTGTATATTTTTCATCCATGTGTTCATACACGCTCAGACACACGATATTTCCTGAAGATGAAAGTCATCCTCGGGAAACACACTCATGAACTCCCTAGAGAGCTGGGGGATAGCCTTGCCATAGATACAAAATTTTACAGACATCTGAACAAGAGAGTTCGCTGTGGAACTTCTTTAATATTGTCTTTTTTCAGGAGGCCTCTCCGGAGAATCACTGAAAGGTGTCTCACGTCAGTAAAGACTAAAATGCGTGGGCTATTTGAATATGGCATCCAGTGAAGCAATGTCGCAATATCATGTACAGGAGCTCGTCCACAAATGCAATTTAGAAAAAACCGGCTGAAGGGCGCCTTGTAAACTTGAGATGTCATAATAGCTTAGCCGCCTCGTAACTCATTGGAGGTACGGGAGCTCACATACGTCCAGGCCATCCACATCCAGACCCGGGCGATCGAAATGCCAGGGTTGGGTTCGGACCATGGGCCTTCTAATCAGTAGTTTGGTTCCTTAGCCGCTGGGATATCTGTAGCTGTTTTAGATTCACTAAGTGACACGATGGTGGTTTGCCCAACCTCATTGCTGAGGTCAACAACACGAAAAAACTTTAAGGATAAAACTGTATTACCATGAAAACGCGCGTTTCTCCACTTGATTCAACAATGTTTCAACTCTTAATAATTGCTCGCTTGAACAATATTCTTTTTCGGAGCCAAAACTATGACTTTCACGTCTCAGATTTACGCGATTTCACTTCTGTCCGTATGCACATTGCCTGACGAAAGACAGGACAGACGGTTCAGGAAGTAACCACACTTACATGTAGCCTGTGTCTAAAGGTACGTAGTACTACATAAACTCAGATGCCACCAGGCTATCATTCAAAGTAAATTCGCAGTCAGCGATTCACAGTGTCAAAAGACCACCTGAACAGTTGCTCAATGTACGGTGAGATCACTTCGTCTCATAGAACTATCTGATTGTTTTGACATTTTCAACTTGGATAGGTGAGGAAGCAACCAGCATGGACTATCTTTTACCAGATCTCTCTGTGTGTGCGTATCTCAAGAGAACAATCAATCCAAAATGACCTCCACAATTGTCTTAAGATAGCATCCAAATGACTGATCACTAATAAATCTAATGCTTGATAGCATATTCATGTATTCATGACACTTCCAAGACGAAGTACTACGCATGGTGATATACTGTGCGCTGGAGCTTCAAACCTGCTCTAATAGTAACTGAAGGATTCAAGGAGCCAAAACTTAAAAATATGGTGAGTAGTCCCTGCTGACTGTTTTAGTCTTTGAACCCATTTTTATTCTAAGTCTGATTTGGTGAAAGATTAACCCGTTAGAGAGCATCAAATCCATCGTTTTTGGTGTTTGAGGTGATCAGCCAGGCGGTATCTATCCCGAGCCTAATCCCAGTGAATCGTTTTTAGCGCAGTGTGGGTCAGATCATTAGAGGGGATCAACCAGTGTTCCACAGTTTTATGTCACTTCACTCAGAGATTCTACTGGATTACTGGAAATGGACCACAGTGTTCTTCCTTTTTTGGCAATTTACTGACACAACTGTGCGAGATGATCCACCTGCGTCTAAGATGTTCTGGTGGAGTAGGGATGATGCTTTTGTCCTACCTATCGTATGTCAGAATCATATGTTCGGAACACGACACGGATAGATGAAATCTCCATTGTTTAGCTCTAACAATACCAAAACTCGGGCCCAGTGCTTCTCCGCGCTTTGTGTGGACTAACCACAATTACAAAGTCAGATTAAAATGACAATGATTTTAATACACACTCAACAAACCCACCAACTACAAAACAAAACTACAAAGCAAAATAGGAAATTCTCTGTTGGGTTTCAACAGTCACTGTCAATAAGTGAACAAGATTGTTTGGTAAATCGCTCGATACAACCAGAACAGCCTGAAGAACAGATACGGAATCTTTTCAACAGAGATTTCGTCCTGTATGGGATGCTAATCTGTGCCGAAAAAACAAAAGGCGTTGTAATTCTGTTTCATCCTTACTGAAAATCAACATTGTTCATCTCACCAACCTCTAGGGTGATTAGAACTCGGAAAAATCCGGATGGTAGTTGGTGACCACAACAGTTCGGCCACGTGTGGCTGGTTAACTCGGGCTGGGGCAAGATATTGTGTCAATTATCGTTTATTCGAGTTTGAGTTCAATTGAGTTCCAATCCCATATCCCCTGAAAGTGTCAATAAATGCTTGATCGCCGTTCGAGATATCACATCGCTCGCCATAGTGCCTTTCAGATATCATTAATTAAGTAGGTACACTCCACGCTGGAACAAAGTAATGTGACACGCTGGCCTCATCTGTCAGATATCCGAATTTCAAGTCCTGGCTCGGCTTTTCAATTATTAGTAAGCACTCATAGGAAGGAAAATCGAGTCTGAAGGCGAGATGACTCAGTGGTTAGAGCGCGAGTTTACTGACGTGGTGGTACGTGGTTCGAACCCGACCTCCACCTCTCGACTTCTCCTGTCTAGGCTTGGGAAAACTGGCAGTATCCCATCCCTTGTGCTTCCTTTGCGTGGTATGGTAGCTAGGCACCGAAAGGATGTTACAGCTGGACGATTATCCTATAATTTTTATTTTAAATCGAACCTAGAAGTCTCTTCTTCGGTGAGAACCAACCGAAATACTCCCAGCATCACAAGAGAAGGACCGTTAAAACAGGAATGATATGAATGAAAATCAAACAATGATGATGGTGATGAAGACGATGATGATGACGATGATAATGGCACGTTGTATTGTATGGTGTTTATCAGTTAGTATTCAAACGTGTCCTATTTCGAAAGTCCACTGATTTGTTCCCTTACTCTATATTCTTCATGATAGGTACTGTACACGAATACCACATTCTAGGGAGATGACTATCCGCAGTTTGACAAGCACTCCTCAAGCAGAGCGCTGGGTCATGAGTGGGTGACCGGCCATTAATAGCATATTGTAGTGAGCATGGTGTAGTGAATCCCACGTTGAGAATCAAAAACAAAACACTCAGGAATTAAAACTTAAACTGTTTAATTCACTTTGGTCACGAGGCACATCAGAAGGTGCTACATTGGTGAGTCGTCCAGCTGTAACTGAGCCATCTCGCCCCCTACATTGCAGCGGTCAACACACCGGGTATGCAGGAATAGAACGCAGTCTAGCAGGATGGGCCCTGGTTGATACAGTTGGACCGAACTCCGGTCGATTGGCTAGTGTCTTCGTGAGCTGGCCGGCAGAATTGGACAGGACAAACGAGATGGGCTAAGAAGTAACGTGCTACACAGGCGGAGTTGCAACCATGGTTCGAGACAACGAATGCGAATGGGCGTCCAGAAGACAGTGTGAGTCCGTCAGCGCACCCCATGGGCCTGGAAAGTAAAACCAAATCGATGGATTAGCAACAATTTATATCAGACAGTTAGAACGGGCTCACTCAAGTTAAACTGGAGGGTTCAACTCGAAAGTCTCAATCTGTTCACTTTCCTGGACGTTGTTGGCTCACTGTATTTGCTGGATGACTAAAATTGGATAGTTCAGTGTACGTCGGATTGGACAGACTGTTAGACTTGCCTGATCCTTTCAAATATGACCATGAATGGTTGTTTGCATACCTGGGTACATTTACCATTAGATTAATAGGTGGATATTATATCACACTATTAAATTCATGTAACCTTTACGAACAATATGAATGCCAGCAATCATTCTTCACCGAACACCCCAATGACGTGACAGGGACGCATGTTTAGTCTAATTTTCCACCATCCAAGGTTTTACTAAAGCTCTGGTTAGACCAATGTTGCAAGCACTGATCGCTACTGGCTACCCTATAGGACGACCATGGAAATTACCGCCGTCAGAAAATCGATGAAGGTAAATCATGAAGTGTTTACTGACAAATCCATACGTTCACTTATTGGAAAGCTGTTCTAATTTGTTCCCTGTAGACTTGTCATACGATTTTGATCACACAGCACTATCCGTGTTCCTATTGGAACGCCTATGAAACGTTGGGAATTTCCTTCAATTTTCTTTCAACTTTTCATAGCTTTTGTATTCAACGCAACACAGTGCGTTTTCACAGCTAACCACGGTTCGGGTACTATAGGCCGAGAGTTTTGAAAACGTTGTCGTTTCTGGTCTTTGCTTTTTATTAATACACTGGGTAAAAAGTTTGCGTACGCATATTAGACCAGATTGTTTACCATCTCTTGTGATTAGCACGATAATTCACAAGTTACATATAGCGAAGAGAGTTGGAACAAGTAGCCAAATTCATTGGACAGAGTGGATATCCAGTTCGGAGCGTTGTAAGCACACCAGCAACCGGGAGCGAGATAGTGGACAAAAGGCTTATTCACTTGAAGGTTACTTTCGAAGGAGATAGGCTACCAACCCGAACTATCGCGCGCATATCCACAGCTTTAAAATAGAGCTTACATTGTGGCAGAATTGAAAGGGATTAGCCGGATATGGAGAGTACATTAACCTCTATTCATTCCTCTATAGAAAAGTACATTAACCTTCTGTTAGAGTGGAGGGGGGGAATCCCGTGGTGTCATTACTCTGGTGGCAAATCACAGATAATTGCAGACAAACTCATATCCAGTTAGCAGATAACTGTTGTTGACACGTCACCCTACCAACTCTGCGTTACCTTTCGTCATCCAACTATGTCATACAGAGTCAAGTATAGTGAATACTTTGCGGAGGCGATTGGTTTTGACAGATTAAAACCTAGCCTGTTCACAGCTGTTCGTGACTTCTAGACTAACAGGGCCTCAGTGAACGGAGGTCCACTGTATCTGATTTTCTTATCCACTGTTTGTCAATTCGTCTAGGGTAGCCTTGTTACGCAACACATTTCATATGTTTATGACTATTTGGTAGAGAGGAACCAACAGGACAATGTTGCACAAATCGTCATCCGCCTTGTAGAGATGTTCAAATTCCTGAACAGATATGACTTCTTTGAACGAATCTTGGAATGATAGTGTTTCTGCTTGGAACACCAACGACAAACTTTCCGACTGTTAGTAGGCTCGACTGCTTGGATCTTATTTCACTGTGCGATGATGACAACGTAGTTTTAAAACTCGAAAGCCATGCTAACGAGAGGTATACTGATGCCCTAACACAACACGGTTGACACTGAGGTAAGTTCTTCCAGCTCCAAATGAATCTTTGATTTTTCTGGCAATTACACGGATGTGCAACAAAAGTGGGATAACGAGATAAAATGTTCCCAATCTGCAGCAAACATATCATTGAATCTCATGCAATTAGTATGAAAAAACAATTCCTCCGAAAAGGTTTCCTAACATTCACAGACTTCATAAGGTGCTCGTTGTCAGTTCTGACTTGGGAATGGTAACATGCTCTAAGGGGTGTCACACAGATCAGGTAGTCATGAGAAAACAATGTACCAATCCACTGAAAACAATAGGATTCGTAAATAAGCAATATGACACCACCGACAGACTGTGAGGCGTCCGAAAACATGCGGAGATCATATCTCGTTCTTTGAACATCAAAGTCTAGTTTCTAGCCAATACTGCATACCATTTCTCTTTGTGCATTTTTTCATGATCACTATCTACGTCCCATCAAATATTCCTGCTACTATTGCTGAGTTCATTTGCAGAAGAGTGCGGCTAATGGACAGAAGCACTTCTTACGAAGAGTGCTCCATAAGCTTAGATGCTAAAGCAGGGGTAGTCAAGGTGGCGACATTCTTTATGGGCGTCACCCTGAACCTGCCATTAGAGAATAACAGTGAACCGATTCACTGAATGATACAATTCTCAGATAAGCAACAGCCCCGTTGCGTAACACCGAAGCACCTAAAAACATGCGGAGATCATATTGCTATGTATTAGAACCATAAGAACGTAAATAAATGCCGTGTATTCTTCCTCCAGGTTTAGGTTCCGTGTCCCTCTAACAACAGACTTGTAGCAGTCATCTTCAACTGAATGTGATGCACCAGGCTGCCTCATGTTTCAGTTGGTACGATAATTTGGATATCGCAATACACTGTCTGGATGTAACACGCTACTCATACGACTACTGAAAACCCTACTGAAACCCTCGCCGTTATTGTGGCTCACTTGAGTTTCCCGTCAAAACCCAATTCGTAAACAAACAAGAGTGTTGGCGAATTACGTCCCACTGGGTCCAAGTGGAATATAAGTTTGACAGAAACTAGGAGGATGCGCATACCTGACTAGCCCAAAAATGAGCGGAAGAGGTCGTGAACTGTCGAAGACTTTTCAGCAACCTTATGAGTAGCGTGTTACGCCTAGTAGCTCACGGAGGGCGGAAAGGTTACACAATGACGACACTCTCCTAGTCATCGGTCGGATTTTCAGCAGCTCACCGTTACCCGTCCCACAGCAAAGTTTCTGGTTTTTGAGGTTCCACTCGTTTCAGTCATGCTGGTCAGAATTTCTTTGAAATCCTACACTTTTTATATCAGGTAAGGCCACGTATTACTCAACTACACCAAATACTGGTGATGAAAACGCTGTGAGTCGTGTCCTAGGGAAAAAATATTTCACTACCTGGAATATCGTTACAAGTGCAAAATAAGTTGCGCTTCTTGTAGTGTACTCAACCAAATCATACTATAAAAGAGAATTCATTTGAGATTCACTCGAGCATCCCGTTAACATCTTGCTTTGCAAACAGTCCCTCTGCTGGTTGATTACTTAGTCAATAAAGACGTCCACTGGCATGAAGCTGTCGCTGACAAAGTGATTACCGTCAATTTTAGTCGTTGCTGTTTTCGAGAAACGACGTTCATTGTCTAAGACCGAACACTTCAGTGCGTAATTGGCGCAAGACCGTGAAGACATCGCCCTGACAAGGATGGACGGTAATTTTGAACATATTGGGAGTATTGGTCGGTGAACCTGAGTTTCATCATAGGAAACCTGAAGCTCACCTATCCAATTTTTGGAAAAAGAACCTTACGGATCCTTTCTTTGATTTATGTTTAAGCGGCTATTGTCATCCCTCAAAAAGAAGCTTTGAAAAAGTCTTACTCCAGGACTTTCCACCACATGTCACGACGCAGCTGAACGCGGTTCTTATTTCGAACTGGGATTCCGTTATGTTAAGAGAAGTCAGGTTCTTTTAGAATGATAACTGGGTTAATTGGGTAAAACCAGCGCCGCGCACTCCGTCGTGTAGGAGTGTTGAGGTCACCCTTATCGAGTTGATCTTAAGGACAGTTAGTGCGCAAGCCATCGTTTTTTAAAGTTATTCATCCCAGCTACTTGAATGTCCCCCGGACGCATGAAAGCAGCATTCTCGCGTCTCCAGGGTAAGCCCATTAGATAATGCCTATTACACAGAGTGGAGGAAGACTTTACAACGAGCAGATCTCGTCTAGTTTCCACTGGGGCATTTATTTTTTCAAATTAATATGTCAGATAACTGGTTTCTAGACAGCAACCCCTGACTGCTGATACAGATGCCATTGGCATTTCTCGGTGGGCTTGAATCTGACCAACTCTACGACCGATCAACCTAAGGGTGATTTCGGCTGACTATGTAACCTTTAGCCGCTAATCCTGCAGGCCTGAAGTCTACTGTAGATGATGAGCAAGCTAACGCTTTTACCACCAAGTAATGGAATCACCGAATTCTCACTACGTTATCCGTTTGAAGTGAGATTTCATCTAATCAGTCAGTAGGCTTTGTCAACCGGACCCCAGCTGTCCTGAACTATGTATCTCATACGGGAAGGATCTGTCTTGGCGTTAAAGTGACCTTTTTTCTAGTGAATGCGCACAAACGTTGCCTCTGACACCTTATTGACAAGCAATCTTTAGGACCTCTTGTTCTTATCGAAATAAACCTCAACGAAATCGTCTCATCTTCCGTCATAGCACCACGAGTGCCCACATTGGGCTCCCAATTAGCCTGATCACTACGACGAATTCTCGCCTGATGCCGTCTTCCGCAATCCAGCCCATTACAGTACGCAAAAAGTATACAGTTGTGTCGCATGATAAGCCTTCATGTATCTCAGTCGGTATTTTTAATTTCCAAACCAGCTTTTTCGTAATCCCAAGAACTATTTGTGGACTTAGTGAAGTAACACGCATTTGCAAACCAATTTGGATTTTCGGGAGACTCATCTGTAACCCACCTGAATCTCTTGTTTATGATGTTTTTAAGCGACTGAATGTGCTGCATCAGCCCGCCTCATGTTTCAGCTGGTACGATATTCGAGATGTCATGATACTTGCATAGACGGAATAAACCACACATAAGGTTGCTGAAAAGTCTCCGACAGCCCACGACCGTTTTCGCCCCTCTTGGGGCTCATCAGGTAGGCGAAGTCTCCTAGTTTCCGTCAATCTCATGTTCTAATTGAGCTCGAATTTCACGAAATTAGCGAAATACACTCGGATATCGTACCAACAGGAAAATCGTAAACGAGGGATTCAGCTGGGTTAAAGGTGGGTGTCCCGAAGAACCAAATTTGTTTGCAAATGAGTGCATTTCGCTAATTTCGTGCAATTTGGTTTCAAGTAGAACATAAAGTTGACGGAAACTCGGGGACTGCGCCAACCGGATGAGCCCCAAGAAGGGCGAAACCGATCGTGGGCTGTCGACGAATTTTCAGCAACCTTATGAGTAGCGTTTTACGTCTATAGTTGTAAACTTCCTACACAGCTCCAAATCATGTTGAGTACGACAAGATTCACTCTAGTTAAACCTAGCTGTTGAGTCTGTGAGTTGTTTAGGAAGAATTGGTGTCAACGTCGGCCAACAAGCCGCACTTGCTAACGTCGGATAAGACAGGATTTCCTCTGAAAAACTCGGACTACCAGATTAAGAAATGGATCCGTCCATACAACCTCTTCGATGCTGTTTAAAATGTAGTAATCATGGTGACTGCTACACTGTATTTTTCGTACTCGTTTAATAGTTAAGCCACAAACTCTACGAAGCTGTTTCGGAGCCTTTCATTCCACCATGCATGCCTTTAATCAGGCGTCTTAATCATTTTCCACCGACATGTCCTTCAGGAATTCTCTACACCAAAGCAATGATTACAGACATGAGTCATCGAAACAGTTAAGCACACACACGTAGAACGGAATACACTATTTTCCATGGCCCTCACTATTATGCAGTCGTTATGCTAGACTCACTCCATCGCAACAATTACCCCAAACTATTGCATGACTGCGGGACAACTCTGTGTGAGGAACCACAAAAAAAAAACGAATCTCACCTGAATTTTAGGTAAATAATTGTATTTAACTGGAAATATGAGGCAAACATCTCTCAGATTCACTCGGAACACATCACTTGCGAATTTCCATGATAAGGTTTTCCCCCTCTAATTATAAGCCTGTTCTACTTGAAATGTTTATACCCTAGTAAGCCATCCTTAAACGTTGCATGTGTATACCAAACTATCTAAGGGATAATGTCAAAATTTTCACCCTCTAAAGCCTGTGAAGGTGGACCATAACAACGTCTAGGGAGACGAATTTACGCTCTGTTTGAGGCCCCTGTCACAGTTAAATGTACAAAATAACTTACCAGGAACGGAAAGACTGCTGTTGGATTTGGTGTCTGCATATTTAACTGTCCGGCTTGTGTCATCCAAAAATATACTTCGGGACAACTTTAGGGGCTCTTGCGAGGCACGACCCAGTAGTTTTAACATGGTTTGGGAAACCCTCTGAAGACCGCGTGTAGTCAACAGGATCAGCAGAGCGTTGCATTCGAAGAGTTGTTGGACATCGAACGCTAAACACACGAGTAAACGATCAACTTATTCAGTACACCACTGGAGCAATATGAGAACAACGGATCAGACTTCTTTGTGTTGTTGCAAGACTTCGGACCTTGTAGAATCTGTCTTGTTAACATGCTTCGAGTTGATGCGTAAGTGAAACAGCTTTGATCACCTGATCGATAATACCACCGAAGGGCTATTGGTCGGAGGGTTTTAACACGTTTCCAATGCTAAATGGTCACAAGAATTTAATAAATGACGACGAAACATTCAACATGATTTCACCTGTGAATGAGGTAGATGAAAAAAATCATTAGTGTCGACAAAGCAGGGGGCAGCAACTTCGTCCGATAAAGAAAGCAAAAACGAGCGACTACAAACCAGGGTGTTGTTTAGACGAACAAAAAGTGTAAAGACAACTATACACACCGACAGCGCAGCTTTTCCTTACAACATACATAAAGGTCAGTGATATACACTTTTAACGCAGTGGGTATATCAAAGCGCATTTTAAGACATTCGACTCAGTCCTGATGATTAAAACAGAACCCGCAGCTTTCCACATTTTCAAACCATGGTTGATAGTTTTCACGGAGGTACCATGGGTTCGAATTTATTACGGTTCTTACCAACCAAAGGCATTGCACAAAACCTATGCAAATCCCTGGTAGGAATTATGGCTAATTCACAAGTATTGCATACGACCGTCGCTTTTGGTCTTGAATACATCTGTGGTTCGTAAAGTTTCATTCTGCTATTCACTTCCATGTCCCATTTTACTGATGCATCCTGATTGATAAACACCCGTGGTGTGTACGAACTGGTGGGCAATCCACTGTATAATCTTGGCAGGTTCATCACCAACCCACAAAAGATCTCGCATCATATGTGTCCGACACTGATGAAACAATACTTTTATTGTGCGGCTTGAACGGTAACAACTGGCACAAAGCATCCTCAGAATGAATGGCCCAGACATGCTTCTATCATAACAAAAGAACACAATGAAGAGTTTGTGACGTGCCACCGTTTCCAGCCGGATTTCCTAGGTACCAGCAATTCTTTCAACAGACTATTGCCGTAAGATTACTCTTCGTTCACTCATTCTCCACACGGTCAAACATATTTCACATGTCTACGCCGACTCTTCGACCGTCGCAAGCTCAATAGTTGCTCTGATGTAGGTGCCCGTATGCCTGTGCCCCGAGAGCAGTTTTACGCGTATCATGTGAGTTACAGTAATTCGTGTGGGCAGGTGGATGCGACAGAAATGTAACTCGGGTAATTCGTATCCAAATGAAGGATTATCAGCTAAAACATCTGACGGTGATGTACGTCATGGCATATATGAGTAATGGGCATGCTCAAACTGTTTGTCGCAGAAGGGTAAAAATTGACACAGCGGTCTAAAAGAGGAGCGCAAAATTTGAACTCGTCATCAGAAAACCAGTAGAAGAATGATTTAATGTCTTCAAGAATTCTCATAATCCGACTTACCAAAAAGGAACTTTATGTGCATTTGTATGTCCGCAAAGCTGGAAGATCACTGGAAATCGAGATGAACAGTCCCTCTGAATTTACATTTGGCTGAACAAGAAACACGTCATCTTATTGTCGAACACGATGTCTTAGTGTCAGGACAGGCTTGCTAAGGACAACAAGCTCATAAATGCCTAATGCCATTTTGAGTTTTGGTACTTAGTGAAGTGGCAACTCGCTCCCGGTAAAAGCACTCCAAAAGATGATGCTGGTTTGTCCTCTTTCAACTTTTAATGCGCCGGGTGATTTTCTTGAAATTTTGTGGAATTTCATGGTGGCTGCAAAATTATTTGGTTCGTTTTGCCTCTATATGGAATAGGGAACTGACAGCCAAACATGAATCGATCAATAGAACTCACGTGCTGTTAGAACGAACGGCAAGTTCAGATGGGTTGATTGAATTTCTTTTTCCTGGACTAAATTAGCCACGAATAACAATCCACTTTTCACCAAAACATCTCCTTTCGTCTCATTTTCGGTCGTACTGAATGCTACTTACCGAAGCGCGCGCAGCACGTGATCTGATCCAGACGTCCAGGATGTAGGTCACTCCAACAGCTGCTACGGCATTGTTGTCAACGTAAATTTTGTTACTGTACCTACTGTTAACGTAACTATTTTCATGTGTATATGCGCATACAAATGTATATAGATATAGACATATGCATGGGTTACTGCATGTTTGTAAAATTTTAACTTAAACCCCGCGTAATGGCAGTTAATGCACTTGAACCGTCGGCAGCACCATTGCGACCTCGTTAACACGACATTCTCCGTCTTGCGGAAAAAGAGGCGATAACTGAAAGTACGAATAAAATGAAATTGATTCATTTGGAAGACGTTTACCAACCGTTAACAGGAAGTTTGCTTCTCGAAACAGATACCATATTGTGTGAAAAGGACAGACCAGCCTCTTTCAAATAGCCGGGAATATCAACCCTGCTACGTAGTTTCCAAAACTCTAGTACTGAAAATTTAGTTAATTCCCCTGAGTAGTCTGGCAAAGAGTTCTTGAAATCATAGCATTCAACCAGTTTTTTTTTGTATTTTCAGTTGAGATTTCGTCCTGCAATAGGAAGCCAGTCTGTGCCGAAAATTCTAGAGGCACTGTACAACTGTTTCATCCTTATTGGGAATCATCAACAGTGTCCTTCGGAAGAAACTCCAGGGCGTTTCGAACCCGTGACCGCACATCCGTTTACACACTCTGCTTCATTAGGTCAAACAGCCACCTCTTATCATGCTGGCAACAAACTGAAGAACTGCAGTAAGATAATATGCTAAGCATTTTACGATAACTTTGGCAGCATCACGGTGACTACTGTCAGTTGTAGACTGGAGAACTTGACTGATACAAATAATTCAGCTCGAGTAACTTCAACGTCAACGGTCATGCTTGCTGTATACGGCTGTTTACTCTTGTCTTGTCGAGTCCCCACTAGCACTGTGACGCTTAGCTGTTTCAAGTTCAGAAGTGTATTTTGCCATCAGCCGTGATTTTCTCTGTTTACCAGAAGCTGTATCAGGATACGGTGAATTCAAAACATAACCTCGTTGGTTCATCCGGAAACTCTTGACACCTTTTTTCTGTTCAAAGTCCGTGGACGGTGATCCAGGTGACAGTTTTCAGACATTAAGGGATCTACGGCACAAGGGGAGCTGCCGATGAAGATACCGCTAGGTGCCGGAGGGCATAAACAGGTGGCATAATAACAAGGGTCGGTTTAGGGGTTATTTACTGCTTAGTGAAAAAAGTATTCCTTTCCTGGTTAAAATAGATGGGTTAACTTTCCTGGCCAAAGTGCGCCTAGATGGTAGCAAAAGAATGAAGTTACATGGAAGATAAAAACCTCATGAACTGTGCATGTCCTTGCTATTCCACGAGTATTTAAATTAAGGCCACTACGCAGTTTTCTTTTCAGTCGAATCTTATTGTAGAATGAACAGAATGTTTTATCAAACGGAAACCCTTGGAACTGAAAGCTCATTATCGTTGGTTTTGTTGTTTGACTGGGTTTGACGAACTGGCCCGGACAAGTGACAATGAGCTCTAACAAATCGTTGCTGGAAGCGGGCTTGTTTCCAGAGCTGCCTTGAAAGCTTCACTTAGATTGGCTACCCGCTCCTTCCCAACTCGGATAAAGAAATCAAGGACCAATCCGAACTACCCATATTCCTTTACAATGACACCGCTTATTGATTGTCTACAGTACTGAAAACTAGTAACGATCACTCAGACGGTCTGAATGGAGAAAGAAGTATACTGGTTCTCAGAATGGCAAACCAATGTCAATGTAGCCGTTTCTGAATCGTTCAGATTGGATATTCTGATCAGGAAGTAACTCAGGTTTCTTACCGGTTATGATAGAGGTGCACAGCAAACGGGCTCAGATGCAGAAACTGACAAGGCGTTGCATTAAATACCTTCAAATACTAACAGGTCGAAACAAAAGAGGTGCGGCTGTTGTATTTAATAGCACTCGTCCCCCCCACCCCATCTCGCAGAAGGAATCCCTCTGGTCAGCTCTCAATGGCGACCCTTATCAAAATGAACTATTAAGTCGGCCGTCTCAAAATTTCTTTCTCCTGAGATTTCACTTTTCAAGTCACTTTTATGATCAATTTTTTAGTGAAACTCGATTATTCACTGCCGTGCTACTCATTCCGATATTCTCATACACATGGAAACTTTGGTGCCAAATATCAAACGAAAATGGTGCCTTGAATGAATGCTCTCTTAAAAGGAAACTGCAGTTGAGGTGATCCACACAGTAGTATATGTTGTGAATATCTTGACGTGTGCTAAGTAACACAATTCTAAGTAAGCCTTTCACTTGAGCAGTCACGTAAAGTACGCAACTGAACACAGTAATTGAACCAAAGGATATTCCCTGAATAGAGGTCACTCCTCAGGAGGGTCTAAAGCAGACGTTCCTCACTGGGTTCCTCCCTGCGGATTTATGATTTTGGTCCCCAAGAAGCCAAATGAGCCACGGAAAATCTCATGAACCCGTTAGTTTATAGCAAAATACAACAAAGAACATATTTCCAAGGATGGATGACAACGTTTTAGCAGCCCAGTGTGAGAGACAGGTCAACTCACTGATGGCCACCGAGCTGATCAAAAAGTAATTAAACTAGATGAATGACTTAAAACTAAAATCCAGAATCCTACGGCTGCTATTGTTACATTAAAAAGGACAACATCGAGTGTGGTTCCTTCTTTTCCAAGGTCGCTTCTGGACTCCTCCATTCTGACACTGAATATATGGTATACATGTTTGGCGTAAAATATGTACTGATCATTTATTGGTTTCAAAGAACTTCGTTCTTTATACCACTCAACAAGAATAAAGCACACTGGTGACTCACTTCCACACAACAGCAAGCACAGTTTATCCCAGTTAAGACTACAATGAGGGGAAGGTGAAGTCTGGTCTAAATAAACCTAAACATCTTTAGGAAAATAGATAAAACAAGGTCCACAAAACACCTGGAAAGCACGGAAGTAAACACACGTATTCAGTGCTTCAAAGTAAAACTCCATCAGATCGACTGACCCAGCAACCTTATCTTACGCAATCCATGTTCACAGAGTCGTACAAAGTTTAGTGTTGTAGCTCGGCTGGGAAGCGATGACCTGCGCTATTTACATGCCGGTTACGTGCATTGTAATGCAGGACCCCCAATTACGTGCAAGCAGAATCACGTAGGGCCATGGCAGGAAAGTGAGATGATCCTACATCACTTTGTTAGACTGCATTCGTTCCCATTTCACGTTGCTGTATTATGACTTGTTCTCCGGGAAGTCTTCTCCAGCACGGTTTTCAAATGGAAAACGATGCTTTCATTGTTGGACAGTGGTTGAATATGCGCATTACATTCCCAAAACAACTTCACCTAATGAGGCGTATCTTCTGCCATAGTGATTCCAAATCCGTAGTTTGTTCTGGTTTATACAACACTGTATCAGGGATATGGTGCCACCAGCTGAATTCCAATGTGCCGAGAAGACACTGGTGATCAGTTGTCTGAAGTGACTTATTTATCATGTCAAATGTACTTATTTTCTGCCACTCAAGGTACAAATCCTAGCGAAAATAGTGAGGTCTTTATTTCATAAATTTCGGCAACGTGACCCTGGAACTACTTAAACATGAAAGGATAGTGACCTTCCAAGTGGTGACTTTTGAGTGAATCCATAAGATTCATAGGTTTTTTTCTTCCGTCTGATATCGCAATATCGCGCGCATTAAGACATGTTAGATAATAGTTTAAATTCTGTTTACCGAACTTTAGAAGTGACAGAAAACCAGGGAAAAAGCTACAAACTACGTTAACGGACACTAATCAGGTAGACGAGTAAATAGTGATGATATTAATAAATGAGCTCATTGGTTGAGGCAAAAACTTACCAACCGGGTGGTCCGTGGTTCGAACCAAACCCTGGTATCTCAACCGATCTTCTCTAGGCTTGTGCAACCTGGCGCCTTCTTGCTTCCTTCGGGTGGCACGGCGCCAGAAGGTAGTTACATTTCAACGGTACTAAAATTAAGCCTAGAATTCGATCTATTTGGGAGGAGTAAAGCTAAATCTCCAAATTTCTAAATTTACCAAGTTTTGTAAATTACTAGATTTCTTGTGCCACTCTCCACCGCCCGATACGGTGGAGTAAGGCCCCATACAGTAGTCCCAAAGTGACCGAAGGTGACCAGAAATCCTCTGTCCTAAGATGGTCGTTTCTTGGAGAGATTGCGTCAGTGGCCCAAAACTACATTACATCATGTGCCTTCTAGTGCCTGTTTGAGCATATACAAGTTTGTGCAGAATACTGTCATCAGTAAGCGTTTGCAAGCCATGCAAGGCAAGTTCATCATAAAAATCTCAGGGTAGAGGTATTATCTTGTGCGTCAAGTTTGTAATTAAAGATTTGTTCAAGAGATATATCTTATATTCTATACATCAAATTGACAACAAAGATGATGATCCAGTTGGCTTCAAGGCTGAGCTTTTCTAAGGTTTTCAGTCCATAATGACGGTAACGTGACACATTCGTTATTCATTATTTTTAGGATGGCATACATACAGGTGCAC
>SJOL01009874.1:320737-345655 GCA_004794785.1 Opisthorchis felineus
GAATTTTAAGCGGTAAAATATCTCAAAACATGTCCGTCACACCCTTTAATTTATCATTCAAACCGCGGTAAAATGACACACCTCCTAGGCTTTAAAATTCACTGCCACATCGCCCTAAACACAGCACCACCAACAGTACTGAGCATAAAATCCCTGATTATCGCCCCTCCGCGACATTGTTCTGTTTACTTCTCAAATCAGCCTATTGACATTTTGCTCATTGGCAATGTCTCTGTTTGGGATAGTCAGTCATGAACAACCGATTTCAACGGAAATCCAAAGATCACAAGGCCTCCATCGTTTCGCTCCACCAGATGAGAAGCTAGGCAAGACAGTTAGAAGTCTAAAATCTGCTGCAGTCACAGCTCGGGGGATCGATGAACCTTCTTTAGACGTTTCGATCTTCCTGAGACGATAAATGCAATTTGATGGCATGACAGGGAAGCGCGCAGTTATCCGGGTTGAAAAGGTCGATTGAAGACCACTGGTGTGTTCCTCCGCCCGTAATTTGACTTTTCTGGAGGGAGAAGGTCACAGAGGGCCTTCGAAGCATTTGTACAGTGAAGCAACCGACATGATTAGGTTTGAATCCGCCTAAGAGCACACAATGCACTTCTGTAGCAAACGTTTTCGGACTAGTATAAATGCCTCAGCAACAGGCGTTTTGTTTCCAAGCCCGAGAAAGGCGTGGGATCTCTGTGCAAAGTTGCGAGTACGGATTGCCGATCTTCAAATATTCCACTGTTCTGAATAATTCACACAATTTTTAGCCTCTCAGGTGAAAACAGAAACAGAACTTGTGTCGACACACAACTTCGGCTACCCTCGGTTATCTGTATATCCTCGGGTCATCTCTGCTTTAATGGGCAATGTCGTCGTGATATGTTGATCCAAATTTCCTTTCAGACTGATCGCGCTCTTAACGTCTTTGATGGCGGGGACTTGGAGATCCCTTCGTGGTTTGCTACTCAAACAAAAGCTTAGGCGTCTCATAATCTCCCCGGTAAGTAGAGAACACAAAGTATGGAAGAAATGCTTGCTTTAGGCAAAATTTTACTCCGCCAGCACAACTGTTTTTATATTGTATATTTTATTTATTTATTTATTTATATATTATCCAAAGAAACACATAAATCACTGGGAAATATTTCATAGAGTTACTGAGAGAGTGGTTGATCACCATCCATGTGGTCGACTGATTAGGACGAACCCTTTCAAAGAAATTAAGTTCCCCCCTGGAGCGAGCAATGCGTGGGTCAGTTGCAACTTTTTACTTCGAAAGATACAAGTGGGTTTGTTGAAAACGACTCTGTCTGAGTAAACGTGTTTTCTTTCGGCCTCGGTTGTTCGAAGTCTGTTCCTATCATTAACCACCGTTTGCGTTCTGCCCAGTTAGTCCCAACTGGTTGACCAAAGTTGTGTTGTTCAAGTACTGCCCTAACAACCGAACGAAAATTGTCCCACTCACTTGTGTGCTTGTGTGTTACTCAACTCTGTCTATCACCAAAGCTACTGTTGTTCGCTGGCCATATATCGTCGAAGTGACACACTTCATGTTCTCTAATTAATCATAGGCACGCTACCCCTTTAGAATGACGTATTTTCAAACGATTCTTGTTCCTGAACGACGTAGTTCTGACCGCATACACACACGTATGTCTATAACCGGTTATTTTCCCTGCTTGTTCACCTCTTCTCCTGGGCATGGAACTTCTCTATTGTATAGGAAAAAGTGCTTCCCAAGGACAATGGAACAGTGAAAATATTAGCCAAGCAACAAAAGCAGTTTTGTTCTTTCAGCTTAGTTGCCTGCGTTAGTTGAAAGCAGCCCAAGACAATAGAGTCAGTGGCCTGTCGGCTATACTTTATGCAGTATATTCAATGGCACATACAGCCATGGGACAGTCCGTCCAAAGAAGCATCCGCTGAATTATTGTCGATAGTGTGCATGTATGTTTTGGCCCTCGCATGGATTTTGAAAAATTGGTAGTTTAAATCTTGATTATACAATAGTATCTAAATGAGATTCACGATGTGATTCTGTAACCCTCTGGAGAATTTGAGATTGACCGAATATCCCATTGATGAGACGTGATCAAAATAAACACGTTGTGTTGACGCTGGTTGCAAAGGTTGCCAAATTCACTCCACAAATGAATTTTTCGTCGCCAACCCGGCATTCGGAAACGATGGTAGGCGCCGATCGACTGTTCACAGATTATGTCATTGAAATTTTTCGGTTAGAGAGGCACGATCATTCCGTATTTCGTCATAATCAGTGCACTGACTCTCGGTTGAGTGACTGACGGCCAGACTCCTTTTGTGCATGCCTGTGATTACGATACCGTCCAAGTTTACGCCACCAACAATGGCACTGAACGTGTGGACCTAAGACGAGAAAGGCCACGTAGGCAACTTTTCCGGTCCAGCTTGATAACTGAGCGCTTTTCAATAAATAACTTATTCTTGCGTCAACTAGTTGGTGGTGTTTAAGCCAAAAGCATCAACTTATAAAGCTGAGAAGCGACATATTTTCCCAGACAAATTGATTTTGCGTAGCGACATCATTTCATATAGATAAACCTTCGGGGATAGGTAAGATCATGTGACACTGCTTGGGAGACCATCAACCAAGCACTGAAAGACAGAAATTGTACCAGAATTACCTAAATTGACTGAGTTCGTTTTATCCTCCAAAGATTCCTACCTCCGGCACAGGCTACTTAACGCACCGAACCAATGCAAGGAATGGGATCACAACGCAACACAATTCGAAACGGACCAATGGGATTCCGAGAAAGGTTTATCCCAGTTAGCCAATCACAGCAACAGAAATCGGCTATTCTTTGAAAGATACACAAGCTAAAATAGGTAAGGAAGATTTACGCACCCAACTGAGCATTCGATTGATGCCGAAACGCTTGCAAGCTAACTGCTAAGCTCGGCGAACAGTTCAACGACAACCTGATCGACCGCACATTCGTGGCTACTCAACGCAGATGACCATGACGAGCTTCAGCAGTGTTAGAGGATACAACCTTGTGAAACTTGTGGCAGTCGGAAGCCTAGGCCCAATGATGGAGTCCAAATCTCATCTTGGCCGAAGTGGTATCTGGACAGCGGAAATGATGGTGGACGCGGACGACCGTTGACTCAGCATAAAACTATGAATCAAAGGTAATTACTATGGAATAAACCAATTCCAAAAGCACTTACTCTGGAATGGGTATCCACCGCAACGTTTGAAATCCTTCATCTGGGTATATCTTAATGCATCAAAGTGTGCCCTCCAAGTTCTTGAGACTCCATGACTGGGGTTGATTCGCTTATAGTTCACCAACCATCTAAAATCGTGCAGTGCACCCGACCGCCCTTCGACTACCTTGGTGGATGAGACGAAGATTATGACCAGGATGAGTACACAGGCGGTTTAGCTGCTTAAAGTACAACTTGGCGTGCACAAGATAGCTTCATATAAGTGTGTTGTAGACAGTAGGCTAAATGTGACACATAAAAATACTGTTTGAAATGAAGGTAAAACCCCTTAAAATACTGAATGCAACACGCTTCAAATAGGTTCCCCAAGGTAGTTCAGTCTACTTGCCGTCTAATGGCCATCGAAAACTGGCCTCTCCGTAGTCAACTTCACAGTAGGGGATCCGATATTCGTTTCTGCTGATGAATACTTATTGACTGGTTGGAAGAAATCCTTGGTAGAAATCCGAACTCGTCACAGCAACAACCCTCGTTTTTAGGCACTTTATCCCAAAATAGGCTAAGTTATAAGGTTGTAGTTTTTTGATTACATAGGAGTTCGTGTATAACTCTAAAAAAGAGCATCTAGTGCATTTGAACCGAATTCCTGATTCTGAAATTAATTACACTTGCCGATAAGCTACGACCTAGAATTTACCAGCGGTAATACATTCAGCCACTTAAAACAGTGCATGAACACTGTTGACTGACGCTGAGATTAGCTGTCCTCGTCAATAGAATCCTATTGAGAAAATTTACCTCATCACTGAGGACGGTCATTGATCTGTCAAACCTTCTTGTGAGTTTCTATATAAAGGAGTTAGAGCGATCACTCTTTAAAATATGTTACAGGTAACGAAGCCACCCCAGGTAACGAAGTCACCCCAATTCGTGGTTTTTTCACTCAATTACGGAAAGTAAAACGGCTTTTGAACACATGGGTTCGATAGTTTCTCCTCGGTCCACACAACTAAGAAAGTTCAAGCATTAAGATTTATGGACGAATACCTGGTAGAATACAGCCCAAAAAATCGCAGCGCTATTGGTCAGCGCGGGATTAAACAGCTTAGCGAAGGTCACTAACAGGATGACTCGGGACGTTAACAGGGTGCACTGAACATTGAGACTCTATAACAGAGCTGTACGAACTTCCATGAATCGTGCATGGTGAATTTCTTCCAACCATCTGAATATATTTGACACTTCTTTTTATAACTTCGTTGCACAAGGAAAATCCGTCTAGTTCTGTGCCCAAGTTGACGCCCAGCTTGATTTCATTCTTGTCAACGATTCTCACAAACTTGTTGTCCATCAACATTTCTGACAATTGAGCTCTCGTTTTACACCCCAAAATCTACAGTAAAAGCAACCATGGTTGACATGGTGTCTTTTGCAAGATACGGAAGACGCTCGTTTCCTCAATTTCTCCGTTTTTAAGGCGATGTGAGGAGAGCTGATAATTTTCAATGGAGGTTTCGTCATATCAGTGAAACCAAGCTATGCTGAAAAGTCGAGGACCTGTGTACAGCTCGTTCATCCTTGCTGGGAATCGTCGGTGTGCATCTCTCCAAATTGATTGAGTTTCGAATCCGAGACCTCCCGGTTAGTAATTTGAACATTTAGCCACCCGTTCAGGAACGACTGATCAGCAGTGTGATTAGCTCTTACCTAGGACATAGCGCTACTCATCCTTCAGTCACGGAAACCACATCACGTGGTCATGTATTGACTAGCTCCCCTAGTGACAAACTCCCAGAAAAAAGCCTCCATTTTCCCAAATCCCAGTCATTCTTCTCACTGATGTATGCTTCCCAATTGAAACAGGCTATGCTCAAACCGATATATATTCCTTCCATTTCGTCACACCTTACTCATTTTCAGTTAAAAAGCAGTAGACCTCTAAATGTCATTCGGTCAAAACTTAACCTGGACAAGTTTTGTTCATTGGGGTTCCATCATTTTCTTGCTATTCTATGTGGCTAAGCCACTTGTTATTTTAGAATCCGTTGTTGCAACTTTGTATATCTTTAAAATTGCCCCCCATCTTGAGTGACTGCCTTCCCGGTTATCAATTCAAATGAACCGCCTCTTTTATTTTTGATATAATTGAACTCTATTTCAGTTTGGCAAAGACCTTTGTATCTTCCGTTTTCCTTGCTACGCAAATCGTTTTTACCGCCTCAGATATACTATTTTTGTACCGAAACTCTGGCCAGCCATAGATTTGTTTTAATGCATCAATTTGCGACCCGGTTTCGATCACGCGTTGGCTGTTGATCCATATCGGCTTTGCTTGCTTTTTGGAGTACCTCAACGTATGTCGAAAACCGATGAGGTTTGTAATTTTGTATCCGTGTAACTACTTTTATTTTTCTAGTACAGCACATAACCATTCGTTCGGAGTTTTGCCGGTTTGGTTGCTAACTTTGGTGCTCGTTGCTCAAACAATCGAAACGGTTGTTACATCCGTCACTGACTGTTTTTGGTCGTTGTCGGTCACCTTGATTCCGTCTTCTTTATCTGAAACCAGAAGAAAAAAATCTGCACTGTGTTCCTCTGATCTGTCGAACTCTGATCTAAATGTTTCAGGGTCGCCAGAGGCTTGCCAGTTTTGATTACATTCTTTAGAATCATTTTTGCATGCAATAGGCTCTGTAAAAACGTTTTATCCTTGAAAAACGAACTGCCGAAATTCATTTCTTGCCATCGTGTACGAGTCAACGATTCAAGCTACTGCTCAGACATACATCGGCTTACATAGACACTGTACCCCCATTTCTGCTGACGTGTTAGTGCAGGCTGCTACACCTCACTTTGCGAATCGACTTCGTCGGTGTTTTCTGCTAAATATCGTTTTATGGTGCACTTATTCGCACTGCATCATTCTATTTGAATTTCCTGGTACTGAATTTCTGAATTTTGCCCTCAGTGTGCATAAGTGATTGTTTGATTTGACTTGACCTGACTTCTAAATAAAATCATTCTTTTCACAAGGGCGAAAAACGGTTCATACGGGCCCTTAAATGAAGCAAAAAAACCGAGGTGGACCGACTTTTAGATGAAAAGATAGACAGAATTACAAGTGAACTTTTTCGGAGTTTCGAGTCCGTTAACCACTAAAGTCAAAAAGATTTTAACTACGTATGAATACTGACCAACTGAAAAGTATTGGCTGACCTGACGATGTGGGAGACAATGTACTTTAGTGGCTGTCTGTAAGGATGGGTCCGTGATTTTGGAAAAGGATTTTTCCCACACAAGCAATGACCTCATATATTCGGTTGCACATTCTTCGCCAAAAAATCCAAATCGGTCACTCACCATTTGGATGCACACTAAAGTGGATTGCGTGTTAATAATGAAATATTAAGATGTATGCGGTTGTTTACCCTATCCTTTGTGTGGAAGTAACTGGACCGTTGCGGCAGTGAGCCAACAGCTATACGGCATATTTAGTAAACTATTGCTTGTGCATGTTCCATTGAGCGAGTTCTCAGGGAAGAATGATATATTTGCTCACGGCACTCAAACATATCCCTCTGCACGAAGGAACAATGAATATAGTTTTCCTCTTAGTGACGTCGATGGACACATTTTGATTCGTGGTGTCCTGCTATGACATGACCTCAAACAAACAAATCAGCTAGGCGACGCGACACAATATCACGTCGTAATCCGGGCCGGAACGAGCGATGGCTAGAAATAAATTGCAACGCTTAAAACCCCGTAATTTATCGGCTGTCTAGAGTGGCAAAGTCTTCAGGGAATCAAACAGTCACGCGTTTGTTCTGCTCCCCACGTAAACGGGTAACCTGCTTTCATGTGCAGCACGCCGATGGTGGATCACCTATACGCAGTGAATAGAAAACATAATTTATGAATCCTTCAGCCCACATAAAACGATAAAAAGACTGCTTGTCTAATAAACACGTGACACGTTGATCATGAGGTGCTTATTTCCGTTCTCTTATTTATCAACAATCATGAGCTTTGGGGATGAGACAGCGCAGATGACAAACAATATATAGTGGTTTTCGGAAAAGTTTGGTAACAATCGGTAGATTTATTGCTGGGCAACGTTTCGCTTTTGACACAAAAGCTTCGTCAGGCCAAGCGTTTTTCACCCGGTTGAATATATAGTGGTATTTTTTCAAAACATAACACTGTCAAGACTGATCAATAATATGATGAAATGTATTAAAGGTCGGGATAGCACGACGTACGTGGCAACTTCTAGACATAAATATACTTTATCGAGTGTAGGTATTTCAAGATGTAATAAAAGCTCTGTGATGTCCCACGTGACGCACAGATATTACCATAGCAATCGGCATAAAATAAAAGACACAAACTTGCTAGGAAATACACATACGAGCATCCTATTTATCATCTGTGTGAGCCAAATCTCATCAGAATTGTTGTACGGTAAACCACGCACTGCATTTATAGACGTAATATACTACTAATGAGGTTGATGAAAACTCTTAGAAAGCCCACGACCGTTTTCGCCCTTATTGGGGCTCATCAGGTTGACGGAAACTCGGGGATTGCGCCTACCTGATGAGCCCCAAGAAGAGCGAAACCGGTCGTGGGCTATCGAAGAATTTTCAGCAACCTTATGAGTAGTGTATTACGTCTATACATGTATCGCGATATCCCGAACATCGTGCCAAATGAAACATAAGTCGTCCTGGTGCAGCACATTCAGTTGCTTAAAAACATCATAAACGAGAGATTTAGCTGGGTTCCAGGTGAGTCTCCCGCAAAACTAAATGTGTTTGCAAATGAGTGTATTTCCCTAACATCCACTGCATTCTTTCTGGACAGATGCAACATCTGGCACGTTGAATTCATTCCATCGCATTCTTTCACTCAGAGTAACATAAACAAAAGAGACACGGACGAGTTTGAAGCAGTTTTTAAACGGTCAAATCAGACATAACACAGTTGGAGAAGAATGACCGAATGCAGTCAACCACACTGCACACAAGTTAGGTAGATGGCTGGGTTTAGTTCACTCATTCGCATAAACTGCGATAAACGTGCCAATCTCCAGCTCCAAGAAGTGGCCTTCAGCACGTAGTAAACAAACACTACAAATACTCTGTCAGTTTGGACGGGGTCAAACTCTTACTAGAATGTTGCAACAAAAAACAGTCGCCATGGGACAGCGCAATCTCAGCCCAATGTGCCGAAATAGGCCTATTTGGCATCACCATTCACACTGGGTCAATCGGTTCCGTGAATTCTATCCTCAGCGACATTGTCAGTAATATGGCTTGGACAAAGCGAGACAACCAGTTTTACAAAATTTCTGGGGACATGCCCTGATTGCCTACGTAGAAATCCCTGATACATTTGAGGACGGATAACATATCCTCACTGTTGGCGACCTGTTACAGGTGTTCTGTGTTATGGATAAGTTGAAGATTTTACAGTATAAAAGTTCGTCCTCGACCTTATTTGCGTCGCGGTAGCGGTTATTCAGGTTGTGGATTTAAAATGAAAGTCTGATCGTCTCAACGACCATTTCAGGGGTCCTCGAAGAAACCGTCGAGTTTGGCTGTGCTACCGCCACTGCTTCTTCCCATCCCACTGTAAAGAATTATTTTTGCTGCGTACCATCAAATTACGCTGTGTATTCGGACACGCTACCTACTGACAAGGAGATAATGCTCTCCAAATTCCCTCGCATGCCAGCTACATTTTTATGAGCAAGCTCGAATACGGGGCGTTAAACTGCAGAACACTTACCACGTTATAAACAGCATGTCGATGGACTAAATGTGGTGCTTCATACATACCCTTGATGCCGACATAAACTCAAGGGAGTAAGATCGCTCCTTTGGTAGCCATCAGCTGTTTTGAAGATGATGCCATGACAATGAACACCAACATTGGTTTTTCTATACCAAGGCGCTGGCGTCAATTGTCGTTCCCTCCAGTTTCAGCGAGACGCTGCACTTCCACAAATAAGTTGCCATTTGGCTTTATGGGGTATTCCGGTGAAGATGGATAACCAGGCCGAAAAGCACTTGTCTGCTACTGGTGAAAGCAGGGGTGACCTCCGCTGTGAAGTTGTTTGCTGGCAAACACGAACGAAGCGGTTACCAGGCATTAGACACATATTTTTTGAAAAGTGAACATTCGCAATCGTCCTCTTGAACTTTCCTGAACGTTCTTTGAAGGGCAAACAATAATTAACCAACACTCAAAACGGTTCGATAATTTCCATAGTAACCTTCCATCAGAAGCGTGGGCGGAGTTTGGGCACCAGACCAGGCATTACCTACATGCTTCATCAGTAGTATGCACCGTTACACTGGTACCCTCATCCAGTAAAATGACAGGACACTTCCACAAGTGGGAGCACAATGGAAGCAAACTTCCTTTAGGGCCATTCTATGGTGAATTAGGGCAGTATACTGGTGACCAACGAGTCCTAATCTACTCAGGCGTGTGCACACAAGAGGTGTGCAGATCCAAATGGTTGTGGTTCCGCTCCAAATAATACGACCATTTCGAGTGATGCGCCTGCGTTCGATACAATGGCTCTCTGTGCCTCAAAGCTCATAACGCTCTTGCAGAATAGTTACCACATTATAAGCCATGTGTTGATGAGATTTCTTTTACATTTGAGGTCTGAATCTGTACAGCGCTGAGGCTAAAAGCAGCTTTCATCACTTCCCGCATTACTTTCTTCTGGCGCATAGGAGTCCCGTTGCTACTTCCAGTTTCTCGACTTGCACTGAATAATAGCCAGGACGGTTCACTCGATACTGGGTTATGCAGTAGTCTGGCCAGTACATCAGTTCCCACAGATTTTCTAATATGAATCACAAAAGGAATCCTCAACCCATTTAGGAATACTCCCCAAATTGTGGTCTACTGACACGGTGCTCTTCTCAGTGAATCAAGGGACACATTGATTTGGGGAAAAACTGGAGCAACCACACGTGTGACAAGCTATATTCCCAGAGGTCTGACTGACAAACACAACCGGGTTCAAGAGAATAAATCGCGCATCGTCAAACTCGTCGAAGACTATTTGCCAGCAAATGCTCAAAACAGCTGAAGAGATCGTCAGTCGGATAGGCGACCACTGTCTTCGCCGACAAGAGACATGTGAGAGCTCTGACAAAGCATTGGTCCATTAGTCAGTGTTCTCCACTGCTTGATAGTCTTCTCGTTTTTCTATCAGTAGTACAACAATATGATAGTAGTTTAACTTAATTTCTTATTTTATCGCTGTGCTCCCCGATGAGACAACAATGAATACGATCGTTCGCAATTTTGTTTCCCAATTGAAATGGGAGCTCTAGTCTTGAGTGCCACAGTGGTTGTGCTTCTCTTCCATAATGGAGCAACTTGAATTTTCTACCGAAATATCAAAGAATTTTGCATATTACGCAGATGTATCATTTTATGCCTGGCACTCGGTCCGCACATGCCAAACAGGCGTTTTTGAAAGTTTGTTTATAGCGTGAAGAGTTTTGGAAATCCTCAGTGGGGATTTCGTTCTGTCAGTGAAGCCAGTCTATTCTGAAAAGCCGACAGGCACTGTACAGTTGCTTCATCCTTGTTGGGAATCATCAGCAGTGCGAATCCCAAGAAACCCAGAGAGTTTCGAACCCGCGACCTCCCGACTAGTACTTAAAGCGCTTAACCGTTCGGCCATGAGCAACTGATAAACAGTGTAATTAATCCTCACTTACACACGAACCTCGCAGTTGTACCATGAGAGTTCTTGTCTCGCGATAGTTGCCACAATGATTTTTGTACAAATTTCAGTGAAATTTTGTAGAAATGGACTGCCAGAGGAAATATCAAAGAAATTAAACACCAGCATGTGCTTTTATGAAACTTAAAAGATTACGCGGATTCTCTAACATAATCTGCCCCGGTAAATATTCGCAAGTAGTGTGTTGGGGGGACTTCAAATTACCGTCAAGTTACTTCACCCTCTACACAACTAACAGTGACTACTTAACTGAAGGATGGAGAATGTCATTGAAGAAATACTTTCCGTGGGAAATCCACCTAGTTCTAGTGAACGGAAATGAATCGAACCTAAAATTTACGGTAATTAACACCTGGATAAGCGGATGTAAAAACACCACAAAGTGGGAGAAGTGCGTGACAAAATTATAGGACCACCTGATCGTGTCATCTCACAGAAAGAAATAATATTTTTTGCCTGCCCTCCCTCAGGCTGCTTATAAATAACTTCCTTTCACCTTGACAGATTGTGTGACTGCACCTTGACTGATTCCACTAACTCAGTCTTTGTGTCATCGAAGTTTGAATATTCCCTCCACGATCCGTTTGCGTGCTCCACGGGGTCATTCGACTGACATGTAGGTTCTCTCTACACTCCTCAACCATACCTCTCTGTCGTTCAGTTACACCTGATTTCTTACAGTATGGTCTTTCTTCTTGTGTTAGGTTATCTATGTGAAACAAGCATCTGCTGAAATGTTAGATTTCATTAGTACTAAGTCGCTCGGGGAGGGGGTGGAGGCATTGTCAATGTGTGCCCTTTCAAAAGAATCAACGCCACCTTCTTTCACGTTCGTCAATTTCATCCAACCCTTCTCGAATCCGTTTGCCCGCATCCGCGGAACACCGCCTCGCACCATACCAGGAAATTTGTGCTGAGATGCAGCGAGGCTACTGGAGGTCACCTTTACATTTTCGACTGTTTTATTGCCCCCTAGTTTGTACACCTTTCGAAACCCCCCAAGTATGGCTTGCGCTTATAGTATCCACTACCAATGAATTGGCTGACCAAACACTGCAACTTTTGGCGGATCGATCAGTTTCATCTATCTATCTATCTATCTATCTATCTATCTATCTATCTATCTATCTATCTATCTATCTATCTATCTATCTATCTATCTATCTATCTACCTATCTCCCTATGTGACTATCGCTCACTTTCCATCAGCAGGGAAGGAAAAGTTAGTGGATCACTTCGAACCATTTTTCTGTCGCCAAACGGTAGTAGGTCAATCCGCGGATGCCTGGCCCAAAAGCACTGCTGGTTCGCCCAAGCCCGATGTGGAAATGCTAGCCCGTGTTGAAAACAAGCATAGCGCTTGGTAATGTGTCGAAATATTGG
The DNA here is from genome assembly GCA_004794785.1 of Opisthorchis felineus. Classification (NCBI taxonomy): domain Eukaryota; kingdom Metazoa; phylum Platyhelminthes; class Trematoda; order Opisthorchiida; family Opisthorchiidae; genus Opisthorchis; species Opisthorchis felineus. Next base: position 333,117 of record SJOL01009874.1, read on the forward strand.
TGAGTTTATTGGTTGTTGACCAGGTGGCTGTTGATCTGTTCACCGAGCTTGGCAATTGACTTGCAAACGTTTCGTCACCTTACGAGGAGACATCATCAGCGCGCACCCAACTGCGCACTGATGCGAAACCGGTCGTGGACTGTCGAAGAATTTTCAGCAACCTTATGAGTGGTGTATTACGTCTACGGAGCAGTCTTGTTTAAACTAAATCTCCCGGATAATTTAGTCGAGGGGTTTTTGTCACCAGGGCATAAATCGCTCACGGTCATCGTCTGGAACGGTTTCATCTCGCAATCCTGTTTGGTGTCGCAACTATCACCATGGCGTATCTAACGTATAAAACGACCCATATCCTTATGACAAAAAGCCAACAAAAACGAGATCAGTACGTTCCATTTAAAGAATCAGGAAGACTTCACAGTATTTCCGTTTGGAGACTCAACGCTGGGGTCAGTCCTAACCATATGCCCTCAGAAAGGTGTCGCCTTCCTTGTTGATGCTATGAAGCCAAACTGAAATGGCCACCTATTCATCTGCTGCTTCCGAAACGTGCTAAAAACTTACATAGTAAAAAGTGTGTAGGTCTTTGGAATCTACCTTTCTTATTTAACAAATTGAGGTGAATACACCTGGCAAAGTCAAGCGCTTCGTTCGAAGTTGGATTGAACTACTAATGGCTCTTTAATACACTTACAAAACGTTTATCTTTATTATTCGACCACTGCCGTTGAGCATTCACAACCTAGACGGTAAAAAGTGCTAGGTATCGGTCGATCAGTCGACATATTTGGATGTTTAGTAGACCAGGTGCTAGGGGGAACTTCATGGCACCAACCAGACTCCCACTTGAAAGTGACGGAGAGACGGGCCCGAAATTACTGTTATTATTCAGTCTTACTTGGGGGAACGCGATACAACGGATTGGTATACTCAGAAAAAGCATTGAGAAAAAACACTCAACTGACCTGGTTCTGAATCGATGAACAGTGAAATTCAAACGAGTGCATATTGCCGGGGGCATTGATCTGCTCATGAATTAAGCTCCACAATCAAACATGCGGCATCGAACCAAGCCGGCAGCTTGACTAGTTTACAACTAACCTAACTACAGAGAGCGCACTTTCAAAATGTCGGCAGGGCTAAACAAATGGGAAATTAAATAAATGTAGTTTATTGGCAGTGTTTCACTTGGGTTGAGACTTTTCCTTTCCTCTTATATGTATCAAGGTTACCAAAGTAAAGTTTCCCGAAACTAGAAGCAGTGACCTCGAAGGTAACAAAGTATTCGTTCTTCAAATCTCCATTTATTTCAATGACATTACTGCAAGATGATGTTTTGAGCTGATATCTATTCAGGTCGAATTCATCTCTACAAGCCCCATCATATCTCATTTGTAAATAAACTATTGTGTTCAACCAGGTGAAAAACGCTTGAAACCGATTGAGTAATCATCGTTTTCGGAAAACTTTGGTAACAGTCGGTAGATTTATTGCTGGGCAACGTTTCGCTTTTGACACAAAAGCTTCGTCAGGCCAAGTGACTAGGTTACGAGGTTGGTCGAGATTTAAGGCGGAAGGAGAACCAATCATCTGAGTCAAGCTAAATCTCTGTTGGGTGTCGGCCGAAGGATTTTGTGTGTTAGGGTGGGTGACCAAGTGCTGGACCGATGGGGGAACCTAATTGGACTTGGGTCCAGCCTAGGGTGTAGTTCTTCTGGTTCGGTTCACTTAATGATCCCTCTTGAACTTCGTTTGCACTTTCTGTCCGTCTGTGTGGATGGGCTAGTGCTACGATAGTTGTGTAAGAGGGATTCTGTGAACTTTGGTCGGGTTGGGATTTCCACCCCCTGTTTTTGCTAATGATTCTAAGTGAATTGACAACCACACAGTCACGTGTCAACTCGGCTTATCTAAGACCGCTTTCCATACGCTCGCCAGTTCCACACCCTCGATTCTGTTCACGCTATGATGCTTGGTGATTTCCACCGCTTCGGCTATCAGCCGCTGTGGTGTGAATCGCAGTCCCCGTCTTAAAACTTCCACATTATCCAAATCTATACTATGTCCCGTGTCTAAGGCATGTACCGCCATCGCTGAGTCTTTGACCAGCGTTTGGTATTCTACCGCATTCCTTGGTGGTTTGTTTATTCTCCTTTTATGCTCACCAATTCTGGTGTGCAATTCCCTGGCAGTTTGTCCTATGTAAACCTTAGTGCAATCGTTGCAATTAATTTTATACACACAGTCCCTAGTCCTTTCAACCGGGAGGGGATCTTTCAATTGCACCAAAACTGAGCGTAGCGTTCTTCCCTTCTGGAAAGCTACTCTAATGTTGGCCAAGTTCAATATTCTTCGAATAACCTCCGAAGTTCCTGCTTTATATGGAATGACTGCTGTGCCAATCCATTCCTTACTGGGTCTAGATACCGGAGCCAATATCTTTCTTAGTTGACGCCTAATCAAACTCACTGGGTATCCTATTTCTTGAAGTTTGTTGGCAATCTCGATTTGAGCTGCCGTTCGGTCGATCTCTTCTGTGCACAGCGCTTTGACTCGACGAAACATCGATGAGACAATACTGGCGTACACGGACTTTGGGTGTGCTGATGAGTAGTTTAAAACGGTTCCTGTGTCTGTTGGTTTCTCGTAGACCGTAGTTTTTAATTTCCCACCACTCTTATGTGCTATACGGTCCAGGAAAGGTAATGTGCCCGAGGTGGACTCTATCTCTATTCTAAAACTGATGTGTGGACTTAAACTATTGAGATAGTCGTGGAAGCTGTTCACGTTATCTCGTTTGATTACAACAAACGTATCATCAACATAACGCCAAAATACTTTCGGCGGACAATGATATCCGGCCAAGGCCATTTGTTCGAAGTCCTCCATATAAATATTAGCTAAAACTGGGGATATTGAATCCTCCTCAGTAAATTGCGACTCTTCACTCTTCCACCAAATTTCTGGTGACTTAAACAAAATACTGCAAATAAAATAAAAACTACTCACAAGTAGGATGTGGAAACGGCTGGTTTTGTTACTCTACCGTATACAATTCAATAACGGTAAAAAATTTATTATTTTATTGAAGACAGCGGTTAACGGGAAATATATGGTAGGGTTCAGTGTTGTTGCAGGGTTGTTTTGTTTTTGAAAACCGACGTTATCGAAAGAACAGACGGCGCATTTTTAAAGGTAATAAAATATTATGGGCAATACTTTGGCAACTTGGTCCATTGTGTCGTCCAGATACGCTTTACCGCTGACGCAAATGACGATGTTCAAACCATTTTGTTGTTTCACATTCTACTGTGGCGGGTATTACATTTGTCACCACCTTTTAGGGTTCCGGCGTAATAAACACGCCAACAAACTATTCTGTCTACCTGGTATGACCCACTAGCCTCAGTTTTATTCAACAAATACTCATCTTAGGGTGGGGAGTTAAACTGAGGCTAAACCAGCTAAGCTATAAACGGTAAAACATTTTTCATTCAAAATCATAACTGGTCGAATGGGGGCACTAACAGACAGCGTAGTCTTGCTAACATCGAACCTGAAAAGAATGGCCTTGAAGCCATGCACATTAAATTCATCAAATATCGCAGTCAGCAGTAAAATGTTCAGAAATATTGGGATCACTTACAGCCATTGTCGGATGTTCATTATCCGGCAGAGTGTGCAAGATCGAATTATGTTGTTCCACAAACTACTCTCGAGCCCTCACTTCATTTTTTGCCATTATGTTGCGTTGTGACAGTCTTTAAATTTTGATGGGTTTTCTTTCGTCATCTGGCTGTTCGTTATGATACCCTACGGCCAGCTATGCGTAGGAAACGTTGCGATCATTTTGTTAGAAATTTCGACCAGTCGTTTTGATCCTGTAAACTAGTTTAGGGCAGTAAATGCAGCCACAGAACGAGTCCAGCGGAAATGCAGATAAGGGTAACGTGTACAATGCGCAACCGGTCACTTTCAAAGTGCTCCCGTAAGTAATCTCACTGGTAAGCTCCAGATGGGTTGTAGCTCGTCCTGTGGTGTCAGAAAGGCACGTTTCGATTGAACATCTGTAGGCCAGTCCTTTATGTCCCTAACAGACACCGCAACGAGAAACTAATCCTACCACTGTTGGTATTTAGTGGGCTTCGCTTACTTGTAAGTAGTCAATGTAATGAGAGTTAATGAGAATTATCGATCATGAAGCAATGGTTCCCACCGTTTGGTTTGCATGAAGAGTGGGTAACAAGAACGTTTGACAGAATTACTCGAGCCCATGTGATTTCACGGCTGCCTATAGCCACCACTTCGGATACAGAATAGATATTGAAAGCTTAGAGGAAGCATACAGTTAGGTTTCACAGAAGTGGACATGAAGAACGTGCGCATAATCCACATTGAGGATACGGTGGAATGCCAGCCAAGATGTAGACTAATCGAACTAAGAGGAAATGTGAAAGTACGCCAATTTGGAGGGTCAGAACGTGCAGTAGGCATGACCTGACGGCGTCTAGTCTAGAGAACAAACCGATCCAGCTAATCGACACTATGCTGTGTTAAAAATCCGTGTTGGAAATGTGTTCATCGCACTTGAAAAAGAAGGTACGCGTACAGGAACAATACTCTGAAATGTAAATGCATGCACCCCAACGTCAAACTGACGGCTGAGTCAGAGAGCAGCGATCTGCTTTCGTCCTCGGATTTTCCTACTAACAGAAAAGCCAGAAGTATCAAACACAAAAACACCAACCGAGAAATATGCCTGAATTTCAAGAGTTTCGTTTCTTAGACCTAAAACGGCATCCTTTTGCGTTCACTTTTCACCAAGTGACAGGATACTCTTTTCGTGCAGCCTAGAACATAGAGGATGCCAGCAATTATCGGAATATTTCTAGATCAGATACGCTAAATGATTGTCGGTCAGGCGGCCTGGGAACTGGCTTGCAAACGTTTCGTGTACCATTCGAAGAGACATCGTGAGTGTGTGCGTTCCTCATATCAGCCGTGCAGTGCAGCCCAGAGCATTTTCCATGCGGCCAACCTAGTGTATCTGGCTAAAATGAAAATATAATCTACTCTTTCTGTTCACCTCAAACCGCTTTACAAAGCACGTACCTGTGTCGAACGAAAAGATATCCATCAGTTTCCACCGCGTAACCACTGATCAAACTGCTATTTAGATCGATGCGCAAAATTTTCCAAACCACCTCCGCAAGACATTACGCAATAAACTGCACTGGTGCACAAGACTCACTCCTAAACGTCGATCATCAAACTAAAATATCATACTTGCGATCGGCGGCAGCTGCGGCGTCACAAACCGAATCTGTGTTAATCTAGGTAACCGCCTGAGCTTGATTTTACCGAGGTAATACAAAGTTCATGAATATCCGCCCCGGTTAATTTTCCTTAAATCCGATTTCCCTATTAATCTCCGTTCTTATCCAACCAAACCTTTTGCACTCTCCCGTTTAGCGTATGTTCGCACCTTTCACATAAATTGATGTGCCACGAACTTCGCTGATTTTTCGCCTAATATCGATCGATTACTTACTCGTCATCCACATCCAGTTCCCTGTTGCTTGACTGATTGTTTTTTACGTCATTTCGATAGCTGATTTGATGACAACGGACCGTCTAATGAGATGTCGCGAAATTAAATGATCTGGAATAATTGTTTCAAATGGTTATTTGTTTTTGCATCAGTTTGCACAAAAAGTTGATGCAGCCTAGCGAAAATGTTGATGAAATACTTTCGGTTTCGACCGCGTCGTACAATCCCTGCTGGTCACCACAATACCGTTGAATGCCACCGATCGGCCCCCTGCCATTTGTCTAATTGCGTCTTTTTCCCCACTTTCCGTCATTCATTTCCATCCTTCGGGTAAACCCGAAGTTAACGGACTTTCTGGAGAGTGAAGTTGAAAAAGTGAGTTTGTTTATCACAGGATGGACGTGCTGCAACGCACCGAGAAAAAATGTATAACTATTTCTGTTTACGCATTTAAACGTCAGAATGTTTCATCTGAATTGTCAGGGCTCCTTACATGGGACCGCATAACAGAATTCACTGAAGTTTTAGGGTAGATCTGCGTTCGGATTTCGATTCTCAGTCCTTACTGAGATTTATCGGCGGGTGTAGTCGCACAGGACACGTGACCATTCGTTTGCGGTCAGTTTACAAATGTTCTGTAGTCTGGTATCCTGAACTTCTTAACCCAAGGATTACTGAGGCATTCTCACATGTGCAGGCCAAGCGCTGAGATCGCGGTCGTTCAGGCACAGGCCTTGAGGGCTCAGTAACAGTCCAGTGCACGGGTAGATCATGGACATTGGTCGTTGGGCTGTTAGTTCTCTCCTTCGTCACCTGATGTCTACGTGCCTACCTGCATCACTGTTAGAAGGCAAGTTCTTGCGGGAGCTTAGTTTGTACAATTTTGGTCTGCGGTGAACACGCATGGAGCGCTTCGCAGTTCATCCGCCTTTATGGTTCGACTGTCGCACATACGGCAAGGGTCACTGTCCGATCCTCCTAAGCCCAATCGGTAAGCCCCTAAAAAGATGAGAGGCCTCGTGTAGCTGAGCTTTCCGGTATCCGAACGAGTCTTTTCTATTGACCTCCTGGAAAATGCACAGAAACTTTGACGACTTTCCTCCCAAACGCTCAACAGGAGACAATGTTTCCGCGAATTTATTAAAAGTTGCTTACTCCTGCTCGTCAGCCATAAGTCCCTGTCATAATGTGAGTTTTCGCGACACTGCAACAGTTGTTTTCAACTTTTAATATCGTATAAGCCTAATAGTTGATAATGGCATCACACTTTTAGAAGCCATGATCCTCGTCACCGGTTTTATTCCGGTCCCAAGATGACGAGCGTGTTCGCTGGAATTAAAGGGAGTCGTTGATGCTACGACAACCATATGATAACTTACCACGACCCAAACCCTCTGATGGACACTGGAAAGACCTATCACCGATGAGATTGACCATGAGTGGACCTCATTTGAGATCCTTGAAGGAAGCTATGGCTTTGGACATGTGTAGGTACGCGTGCTGAGGTCGCAACATCATTCAAGTTCCTGCTGTGAATCTCATATTCCTGTTTCCCTATGCGTAACTTCAACAAGACTCGGAGGATTCGCTGACCTGCGTATGGCAATATTTAGTAATCGACTTAATTTGTCATGCTTGTGACCAGGAAGCTGAATGCGATTCGCCTGAGTTGCCGTGAGTGCGCGACATTTTCGACCTAGGGGCGAGCACACATAAGGAATTGTCTGTCCGTTTGGCTTATGATCAGTCTGGTATCCTCCGCAGCGAACTATATGTACGTAATTGGTTCAGCCCTTGGAACTGACTGATTGTGACTCTCATCTGACATCGCTTAAAGATGTTGATAGAAAACTAGTCGTTCTGGAAGAACCGGTCTGGAGTGATGTGTAAATTGTAGAATATATACTGAAGTGCTTGAAAGGATCTAGGCAGTTTCTGATCTGGTTAGTTGGGTGCGCCAATGCAGATGGCGTTGACACCTCTACGTTAATGATTTGTGGTTGACCATGGTGTCGTTGACAGATAAAGTCCCTGATGCAGATCTTGACGACACCGGTCTGAGACGAAGTCAATCGGTGTGCAGCGTGGTGCATTCTCACCTTTTTTCCGGAATACACCGTTTCACCACCACGTTAGCAGTCTGAAATCATTCACTCATAATTATGTGAGTTGAGACCAACAACAAGAGGGATGAAAGGCAGAAAATCCACTCTTCCAGTTCAGTGCCCCATGGACAGTGGTGTTTCGGACTCTGGCGATCGTGTTCTATGTCCCTTGTCCATATTCATTATGGGTGTTTTAACGACTAGACCGTAGATAAACCTAAAAGTTGGCGATACCTTTTTATGGATTCCCCATTGAGGACCTAATCTGTATTTCCGCTTAGCTCCTGCCCAAGAGTAGAACTCCAGTTGAGCAAAATGTATCATGCTGTGTGCCACTTAGGACTCTAAAGCCGACTGTCCAAGGTCAGTGAGGACTGATGTTCATTGAAGATCATTGTCTGCTAGACTCCTGGATGTTTTTCCGTTACTCGTTTTGAATTGTGCTCACATCCAGCTTGCTTCCAGTAGGTTCAAAAAGCAACTCCCTACAACATTCTCTTTCATATAGGCTGGTATCCAGGTCAACTGTGGGGAAAATTTCACAGGTTAAACTGCCCAAATACTATGCCCCCTTCCTCCCGAAGGTGGTAATTTGATTTTGGCCGGCCCCGAGGGTGGGTGCACTTCAGAGGGAGGGGTAGGATTATTGGGCGAAACGTGAATGCCTCAATGTGACTGTCGTACTTGAGTGCTTGTGTAATGACGCTGAAGGCAGCATTAATTTTGTGGGCATGCTTTAAGGATTCCAGGAGTCTGAAGAGCCCAGTGGACCCTTCATTATCCTACGACGGCACCCAATCACTGGACGATAAGTGATTTCAGAAGCCCGCGCCAACAATGCTGCTAACTAATACAACGTCGGAGTAATATGAGTCAAAAATACGCAGGTGAAATTCCAGGTTTTCTGCATCCAAGTTGTTCATCAGCTGTTCTACCGAGTAAGTAGCTAATTTCGTGGTTCTCCTAGTGAATATCATAGTTATCTGTGCATGATATGGTGCATACTCTGCAGTTCGAAAACCAGGTTAACTGGGACAGAGGTGATCGATTTCGTAACTACACTGGTGTGCGTTTGGAAATGGTTAACTTACGTGTGTTAATTTATGTAAGAATCCGGCGAATAAGTCGTTCGTCTAATCTTTCCATCAGGTTTTTCCTCTGCTTCCGGAGAGTTCACTTTCGCTAGATTTCTAGGAGAAATCACACGTGGTTGAACACCCCTCAGTAATGATCTAAGGGTTAAGGCAAATAGAGTAACTCCGATTATTTTCATATTCTGACCTTATACTGAAATTGCAGGAGACTGAAATCCCTTGTATTCAATAGCACAATGAGCAACACACAGGCCGCCTCGAAATTCTGTTGTGAAGATAGTTGATAAAGTTCATTTTGTTTGACATAAGTAGAATGCGAAGACCGCTAAAAATCCGCGGACAGTCCACTACCGGTTTTGCCCTATTTGAGTCTAATCAAGTAGACTATTACTATACAGCGACTACGCCTTCCTGATGAGTCTTGAACAGAGCAAAACCGATAATAGACTGTCCGCGGATTATCAGCTTTGGTCAAGTACTTATCTTTCATTTGTTCCTGATGAAACCGTTCGAGATCGCCATTCTAATCAGCTTTTACCTCCTGTATAAAAAAGGCTCATGAGGAATATTGTGCTATCATCTAAATCATCAATGCGAAAGACACGATAGTGTGCACTAAACCTGGTTTTATCAGATTATGATTGTGTTTTGTTCTTAAGGTTTTCCGACAAAATTCTGAAAATTATGCTTCAGACATATAGGTATCACACGTAAATTTCAGCTGGTTGCCTGATTCTGGGTTGGAGGTGTAAGAATGCGTTATTTTTGGCGTATTTTTGGCCATTCATTATGTTATGCAACGCGACTGGATAACAAACGGCTTATACATGCCCTTGGGAATATTACCTTTCCAGGCTCAGGTTTGGAATGACATGTAAAACACAGCTACAAAGCATATTTTGTCTATTCCGGATATGTAATGAAATTTACTGAGATCCGGAGCGGAAAAATTGAGAAAATTTGTTTGGTAACTCACAATCCACCAGAGATCGGAAACCTCTGATAAGAGATTTATGATATTCGCCCATGTTTGAAATGTTTTGAAAGCGTTTTGAACAATAGGCTAAAACAGAGCACTAGCAGACCGATAGCGTGTCCAGATATCATGATACAACTAACAACAAACAGCCAGCCACAAAATTGAATGGACACAATGTTTTTTAAACTTCCTGTGAAAACAAAACTTTTCAGGCAACCGGTTATGGAAAAATGGTAGCATAATGGCAAGACCTTTCGGGAGACACGCAAACGAACAGAAGCCGGAAAACGATCCCAGATTGACAGCGGATTGGGCAGAAATGCTAGGCTCACAGGCGGTGGAGTGACTGTAGATTAGAACGACATAAATCAAGATCTAAACAAATACTCTCATTTGCACACAGATTTGGAGACTCAAATGAATACAGCTGAATCTCTCATTTATGATAGTCCGCTTCAACCAAGAAGGGCAGAACCGGTCGTGAGCTGCTGGAGAGTTTCCAGCAACCTCATGAGCAGTATGTTGCGTCTATAAAATGTATCACGACATCTCGAATATCATAGCAACTGAAACATGAGGCGGCCTGGTGCAGCACATTCAGTTGCCTAGAAACATCACAAACGAGAGATTCAGCTGGATTCCAGGTGAGTTTCCCGTCAAAATCAAAATGGCATGCAGATGAGTGTATTAGTCGAATTTCGTGAACATGAGGCTGACGGAAACTCTGGGACTGTGCCTACCTGACGAGCTTTAAGAAGGGCGAAACCTGTCGTGGGCTCTCTAAGGGTTTTCAGAAGCCCTGTGAGTAGTATGACAGATCAGGACTGTTTTTCAGGGTGTTGCTGTTAGCTGCTATTCCATTTGGGAACGTAGTCTTGCCTGGACCTGGAAAACCTGGTAACTTATGCTTTCCGCGGTTGCACCTGACCACATAAAACCCATCTATTCCTTCGTTAGTAAAAATCGCTAGAGTGCACTCGTGAGAAGTAGAGGAACCTACAGTTAGAGCCACCTTGTACTGAAACGCCGACAGGCACTGTTTCATCCATGTTGGGAATCACCAGCGATGTGCATCTCGAAAATCACAATGGTGATTTGAATCCGTGGCTCTTGGGTTGGTGAGTGGGCAAGACTGACTGAGCATTGGGTGATTTTACTCAAACTTAGACAAGACACCTCACAGAGTTTTCAGCAACCTTGTGAGTAGTTTCTTTTATGAAAAGACACAGCACCGTTCGTTCTTCAACCACACACTTCAAATTACCTTATATTGTGTTCACTGCCCATCCAGCGAATACTTCTCAGACGAAAAGCATAGGTGGCTTGAAAGGTATTTTCCTTTGTGAGAAGAATGCCAGTAGTTTGTCTGTAGTGGAGGATTTTGAAAGAAAGAATTTCATACGCATCCTGATCCTTTCATCTACGAAGTCTTTACTCAAGAAGTCAGTCAGCACGAATTGATCACACTGCTGATCAGCAGTTCGTCGCTCAGTTACCAACCGGAAGTTTATGGTCTTCATTCCCCCAATAATTCGTGAGATGTGCACTAATAATGATGAATTAACCGTATATTGCTTTCAGGGTTTTCAGTAAAAGTCGACTTTACCTGAAAGAAGAGAAAAGCTTAGAGATCAACTGCACTGCCTTTTGGTAACTAAGCCGGTTTATGGGTGGTGAATGTTTATTTCTTCACACTGAATTCCTCGCAGTTTTAGATCCGCTAATCATCAGACGCGTTCCCTGCTTCAGAATAATGGATACTCAAGGGTGTCGCGCTTATCAAGGCTTTTTAGATGGAAATATTGACAGACACTTGTACGTTTTTCTTGGTCGGGGTCTATCTTACTGACTTAGATATCGGAATGCTTTGTGCAGTCCTCTTAGGTGTCTGCCTTATCTGTCTAGGTTCATTTCTACGCACAGCGAAACGCGGTCATTACTCCTTCCAATTACGGGAAAATCTGGTGAGCAGTTGACGGATTTATTGCTCTGTACCGTTTTGCTTTAGACACAAGGGCCTCTGTGGGCACATCGAGCAGGTCGGTTGAATTTTGAAGCGCACGGAGAACCAGTTATCAAGATCACTTTCCACCGGAACACTAAATCAGTGTTACACGTCGGTTAAAAGTTCGTGTGGGTTGCTATGTGCTACCATATCTTACAACTGGCAGGCTGGGGGTCTATGACATAAATTTTGGCAGAGTTTTTGGTCATTGTTTTCTTGTTCAGAGTGTTTCCGCTGAGGACTTCCCTTGATCTTCTTCTGCAACGCTCCTAGCAGTCTGGTAAGTGCTACGGCAATCTGGCTAATGAGCGATCACGTCGATTTTGATTTGTGTACTTTGGATCTAAATCACTTATGTACCATAAGCAAGAACTCCAGTTGAGATTTGGCTTTGTCTCTGATAAACACCAAGTAAATTTGCAGATGGATGTTTCCACAGTTAATGTTCAATTACGAGGTAACATAAGTGGGAATTCAGAGTATCGGCCTACCTGATTAGCCCCAGAAAAGAGAACATCAATGGGTGGTTTCACAAACTTATGAGTAGTATCGTGTGAAGCTCAAACACTTATGCTGACTTCTCCTCCTCTCTGACGACTGCACGCCTTAGTGTATCAACTTGAACGATTTAAAACTGTTCGGTGCACGCATGGGAATTAATGAAGGACTGTACTTCTTGATTCATTATCAGAAGAGTAAAATAATTGTTATTTGAAGTAATAAATGAATAATTCATAACCTCCAACTGTGAACTATGGGAAGCTGACATGCAACCATGTTTCATCTTCGGAAGTTTGTTCTAGAG
>SJOL01009883.1:0-17347 GCA_004794785.1 Opisthorchis felineus
AGCGCTCAAAAGGTTGTAAATGAACTAATAAAAATAATAAATACTGATGAAAAATTAAACGTTGTATACATTGTCTTTGAGAGTACCACAGCTGCAGCCTGTTGGGAAGTAAGTAGATGCGATAATCAGGCAGTGGTTATCAGCGCGTTTCCGGATATTTTAACGGACGTTGCGAAACAAACTGCACAAATGACGACTACTAGCGGACAACCATTCAAGTAGAGATCCTTCAGCTCGGTGCTTTAGAGCAGTGGGATGACGACATATTTGGTTGCGCGTGTCCTCATGCAATGCTCATACTATCCCCATTGTCCAACTCTTAAGCAACATGCCTCCACAGTTATTTCAACCTTCTATTTGGAGTGGCAGGTGACTGTGTTTGACATCTCTATTGTATCTCCACCATATCTCTATCGCTGGTTCCTATTAGGTAGCTTTTTTTATTTTCTTCAACAACGCAACATGTGCAGCGCCATACATTTCGAAGTTATCAAGGTTAACACTGCTGCTTGACTAATGACCCTAGCAGTAGAAGCGGTCGAGAAAATCCAGATTCCCCGTTATGTGACGGCTACATAACTGTCAAATAACCACCGAGCATCATTAGCTGGTGGTTATCTGCAACATCAAATCCACCAAATAACCATTATTCTGCTCATCTTGAGGATTAAAATCCAACTGTAAACCGTATTTGCATGTTAAGTGACAGACGGTTATCATCATCGTCAGGATACCAAGAGTGTTCAACACTGATTCTTCGCTGCCGTGCAGCCATGAGTTATGCGAAAGCTTTATTGTGAACAAAAGAATAATAGTAGACATAATAGTAGCAGACCTCTTTTCGTCGCGCACCGTGCTAAGTGAGAACGACCGAGAGGTGAATAGTGTATGACCTGGCAGCGGAGTATGAAAATGCTAACCAGTAAACTCAGTCGGGTCTTCAACTGCCGCCTCCCTAGATGGTGACCGTCGGAATTAAATCACCAGTACTTAATGACACTGGCAGACATGGCTCAGTCACACACTAGCGCTCTTGCATCAGATCTACCTTTTTCATTGCTTAGCTGCCCAGTTCCCGAACTAACTGAACAAGTCGTCGCCTCCTGTGCTTAGCTATATCTTTCAATTTCCGTCATCGAAACTGTAGCAGCTGGAACCAGCGTATCCTTGCTACATGGTTTATAGCTGATAAACCGAACCGATATGCCCCTGTGACACCGTAGGTGTTTCAAATGGGCAAACGCGACGCAAGTCTCAGAGTTTCGTGCACTGACGTCATCCGTCACACCACATTAGGGACTAATACAACTCCCCAGATACGTAAAACGCCCCACAACTTCGAGTGCCCCTCGTTGGATCGTAATTGGCATTGGTATCTGCAAATCCGGACGCATGACCTTACACTTTTATGGGTACAAAGCGCGTGCCAAAGGACGGGATGACTTTGGTGAGTTCATTCAAGAACACCTGCACCTTCCCTTAGAATACGAGGATGAGGTCGTCTGCATACTCCAGGTCGACAAGATCTTCGTCAGCAGCTAGTCGATCACAAGAGTTTTGAAGTTCTAGCGTTCGTCTCATTATCTCGTCCTGAGTGGGCACCCTTGACGGGCGCCACTTTGTGTATGAATCCTTCTGGAGAGCTATCCGTATACTCTCACACCCGCAAGTCTGAGAATACAAAAACTTATTATGTTCGTAAACTTCCGGATGATCCCTTGCTGGGCAAGCGTGTTAAGTAGAACATACCGGTAAACCGGGTCGAATGCACCTTGGAAATCCAGGAACTAAAATTGTGGGTTGTTCGTACGTATGGCGTTATTCCAGTACCAGACAGTGTGAAGTTTTTTGGTCAACACAACCCTTACCAGGCCGGAATCCCGCTTGATGCTTGTCTGGTAGGGCAGATTCCTGAAAATAATCCCGGAATTCCCGAAAGTTACTGAGATCCTCAAACGCCAAAATCGCAGTAGGCAAGCCGTCAGGCATCCGGGCCAGAAAAGCCAGCTGGCAATTGGACACTCAAGCAGCTAATCAACAACTTTGCCGATTGGGGGAGAAGCGCATTGGAATGATAGTTCAAGGTTTGTAGCATTCCGTAGCTTTCAGTGCTGTTTCACTTGTACTACGTCGGTAACTGTTTTCCCTATATACATTTTACCTAAGTCCTTTAGCGTTATTTTCCCCGAATGCCTCCTCTCCTGTTCAAGCACCATCTGGGTTCCATGCTCTTTGATGGCTGGATTCGAACGGAGTCAGCTGGGCCGCAAAAGTCAGGCATTGCTGATTCCTGTAAATACAAAACTTCCCACATGGTCCCTGTAGAATATTCTTCGATGGGTATTTATCACAGTTGAACAGTTTGTGGCATTTCATGAACTTCAGCCTTGTTTCGCATTGCGTCAGTAATTGGCTTTCCTATGAGATGGTTTTAATAGCCTTTTCATCTATTACTGAAGCGTTGCTTTATTTGTGGGCCTGCTTGATATCCAGTCGCTTGTTTGAGTAAAACATCAGCCTGACTTTAACTGAAGCAAAAGAATACTCGGCCTGCTCAAGTCGGTCGTAACCTGAGGGTTTTTATCATGCGATATTTAATCGTCGGCTAATCGCACTATCTTGGAGTAATCATGGCCTGCGTGAGATGCGCCAGATTATGTGTCAACCAAACTTAGTGTAGCGTTTCGTTACTCTTCTTCTTCTTGATTCACATTGCTTCATTGTCACATTGTTTTATATCTATGAGATGACCTTGATAGAAGTTCGGACTTTCGTGATTCCATTAGATGCTCCACTAACGCACCATTATTTGTATGGCTGCCCACTGTCTGATTCCTTGCTGTTCCGCTCGAGTAACGCGTCGTTACTTCGCAATCAGAAACAAGGTAAATCCAGTCCACGATCTTCGGTGACTCGATTCGAATCGAGTCATCTGTGGCGGATAATGTTTGACTTTGTTGGTTGTGGTAGAAGCGTCACTGGACCTTACCACGGTGAGACGGTTCGTGTGCCTCTGTGAACCTTTGAGCTATACTGGATTGGGTCAGTGCGACACCCACAGAGTCTCTCATGCCAGTTTGGTCAAAGGTTAGCGGTCTGATCAACACAGCCTTCTGACCTCCAAGGGGTTGGAGCATGTGTGGCGTCTTGTTCTATGAAAATGGTAATGCACTTGTATTTTCCACCAAAACCGCTCCCTTGCGGTCACGGATCTGAGCCAAAGGCTTTAGTCGAGGACCCTATTCGTCCTTCTAGCTATATCTGGGCGCATTTGCAGTATCCCAGCCCACATACAACCGTGACACTTAAAACTAACAATACTCTCATGCCGCATCAGCCGTTCTGTGATGTCACCAGCCAGGTAGCCTCGCATGCTGCATACAGCAGGGCGGGTAAGCGAAAACATGCTACTGCTGATGCCTCCCTTCTGGGACGGAGAACCAGTTCAAGTGTCACATTTTTCTATCCGGTATCCAGTCGTCCCAAGACTCAGACATCAGAAACCAGCTGATTCACAGAATTGAACAGGACGCCGACATGACGTTGCAGAGCCTCACCACGGAATGTCAACGCTTCATCAACTTGAATCGCGACACGGCCAGTCACCTGACACTCTCAGCAGTTGTGTCCATGTAATCAACTCCAACGCTCCAAAGAAGTTCGAGAACAAGCCCGGTCGAAAACAGAGCAAAATTCCCACAAGTTGGTGGCACTATGGTGAGTAATATCTCGCTCGTTTTGCCCGTTCAGGCGTCAATAATGTTCCAGATGCTGGCGTCGTGGACAAAAAGAATATATCTGTCGATCTCAGACGCTGCACTCATGATCACACCATCGTGCAGTTCATAAACCGCGGTTCAATCCGGCGGACGCCGAGATCGTCCAGTACCATCAACTGCGGTGACTCGGCCATGTGTTACGCATACCGATACGAGTGGTGTTCTCTCCCTTGTGCCTCCCTTGTAATGGCGGAAACGGCGAGGTGGACAACTTATGACTTGGCAGAAGGGCGCGAGAGAGATTACGAAGAGCTTGGGTATTAGTGGTGCTATATGCCTTCCAGGAAGGGGTCCCCGTGACCATTCCTGCACTTGGCTGGAGACATTGCAAGAAATAGTGGCTGACTGAGTGGTGTTCGTGCTGTCAACTTCTTTCCATATCGTCTGGTTGAGCGTTCGGAGATGTACGCCCCTCAGAATACTTGATATAGGCCAACGGCGGGTCCCCTCCCTCGCCCACTCTTTTCCCTTCTTTTCATCCTTAGGCTTCAAACATAATTAGATAAACTTTATGGTCGTACGGCAGTGAAACACTGATGTCAGCACTGATATTGCTGTCTCTGCTTCTGGGATGTGACTTGAAGTACTAGTCCACCAGCAGCCTCGGACAGGCTGACGCACTGTCGCAGGTCAGAACCAGATGACACCCTAGTTGCAACAATTACCTTGGAGCCGGAGGTGAACTGCTTAGTGTCGGAAGGAGTTCCCACCCTCCCAGTTACTGCTGACCTGGTCCGCCGCCCTACCGACCAAGACTCTGTGCTGCAACAGGTCATCAAATGTCACTGCAGTCACTGGCCGCGTGTCTGCCAACAGGATGAATTGAGAGCTTACTTCAACCGGCGTGACGCACTATCACTAACCAACGGATGCCTCTTGTTTTCAGGACGCGTTGTCATTCCAAAGAGTCACATCCGGCCTTACTGAAGCGGTTTCACAAGGGGTAACCTGGAACAAACAGGATGAAGGCTCGGAGTGACGTCTACTAGCTTCTGATGGACCCTCTAAATCTTGCTTACGGTGCGGCAAAGCAGCTAAGTCGTGACCACAGCCGACTTAACTCTGGTCCCGCCCTCATCGAATATGCAGATCCAGTTGGTGGTTAGCTTATATCAAATAGTCGGAAATCATTCCAGTGATCACTCCCTCCACTGCCATTCCATCACGAAACTCAGACGATTGTTCAGTGGCTTTCGAAATTCAGAGACTGTTGTATCTGACAGCGACAGTTTGTTCAAATCATCGGTGTTCGCAAGGTCGAACGTATGGTGTAACTGGTGTTCGGTCGCCACCCTTTCATCCACAGTCTACTGACCGGGCGGAACGCTTCAATGGCTCCCTAACGCGTGTGCTTCAGAAGTCAAGATGGGAGTGGCCGAGAGAGGTTTTGCAGAGTTTCGTGCTGGCGCATCATCATCATCGACAGCAAAACAACTGTTCAATACTGGTGCTTCGCTGCCGTACAACCATGATTTATTTGAAAGCCCTATTATGTTTAAAGGAATAAAAGTGGATGAGGAAGGGAATACGTGCCAGCCTACCACAAGCATTGCGAGGTGTCCACACCTTCAGATACTCATTCAGGAAATCTGGATAGAAACTGACAACAAGAACGTCACTGACATCGATTAGCAGTCACATCTTGCAGTGTCCATCTAGGCGCCATGTGGATCATGCCTCCCCACACCGGAAGGCCATTTTCACCCGGAGTTTTCGTAATATCTTTCATGCCCCTCTGCCAGGTCGAAGGTTATCCACCGCTTTTTTTCCGCCACCCTGAATTCGGCACGGAATACAGTACTCTCTTTGGCAAACGATGGTTCGGCATACGCAATACATGACCTAACCAATACAGCTTCTGGTATTGGACACATTCTTCGATGGAGGTCCCTGTTGAACAACCAAACACTTTCTAGTTGCGGGTTCGCCGATACACACCTACACGAGCTGTGGTTCTGAGACAACGGTTGTCGAATGCCTAAAGACGCCTCAGGTTCCGCTGCTGGAATCGGCCAAGTCTCGCAGCCACACAAAACAGCCCGATATACACGTCCCTTGGGCATATCGGGCGACACCAAGCCCGAATTCGCTTGATGCAGTATCCGGGCATATGAGCCATCGCAACATGCGGATGGAAGAACAATTCAACCGACGTCACCGAGCGCTGCTTCAGCAACGGTAAGAGTGCATTGGTTCGCGACTACAGCGGCAGACACCCTCAGTGGATACTAAGGCACATCCTTCGATGGCGCGGCAAAGTGCTATACGAGATTGGAGTTGTCCCAGCCAGATGGATTCGACACGCAAACCAAATCCGGCCGACAAATGCACAGATCCTGTCCCATGAACCGAGTGACTTGAGTCTGGAGATGCTTCCGAACACAGAATCTCGGTATCACTGCGGAAAATCCATCAGCTGCTCCGTCATATGCTCAACCCTGACATGCATTACGGCCTCCACGCCGGACAGACGGGATCCGCATGTCAATGAAACCACTGCAAGTAAACCCTCGACTTTGAAGCTACATCAGCAGACCTCAGGGAAGATGAGCTAGGCCCGCCTAGCTCCCCTGCGGCAAAGCCGTCTTACTGCTCGCTGCAACGGCCACGTGATTGATCACATGATGGGCCCCCTGCCGGTCTAGCATCGCGACAAGCTCTAATTGTGGACCTAACAGCCAGTCGTGTCCTAGTATCCGCTCCACACCGGTTTTCAGTGGCGTGTCCGAATTTCCAGAATGTTCTTGCTGCATACTCTCTGATTAGGATGCGCTGTACATGTTTTAGGCCTTGTTTTGGGTTTTGTATACATTTTTTTGCACTCTTCGTGCTTCTTGTGCTGGTGAGCTTTCACCAGCATTATTGAAAGACGGTATCTGCTTTTCTTCGCTTATGTTTGGAAACAAAGGCGAGTTTCAGATGGATGAGCCCTACCTGTCTCCAAAAGTGATACCCGAAATGACTGTTTCAACCACAGATGTATAAGTCTCGCACCTGTCATAACCGGTCCCTGGCTTCAACAATACTGCGATGCTTAACTCCGGCACGTGAGATGCGAATTCGACAGGTTCAAGCAGGATTTGGGCCAGGTATAGGGTGCGTTAATAACATCTTTACATCACGTCAAACACTTGGGCAGCTCCAAATATACCGCCAACTAGTAGTCGCGGTTTTCCTTGACGTCAAGGAAACGTGACTCTGCGGGTATAAAACACTCCAAGCTTACTTGAACGAACAAGGATGCCCTGTTGTTAGAGTTTACATTGAGCTGTCCAAAAGTTTTTCCATAACCCGTGGGGTTTGCCAAGGCTGCACTGTCACCATTTCGTTCAGTTTTGCCATTGGTAAATCATAGGAAGCACTCTCCAAGGAATCTGGAATCTGAGAACTAGAATTGCACCTGGAGAAGGTTCGTGGACCTGATCGTGCGGAAGACAATTTTGTTGTTCAGCGACCATCAGTCCGTGCGGTAGTTGAGCGCAAGTACTCATTAGTGGTGCAATACTGTCAATGATGTTCCGTGATGGAGCTCTGTCCTACGTTGTGAATAGGCTACAATCTGTTCACCTGTTCAGCGTAGCTCACTTTGTTTTATTTCATTGGCAGTTTTTCCCGCTTCCATCTGGATCACTGAGTAAGTAAATGTGACCGACCATAGAGTAAAACCTTTCCCTTAAGTCTGACTCGTATCTACTCGGCATGTATTGTGATCTGAAGTTTCATCGAAGGTTTCATTTGCTGTCCCTGCTCTTACTGCATTTCTCCTCTCATATCTACGTTGTTTTCAGATAATCATGTCACTTGATTCACACTTGGCTGGCAGCCACCCGCTGGCACTGCATCGTGACACAATTATAGGTGAATGGGGACCAGTGGTTAAGGTACTGGAAGACCTTTTGGAAAGATATTTCGTGCCTCATCAGACTCATGAGGCATTGGCCTTGAAGTTCCATTTACTTGCCTGTTGTGTACGGAAAGCAGGCGAATACGCAGAGAAACACGGACTTTTGGAGAGTTTGGATAACACAAAATGCGCTACGAGCAAACAGACACCGGCCGGACCCACTGTTTCCGATTTGAGAGGATTGGTCAAAGAGTTCCTAAATGGCACCGATCCGCATGGCTTGCCCGGTGGTCAAGAGCGGTTTCTGCGCCACATTTTGCCTTCCTTCCCACACCATGAGTCAACGCTATGGCAGTATGTCGTCAGGCAAATAGCCCAAGTACAGCCTGGTTACAGTCCGACTGCCTTGTCCATCCTAGAGTATGCTATTAACGGTCAAACTCCTTTCGCTCTATCTTCCGATGATTTGAGTTCCCAAGCTTGCTCGACCTGTGGTGACCGTGGCAATAATGATTCGGTGATAATCAAGCGGTGTCAGAATTGCAGGGAGGTTGCCTATTGTTCGGTGAATTGCCAGCGCTTGCATTGGTTTACCCATAAGAGGTACTGCTCCATCCTAAAATGTAAGTTCATTCGTAATATAAGTTCTGTTCGAGTTCTGTAAATGAAGCTGGAGATCTTGCATGTATGCGTAATGCCAAACTCCAGATGAACCTGGCCTGTGTTTCCAACTCCTTGCACTAAGCTCTTCGGGTTCTGAGGTTCTCTTGACCTCCTCGATCCGATTTACGACCACCTCCAGCGGCAACCTCACTTTGTCTCACTAGCAAGGTAATCCGGTGTCAGCTTCTTCACTGAAACAGACCGCACGTATGGTACGTTACCTCCGACTGATGATTATTAGGCCACTTTTCAGTAACCGTGACCATAAGTAAGACGCGGCGTGTAATGGTACAGTGAAATTTCTTAGTTGGGACACCGTTCACACGAAGTTACTTCCGGGAGCGCGAATTTGCTGAACGGAAGGTCGATGGTTCGAACCCGACCGCTGCATCACGACTTATCTAGTCAAGGCTGTGAAACCTGACAGTATCCCAACCCTCGTGCTTCCTTCGGGTGACATGGCAGCTAGACACCGAAAGGGTGTTACAGCTGAACGATTATTCTTATTACAAGGTACTTCTGCGATCAGCTTGCCGTTGAAACCGCCTAAGACATATGGATGCCTTTCAGACATGAGTAATCCCGTCACGCTGATTCATCTCTCTGCAAGGGACACTTTCTAGCACTGGCTAGTTTTGAATCCGTAGCCATCCGTTTTCGCGTTATCTATCGGAACGAAGTCAAGGAACACTATGTCACCGATAAACAGAAATTGGGTGAGATGTCTCCTTTGTGGTCATCGCGTGGGCAGATCACGATACTAATCGAAGGCAAAAGCGTTCATTGCGCAGTGGTAGGTTTACTGTCACACCTTGGTTATCAGACTTCCTCGGGGTCTCACTTGTTGCATCCTGACGATTCGATGTCCAACAGTAATAGTTGTAACCAGTTGGCGTCAGTGCATTCACAATGGGATGGAACGGACTACCCCTAAGGTTGCTGAAAACTCTTCGGCAGCTCACAAATTCTCGGGGGATATCTCGAATATGATACCAACTGAAACATGAGGCGGCCTTGTGTAGAACATCCAGTTGAAGAACATAAACGAGAGCTTCAGCTGGATGCAGTTGTCCCGTTATAACCAGATTATTATGCAAATGAGTGTATTTCGCGAGCCTCAGATACTTTTCAGGATAATTCAGAGTTGCGCTGCGCATGCTGAAGTATCATCTACCGGGGAAAGCAGTTTTCCCTGTCAAACTCTCGAGACGCATAAATTATGACTCGGAGGGAATTCGGGTGCTGCCGGCGCAATTCACTTTCCATGACTTGTGTGCGGCTGGAGACGTTAAAACATGACTGGCCTCATGTCAGTGGCGCTCCTGCCTTGACTGACTGGACAGTGAATTTATAGACATCTCGGGTTTGTTCTCGGCTGGCACTGATTCCCTGTTTCCCATACATGGTTGTACGGCTTTTAGGCACCACTGTTCTACGCTGGTGTTGTTGCCGATGATAACTGAATAGGTCGTCTGGTGATACTGAAGGCACCTTGAAGCTAGATTATGAGGCTTTAGTGTGGGTGATCAACAAAGAACGTGCGCTTATGGTTATCGTTTGTCAGCTAGAAGAAGCGAATCTCGCAAGATCCTGTCCTCAATGTGGAGATGTGCCAATTCCATGTTAAACTAATAGCGTGGTAAGACGGGTGACCTGGATGACCTCCAACGAGAAAACCGCACGGAATATAGGAAGAACACATTGCTGTAAGACTATTTGCCTTCTAGTTTCTACTACTTGTATAGGGAAGTGCTATCACCCTATTTGAATCATTGTTGTATGTGTACACAAATACTGCCAGAGATGAGCAACGACTGCTTACAGGTGTAACCGGTAGTTAGGGGCACTCTCTTAAGAACCTCAGAACCTTAGAAGTCTACTCCGGTAATTTACTAATGACCGAGTCAATGCTTGCAGGATCGATCTTATTTATCGGCTTGGCTTCCTGGGACCTAGCTGTCTGAGTGGTTGCTGCGTTCCAAGTACTATTTGATTACTGGTTGTCCGCGAGAATAGAGGATTGTGCCATTACTCCTCCTTATTTCAATTATCACTGATCATAATGAGCCTGTATCAAACTCAGTGGAAGTGTGTCCTGGATGTGTTGAACAACGGCTGTTCTAACACGTGTACACAATGTAAATCTACCACTTCCGACCCAAACAGAACAGCACATTTCTTAGCTTTATGAAGTCTTTATGCTATACTAACAGTCTCAGACTGTAAACAGCGTCACTCATCATCATCCCAACCCTGACCATCTCTTGCAGTACATCATGATGCATGCGAAGAAGGCCAACACATGGCAGCACGCAAGGGCACCGTAAAATGAGAAACAAAAGGACCAGGTCACTTCTTCAGGGAATGTGATAAACTGGTGTCACCACCACGCCACCCACCGAATGGTGTTTTTTCTCGTTTCGACCACGCACTTGATCTATTTATTTATCTGTTGGTACCTCCGATTTTAAAACGTCTGTTGTATTTTTCCCTAATATAGGATATTTTTGTTGAATCCACCTCTTTACTTCTCGGTGAAGTAGTACGCGGTAGAGCATTATTCTAGCACGCTGAACATCGGTAGGTCCCCCCCCCCGGACTCAGGAGTCTTCCCAACTGACGTAATCGGAACGTCATTTTAGGAGCTTACAAACGCACTAGTCACGAAGAGCTAGTAGCACGACCAGATAGTGCCCATCTTAGAATTCCAACAAAAGTGCTACGTTGCACAGCGTGTGTGGTTGCGCTGAAGATTAAACTAGGGCCCCTGGGCTGAAACTCCAAATGGTGGTGTGGAGCAAAACTCCGACGAAATTTGATATATCCAAGACACCAGTGTAATATAAAGCAATAGGTACAGGTCGCATTCGATATATTGTGTTCTCGATTGGCCACGGGCGTTGCACTTCCAGCTAGGTTATCTGCAGACTCATCAGCACGTAGTTTACATAGACGGAATACAGTTTTTCAACAAGCACTGCGCCTACGCTCAACGCAAGCCCCCAGCATGCATTCGTCCCGATTCCAACTATTGGCTGTCATTATCCAGTATATGGTCCAGTCTGGAAACTTGGACATCGACTATGAATTTGCGTTCCCTAAACTCAGTCCATAAAAAGGTTCAAGATAAGTTCTCACAATTTATGTGAAACGGTACAGCAAGAAGAGTGGCCAACAAAAGTCCACCTCCACTCTCGGAATCAATAGCGTAAAGTTCGGTTAGTGGGGCGAGGATGCGTTTGCGCATCGAAATCGGGTGAAGACGAAGGAGAACGTTGTGCACGGTTGATATGGGACGATTTTTGTGGCCTCCGAAATGTAGCGCTAAGGAGATATAGAAACAATGAGATTTATTTGAAATATAGGTCCGTTCAATTGACTTTGAAACTTCAAAGCAATTATTGAAGAGGCAACTACATACCGTGGAGGTTGGTTGCTTCTAGACAGCGATCGCTCAGCTGCAAGATTTTGACGCTGCATGAGCGAAGGGTCTTCCCTCAAATGTCTCTCGGTATGACGGATTTCCTTTAGTCTGGCCTTGATTTCACGTTTACGCAGGGCGACAACAGGATCCTCAGAAACGCCTGAAGAGTTCACCAAGAAAACGACATAAGGAACCATGTAGTCTGTTAGCCTAATCCAAGCCTGGAAAAATTGGCTCACTGGCTGGCCAAACATTTGGGGCGGATTTAGAGTGCATGATGGGGGAAAAATACCACTCCAAAGTATGGTGATCCAACCAGTGTCTGAAAGCCATTCTAAACTGACAGCGGATATCACGATCATCTCGATTTAGCGGTACAGATCTGAAGGTAAGCAGATTGGCTGCGCTCGCCTGCTCTTATGACCCGATGCGCGGTATACCCCACAGTTAATGATGGAGAAGCTGAATTTTTGCTTGATCTGTCCCCAAAGAAGTCGGGTGGCTTAGCGAATATAGTGGTCGCTTTAGGACTGAACTGCCCTGGTTCGATTACATTCGGACCCGTAGAACTCGGTTGCAGGACACAACATTGAAACCCGGTGAACTACTCTCATAAAATAGTAACCGAAGGTATCCTGAGCTCCTACGAAGCTTGAAGATAGCCATCGCCAACACTTTCTCGCTCTACTGGAAACGAGCTAAATGGAATACATATTATAGGATTCGACTAAAGTGCTGAGACGTTTCCCTTGCGTTTGTCTCTTGTGAGCTTAGCTGTCGCTTTTTGTTTGACCAATCAGCCCAGACGAAGTTTGACAGAATATGCTCATCCCAATTTCAGAACCAGTCAGTCGAAGCACGTACTGCGACTAATTTCGGCACCAACCGATTTTGGTGGGATTTGTAATTTACTTGGATTAACGGTCAACAATGAGCACCATAGGCCATGTGACGAAATCAAGAATATTCACGGTCAAATGAACGGATATGTGGCGTAAAAAGTTCACGCTCATGAGATTCGAACGTGTCACCTTCCGTTCAGGATTGCTTTCTTTTAAATGTGATACCGTCGCGTTCAGTTATCTGAAGGCCAGTTAAGCTGGAAAAATGATAGCATCATTCACCTACTGGGAATCGAACATGATGAGGTATTAGGCGTTGGCGATTTCTGGCCACGGGATGATGAGGAGCCCGATGAGTCAACGTCTGAATACACCTGCAGAGGGCGAGTTTCCTTGGTGGAGAAGGCGAAACGCTCTTTCGATTGTGCGGTGATCGTCTTTGGAGGTCTGGGTTTGTTCTCTCCCACAAGCAGCTGAAATCAGTAGAAACAGTGAGCACTCACTTCTCTGAATCGTGTATTGAGAACAGTTAACATATCCGTCGTTCTTCCCGTACAACTAAAAGGTTTACATAATAGCTACTCAGAGGGACAAGAAAACGGGAGTGCGAGTACAGAAATAATCCACACGTAATGAAATTTACGGCTTTTACATGGGCATAGTAGAATCACAAACACAATACGGAGGACACAGTCACTGACTTCGCCTCTTAAAATGTTGCGATTCAGCAGCTTCCGTAGTCCCCTTCAAGTCTGACTAGAACAGCCGCACCACAATGAGAGGAAAATCAGACGAGGGCACTAGGCACTCTAAACGACCTCCCAGCGTTTCCCCGACATTTGGCGCCATTTTAGTATATAGAATATTGTAACCCTTGTAGAGCACTAAAGCAGAGGTTGAGAGACTTAAGCACCGCCCATCTATTCAGAACCAAAAGGACGTGGAAAACAGGACGCAAATTGTCCTCGGAATGTTTCGGTGAAATAGAAAGGAGCAAAAGGTTTCATATAGATGGGTGAGTTGAAAGCACCCTATTTCTGTCCATCAAAACAAAATTGAGCGGCCATGACAAGTTTTATCCGTACAGAACAAGCCACGCCCAGAGGGGAAGCACAAATGTACTTTGTGCCACGCTCAGAAAGCGCATATCGAGAACAATAGGTGGGTTTTGTCAGGGACGCCAGAATAGAAAAACTCACAGATCGACCATTGAAATGTTTAGTGATAGGAAAAACAGACCAATACCTTAACTAGAAGTCTGGCTGTTCTTGGGGCGTATCTGTCGAGAGTATCAGTCTGCCGACCAAAAGTATTTACTTTGCAAGAGATATCAGCGCAGGTTTCAAACTGAAATGAGTGGAAAAGTTCCTCAGATTTCTAGCACCGGCTTACTGGGATTGGCACGTTGAAACTCATCATCTAAATAATATTTACCCGCATGTGGTAATTGAGGCGAATTCTAACGAGCATGAACAGGTAGGGGATTAAGACGTAGTCAATCGCACCCAGAATACGCCTCACCTTGTTCCCACATGGCGAGTGAAGTTCGAGGCGACCTAAGCAGTACACTAAAGGTACAGCTGTAACATGTGAGTGTTCATCTATGAGCTCAAGCGGCTTTTTATGATCGATAATTCTTAACTGGATAGGAAAAGGTTGATTCCCTTAACATACCGAAGGATTTGATGATATTCGTGAAGACAGCTTTGCAAAGCGGTGGGTGTGATGTTCCTCAGGACTGATGCGGTGATGTCGGCTGGGATGCTTTCGAGAATGAGCACACTCGACGGAACTGTCGATACGACCGTCTGATGTCAGTAAAATGAACAACACAATGAGTAGTGCGCGGTTAATCCAGTGAGTTTGTGAGAGGCCGACAAAACCGTATAAACAAATGGCAATAGTGAAAGTAGAATTTAGCTACACCGGAAATTATCAATTTAATTCTTCGTAAGCCTCTTAAACCGCACAACTACACCGTATTTCCGCTCGAGCTTATAGCGACCTGACTAAACGTGACCCTCATTTGAGGACACTCGCCAAACAGAACAAAATATTTTGAACCTAGGTGAGCGTATCACAAACCCTGGGTCGGTTATTGTGGAATGCTTCGACGACACGAGTTAAGGGTCTCCAGGGTGAACCATCCAAAAACTCAAAGCACTACTTTTGAGTTTGCCGTATAACTCGTAAAAAAGGGAATTACTGCCGACCTACCGCAATCCTTTAGAGATGCCTACACCTCCAAACACTCACTGAGACAATCTGAATAGAAAGTGACAACAGGAATGCCACTGACATTGATTAAGAACCATATCTTGCAACGTTTCCAACCAGACCCAGTCAGGATCACGCGGTCCCTGTGCTGTCGTTCCTTTGAACGTATGTCGGGAAACCACTTAAAACATAAGAGATCGTGAGGATAACCAGGCGTTTCTGTCGACGGAAAGGAAGAGGATAGAGATGACAAGAAGGACGCAACGTCTGATGATGCAAACAGAGCCATAAGATCGATAGAGTGAGCTGCTGAACTTAACCTCATTTTCGGGATTTATATTGGCCAGAAGAAACGAACGAGTTAGTTGAAAATTTGCGACTTTTTTGGTAGACAAATGGGTGTACAAAACGCACATTTTATTAAACGTTCTCAGCAAATAGCTTATTTCTCCATTGCGTTTATTATGTTTACGGAAGATAGTCACCATAGGGTTCGCCCACATTTTGTCATCCACCGTGAGCATCAACGGAACAATGGTTGATGTAGATTTCAAGATTGTAAACACAGTGCTGGGTACAGGGTGGTTGTCGATAACTGGTGGGAGAACTCTGATGGGAAACTCGTATAGGTATGTTGAAACATGGGATAATTCCACCAGTCGCACTAGTAGCCTAGCGTGTCCAGGCAGCAACGTTCGAGCCCGGGTCCACACGGTCTGACCGATCCCTACCACGTTTATCCATCTCCTCAGGCTTCCAATCGAAATTTGGTAACACTAGGTGGACCACTGTGTCAGTCATTAACGTCCCTGTTCGTGTAAGTCATATACTGAAATGTCATTAAGCATGTGGAATATCAGGTACATTTATGAGGCACAACTTGTCTATGTAGTGTGTGATTCATTAAAGTATAACCGCACGCTCCAAGCTCAATTGTTCGGCAGGATGGCTGATTCGGATATTTCTGCACTAATTGAGCATCTGAACAACCGACAATCGAGCAGTAGTACTCAAATCCATTCGCGGCCCGTCATAATTAAGCGCATTGTTACGATAGATATGCTAACTATTGTGCTAGGCTGCGATGTCCGAACATTACCAGCTTTTAAAAACTGTCTGTACGCCACTTAGCTTAGTCGATCGACCAAATAGTGGAGCCATGAATAACCTTATTTGGGAGACTCGGCCCAGAAATTTTTTTTACGGAAGTAGAAATACCACGAGAGGGTTAAACAACGCGGAACTCATTATTCCCTCAGCTCAGTGAGTTCAACTTATAGATTATGCAGCTGGTCGTTTTTTAAAGGAGACTATTAGTTTTATACTGAGATGCAAGGCTGATACCCGTTTCGAGAGTTCTCAAACGGGATAATTGATACCGTATGCCATTTTCCACAAAGTGGTCTGTGAACCAGCATGAGACCGGAGACAGAACGTAGTTCTAGAACCAGAGGTGTGCGTTACCGACAGACTATGACTGTAGCGTAGTGTTAGGCGGAATCCCACGCGGATCCCGCTTTACCGCTCGCAGCAGGTGCTGCTACGACCGGGAAGCCTATCCCGCGCAAGATTGGCCAAAAGTTCGGAAGGCTTGCCGGTCCGGCATCAAGCCGAAATCGAGTCGAAAGTCTGGACCCAACAGTCAATCATGACCCAGTATTGCCGGTTGCCAACGGCCCATCCAGAAGGCGTCAGAATTTCCAGAAAGTTGTCGCCGCTTACACTATATACATCAAGCGTTGTACACGTATTCTCGACTCGGTTTTGGGCGTCGACATACCTTGTGCACCTTCGTAGGTTGTTTCGACGTAAACGCTAGCTTGGGAGGCTCAGACTGAGAACTAAGATGAGGAAAATACCGTTACTACACGTAGGGAGGAGTAAAAGTATGGAATGCATAGCGTATGCACCAGATGGACTACTGGCCCGGAATATTTGCCAGACACCTACAACGGACTTATGCAGCCAATTAGGGTGACACGACCACCGTGGTTCGAATTATGTCAGCCTCATACTAAAAACTTCAGCGTCAGGCAGATGCGGAGCAGTATGTTCTAGATGCAGTGCTCGATTTCGGTGGCTTTTTAATGCCGTGACTTGAGTTGTCATGAATCTGGCCTTGTTTTGCTTATATGACCATATATAGAACTGACGCTTTGTACCCAACGTTGCACATGCAAATCCGTTGCCCATTTGGCAAGCACGACCATTGACGGAAAATAGTTACTTGAGTTAACTCATTCCAGAGGTTCATGCGACTCTGTAAACTATACGAAACTGGGTGACTGAAAAGGCCTGAATTCGGTTCTCAGCCGCCCAAATTTGATGGGTGCAACATGAAAGTCTAGCGCCAACAGTACAATGGAGCGTGCTCTGCAAAAAGTGTGGATACATGAGGAACTGCAGCATACACACGGCGACATTTTAATGTCGAAGAGACTGGACCTTACCGTGGTGTGGCGGTTTGCGCACCTCAGCGACCCAGTGAGCTATACTGGGGGGTGTCCCGTGACACTCGCAGAGTCTCTCATACCAGGTTGGTCAATGGGTAGAGGTCTGACGAACACAGTCTCCTGGC
>SJOL01009883.1:21877-35455 GCA_004794785.1 Opisthorchis felineus
GAATCACGTTTGTTAATTTGCGTCACTTGTGGCTTTAAAAGGGCATATCACTGGGTCTTAAGAGTTGCGTAGACGAGGCTACAGTAAGGGTTGTTTTGTTGTATGGCTGCGAGACGTGGCCTCTGAGGACAGATGATGTGAGGTTTTTGACCACCGATGCCTGAGAAGCGTTGCTGGTTTTGGATGGCGTTAACGGATTAGTAACGAGGTGATTGAAAAACAGCAGCAGGTACCGCGAGGTGGACAACGTATTACTTGGAGGAAGGGCGCGAAATAGACTATGAAGAGCTTGGGTGTTGTTCGATGAGTGGAGAGGGAGTTTGGAAGAAGGCCGGTGAGCAAAGAGCTGCTCTGGTACACGTCATCATCATCATCATCGACAGCATGACATCAGTGCTGGCACACGTCAGCATTATGTGTGCCAAAGGAGAGCAGCTCTGTTCATCAACTTCGACAAGTTTCAGTAGCTCAAGGGTATCGAGCTGATCTGGCTAGAAAGCTACGGGAAACGTACAGCCAACCGAACGACAAAGATTGTTTGGAGGTTGAGTGGAAGCGGGTTAAAGAAGCCATGCTCTCAGCTTTCAGAACTGTCTGTCCAGCCCACCTAACTCGACTAAATGAACAGTGGATATCGTCGAGATCAGCAGATCATATTGCTGCCAGAAAGGCCATACCAGCAACTAGTGACTGTGATGGCACACGCAGATCCCTCAAACACCGGATAATCAGGAGCTTGAAGAATGACAGAGAACGCCGGTGGATTTCGAAGGCCCAGGAGATGGATAAGACTTTCACTGCAGGCAACAGCCGCGCCCTATTTCAACTGGTTCGATCAACCGGTCAAAAGAAGGCAGGTGTCAGTGAAACAATATGCGAAAAAGATGGAACGGCAATTCACTCCCTCAATCGTCGTCTTGAGCGGTTGGCTGAGCACGTCAAAGAACAGTTCAGCTGGTCTCCTTCAACACAACCGCTGGAAGAACCCAGCAGGCCTGAATTGAACATTGACACCAATTCGCCATCAGCAACCGAAATCCAGCGTGAGATATCAATCCTGCAGCGCGATAAGGCACCCGGCTCGGATGGTCTGCAGCCCGTACTCTTCAAAGAAGGTGGCGACGTCCTGGTGAACAGTCTGACAACCGTACTGCAGAAGATTTGGAACGAAAACAGAATACCAGCCGAATGGGGCTCCTCGACAGTCATCCCAGTTTTCAAGAAAAGGCGCAAAAACGTCATGTGAAAACCATCGTGGTATCAGCATGGTATCCGTCCCATCTAAAGTGCTGTCTGGCATTACTTTGCGCAAATTGATCGAGTATCGAGAGAAACAGATTCGTGAGAACCAAGCTGGGTTTCGCCCCGGTCGTGGATGCATCGACCATATCCTTACCTTGAGACAAATTCTTGAACAACGCCACTCCTTCAGACGTCCCACATTGGTCGTTTTTCTTGATCTGAAAGCTGTTTTTGATTCCGTCGATCGTCGGAAACTTTGGCGGTATCTGGCGATCAAATGAGTCCCTTCCAAATTTATATTCCTTATGAGCGCACTGTATGCGAACTCCTGTGGGCGCGTACGAGTATACGGCAAGCTTTCGACTGAGTTCACCACGTCCAGTGGTGTAAGACAAGACTGCCCTCTCTCACCTTTCCTCTTCAGCTTCGTTATTGATGTGCTGCCTGCCTGCATCTGAAACCTGGGGATTCGAAATGCTCCCGGGACGTTCGCTCACAGACATGGAGTATGCGGACAATATTGTTCTTCTTTGTTCAGATCCTTCAAAAATGCAAATCATTTCAAACAGCCTAAATAACTTCGCCGCACGGTTTTGCATGCACTTCACACCTGCAAAGTGTAAAGTGCTGCTGCAAGATTGGGTTGGATCAAACCCAAACCTCATGCTTGCAGACAAGCCAAGCGACGTGGTAGATAAATTTGTTTGCCTGAGCAGTTGTACAAGTTCCGGTGGACGGGCTGGAGACGAGGTTACTTCTCGAATCGGGAAGGCCAGGGCAGCTTTTGTCAACCTTCGACACTTATGGCGCCGACGTGGCGTCAGTTTGTCTATCAAGGGCAGGGTTTACACAGCCGCGGTGCTTTATGGATCAGAAACGAGGCCTCTACGCACAGAGGGTATACGAAAAATGTCAGTGTTTGACCATTGGTGCCTCCGAAGCATTGGTTAGGTCTGGTGGAAACATCGGATTAGTAATGCTGAAGTACGCCAGATGGTCTTAGGAAGGAGGAACTCTCCCGCGATAGATGAATTACTCACGCTTCATAGGTTACGCTGGTTAGGACATGTACTCCGCATGCCGGAAGATCATCTGCCTCGCATAGCTCTTTTCGCCCAGCCCCGTGCTGAGTGGAAGCGACCGAGAGGTGGACAGTGTGCGACCTGGCAACCAATAAACCTAGTCCCGTCGACAACTGCCGCCTCGCCGGATGGGGACCCCGGGACTCAACTCACCATTGGTTAATGACACTGGCGGAAATGGCCCAGTTGGCGCAGTCAGTGATGCTCATGCATCAAAGC
This sequence comes from Opisthorchis felineus, assembly GCA_004794785.1. NCBI lineage: Eukaryota > Metazoa > Platyhelminthes > Trematoda > Opisthorchiida > Opisthorchiidae > Opisthorchis > Opisthorchis felineus. Next base: position 24,421 of record SJOL01009883.1, read on the forward strand.
TATCGCCTTCAATGCGTAGCTACCCGATCCCCGAACTAACTGAACATGCCATCACCTCCAAGGCTTGACTGTATCTCCCGCACTCTTCCAACAGTTGGAACCAATGTGCCTATGGTACACGGTTCATAGCTGACAAATTGATTGAATTTATTGTATTCTTGGTGTTGTACGCCTCCCAGGATGGGGTCCCCGTGACCCCTCCTGCGCTTCGCTGGGGACATTCAGATAAATGGCGGCTGATCGATGTGAGTGGCGCTCGTGCTGTTAAGTTTCTTTCCAGATTGTCTGATTGAGCATTTAGAGGTGTAGGCACCACGGCCAGCACTAGGTCCCCTCCCTCACCCACTCTTCTCTTCTTTTCACTCTAGGGCTTTAAATATAATTAGACGAACCTTATGGTTGTACGGCAGTGAGGCATCAGTGTCAACATTGATGTTGCTGTCTTTGATGATGATGATGATGATGACATTTTAATTTAAGATTTCTATTGAAGGCCATAGACTCGAGTCGAGCCAAGCAGAGTTTAACTACATATGAAGCTATGACATTTTAAGGAGCGACGTAGGACAGACTCGAGTACACTCTTCGGTACTGCCTGGTCACTCGAGTGACTAATAAACACAGGAGTACTGCTAAACGGAATGTTTCTCTCATGGTCGGGGTACCAAGAACTTAGATTTCGCCCTGACAGCTTTGCAGGATGAAATGTTCCGACTAATTCGCTGACTACATTAATCAGAAACAAGCAATGAAAGCGGATAATTTTGACGTCGAAACCCATCTAGAAGAACCAGGGATCCTAGAGTTCTACCTATTGCGCATAGAACCGTCACAATTCCGATAAATAACCTTACTAAGCTCGTAGTCGATGGACACTCATGATACAAACAGGAGAATGCAATCTGATGTAACGAAAAAACGAGCAACTACACACTGAAGAAGATAAACTTAATGCAGAAGCCACTGTGTTACTGAGTCATGTCTCAGTTATGTACATTTATGGAGAATGGTATATCATCTAAGGACTGTGTATTGTGTTCAAGCGAAGTGTTCCCCCTAAGTTAGTTAGCACCATCCAGTTATATAACATACTGCTGGAGCTCGGATGAAGTAGCTCACCCTGATGTGAGTAAATTCATGCAAGAAATCAATATGCAGCACACGGTACGTGTAGGCGTGGTGAACCTCAAGGACGCTGTTACTGCCGTGCACTCGAAAGCTGACCAGTCGTGCTCGTCAGCAGCCGCCTGCTCACCTCGTAGATGGATTGAAATGATACAGTCCAAACTTGCAGAGGACACCCCTGCGCTGGGTCAACCACGAAGCGTTAACAATCTTTGCCCAACTCTTCACACCGACTTAGTCGTAACCACTGCCGACCTATTGGAAGCTAGTAGCAGTGGCCATCTAGTTACAATATCAGCTGGATATGTCATAAACTATGCCTGGACAAACTGACAGCTCTCAGTGATCCCTTCATACCTGCCTTCCGAGTTTATGCTGGTAACTCGCCCTGCTTACGTCCTGCCAGCCATTTGGAAGCGTCTACTAGGTTAGTTGCTGTTGCCGAGCTACAGGCACATACGAATGACGAAACTGAAGTTGACTGTGTTTTAGACATCAGTCTGTGCGACAGCTATAAAATGAAACATCCAACGATGGCTTAGTTGTTACTCAAGGCAATTTCTCTTTGCAATTACGTCGGGCTATTTGGCTGGATGCTGGAAGTCTGTTTCCCCAAATCATGCATCGCGTCTTGAATAGTCTAAACAATGTAACAGAAAACAGTATTTACGACGGCTTATGGTTAAAAGCAAGGCTTGGTTGTCATGGTACTTACACCGCCGAGTCGTCGATTGAGTACGCGGACTTGGTACTGATGAATTCGACGGAGAATAGTGACGTTGACTGTCTGCCTTTCTGTCGTCCGCATGTAAGGAACTGTATTGTGACCAAGGTACCAAGGAACCGGGAGAAGGGGAACGAGTCGACGAAGTGTTTGGGTTGTGGAAGGTAGCATGACGGAATAAATCTTGTTTTGTGGAATCGGAAATTAAGTCAGGGACGTATTCTTCATCCGAAGAACCGTGTTCTGAAGGAAATGTGCGATTGGAACGTGAAATTCGGCTGTTGCTTTCAGTGTCGCGACTACGAGACAGAAAGAATTCTTTGAGTTGTGAGGCCACTGGAGAGGTAGATCCAGAAGACAATGGTGAACGTGATCCGCACACACGCGACAATCGGTACTTGGCTCTGGAGTCGTTCACTTCATCTTCAGACACATCGTCGAGTTCCAACCGAACGCCACGCCAGATCACCTGGTTCGAACAGGGTTGACATTCCTGGAGATTCTCACATTGGTTGGCCAGTCCATGCTGCGCGCCATGGGTCGCGGGTCGGTATTCAGTTTCAACTATAGGACTCAGTGAGCTGGAAGACTCTAAATGAATGCAATATCGTGTGAAAAATGCCATCTTGAGGACATACAAGAAAATTGTCTTGTTTCACCAGACACCACTAGCGGCATCATTAGTGCCTATCAACGGCACTGAGATGCAAGTTTAAGACACTGTGAAAATTGGGGCAGCGAAACAACAAGTACAGGCAAGAACACATCAAGGGTACTCATCCTTTTAGAGCCTTAGAATCATCACTTCAACATGTCAACAGTGACTTACGATCCAGCCACGACGAATGAAACCGCTGCAGTTGCAACTAATGTACAATACGTAATATCTTGAAGGTGATTTAACAACAGTAATACCGTTGATTCAAACGTACGCGGGCGGATGAGTAACATATTTCAACGGTTTAAACGGCTTTCATTTGGGACTAGAAGCGGCAACCACACACAATAAACAGGTTTTCATATACCAGGGCTTTGCAAAATAAAAACACGCTGACTAACGAACATTTGCGCAGAAAGTATGTGAAGATGTTCTGACCATTCATTGGGTAGTTATCAGCAGTGCAATGTTGCTACTATCCATAAAAGTGGGAAAACACTGAGACTCACCAATCTCCATGGCATCATCGCACTGGGTTGTATCATCCAAAGTACTTGGAGGGTCAGTTAAGCTACTAGCTTCTTCTGCCACTGCATTGGATACAAGCTATGGAAAAATGAAAGGTTGTCACGGATAGGTAAGACGGGACGGAAAAACGAACGGAACAAAGCCATCCTGTAGTTCACCACAACAAGTTACGTGAACTATCATCTAGACATACAGTGAATTAAAGACATGAAAGAGGAGTGCCACTCAACGCGATTAGCAGAGCCGAAAAAGCTTGAAATTAGGCTTTTCAGAGAACCTACTGCGGAAAGCGATGCTGTGCACACTACCTAAATAGAGGTTTGACGATACTACCTACAAAAGCTTGACAGCATTCATGAAACATTTCTAGAGAAATAACGGGATTAAATATTGCTAAAATCATTGAGTTTGGATATTGCTGTGCACTACCACAAGCAGTGAAAGCATCTGTTAGATTGCAGTAAAAATGATCAAGACGATACTTATTGTGTGACGCCAATGTCTATCTGACTTGTGGTCACTTAGATCCAGCTTTTAAGAACCTACTTTAGGCACTTTCTCCCTAAAAATGCGGGTATCCTGACCCCGCAGCAAAGTAGCAGATGACGTGAGGACGAATTCGCTATAGCTTTGGACACAAAAAATGAGAGAGACCACTACCTAAGGGTCATATCAAGAACTCAATGGACCGATTGAAAGCGGTCGCCACAAAAAGTGACTGTTGCAGAACTAAAGGCAACCCATCTAGTTAGCCATCACTCGCATACAGCTTGCGCTCAAAGTGAATAAACCTACAACATACCTGTGAAAGCTTATGAGAAAAAGCAGCCGAAATGGGAGGAACAGGCGGACCTGTCGGAGAAAAAGCGGACACAGAACCAACGGGCACCGGTCCAGCAATCAAGCCTTGAGGGACAAACAATGGAATCGTAGGAATATAGACCCCAGGTGGAGGCACAACGTATTGCGGAGGCACAAACGTTCTTGTGCACTGCAAATGAGATACGGTGGGATGAGGGGGAGGTGGAGGTGGAGGGGGTGGCGGTGGCGGTGGTGGTGGAGCTGGCGGGATAGATGGATAGTTGAATGTATATGGTGGCTGAATAACTGCTTGCAATGGTCGTACATTATCATAAGTAGGTAAGGCGGTAGCTCCCGGTGGAACAATGAATTCTGGGTTGGGTGAATGATGTCTAGGATGGAAGGAAGGAGTGAGCACAGGTGTTGACGGCAAGTTCGTGGGAGAAGGTTGACTCGTGAAATCTTTTGAAGGCACAGGAAAGGATGTAGGTGTAGGTTCTCGACTGTAACCACCATTGGCATCCACGCCGAGGGATTCACAAACCACAGCACGGATCTGATCTTGAAAATCTCTCGGAAGCTTCGTACGAACTGCATTTTTCACTATTCGATCGACACCTGTGGTAAGCATGCTCGTGTTGGATAATTCACGTCTCAGACGTTCACGTATCTTCAGTTTTTCGGAGACTACAGGCTTGGACTGCTTCTGAAGAAACGCTGAGACGAAAGAATTCACTCTCTGTTGAAGAAATTTGTAGTCACTGTCTAAGTCGATGTCCTCCAAGCAATGCTTTCGTATCCGGTCAAACAGCCCTTGACTCTTCAACCGCTCGATTATTTCATTCGCAAACCGCATCGATTCACATTGCATTGTACGTTGGACAAACGAATTTGGCAGGTCAAAGCCTCTGAAATGAAGGAAAGGATATCATGAAGGTACAAATCACAGGGGCAGTTAGTAGAACATTACGCCACTCACCTTCTCGACCCACAAATAATTAAAAAATCAAACAGTTCAGCTGTAGCACCCTTTCGGTGCCAAGCTGCCATGCCAACGGAAGGAGGCACCAAGGCTGGGATACTACCAGGTCGCCCAAGCCTGGATCGGAACAATCGAGATGCCGAGGTTGGGTTCGGACCACGGACCCTCCCGTCCGTAAGCTGGCGCCTTAATCACTAAGCTATCTCGAACGGACGACTTCTGGTACGCCGTTACCTGCATCATTGTTTACCTGCGGAACCGCACGGAGTGAGTCCATCTGAGTCATCAGATGTTAAAGGTGATAATTCCGGTTTCAACGCAGCGGTTTATCACTTAACGCATGGTTTTCCACGTTTCCAACCCATTTTTGCCCATTCCTGAACCAATTACGGACAATAAACTGAAGTTTTGTGTTTCTTTATGGCTGTCCAGCCTGTAAATACTTCAGTCCAGCGCATTCTCTTAGAGTGTACACCAGCCAAGGAACCGCGCCAAAAGTTAACCGCTGAACACTGCAAACAAGCAAAGCGAAACCACTATTTGATGTTTTTCTCGCTAGCAGCCAGACATTGCTCAGTGGAAGCTAATATTAACCCCCCCCCCCATTTGTTTGATTTCGCAATCATCCTGGATGGGTGGAATGCACTAAAACAAAGTGCATTAAAATAACACCGCATCACGACCAATCTTATCCGGCTTGTACTTAGTTTTGGCACACTTTTCGCTGCAAAGCCGCCGGCAAACTCGAAGGAAGCATGAGGGCTGCGATATTACTGGACTGTACACGCCTAAACAGGGATATCTGACCTAGTCCCACGGCGTAGCACAAGCGACCAGTACTGGGGATATCTAAGGGGGGACCAAGAGCTCTGGTGGCTAGTGAATGTTCAGGAGATGAGGAAGAATTTTGTCAGCAGCAGCTGTGCTAACCGCGAAAAAAAGTTTCGTTCACCGATGATTTGGGGAGGTAGCTGCGCATTGGAGGCGGAAGCTGATATAACTGACGCGTAATACAGGGTTGTCAGTGGATTTTTAATTGGGAGATTCAGGGGGGAGCTATGCGTTGAAGGAAATAGATTGCTTCCACGATCGCCATTAAGGGCGCGACTGCGCCATGTCTGACAGTGTCTCTAAACATTTATGTGTCCCGTCTCGCAGTCCACAACCAGAGAGACGGCAATGACCAGCGCAGTTGAGTTTGCTGGTAATAGCTTTCATATCTCGCTGCCCATTCATTGTTTGACCCGGCTCGTTTCTATCCTTGTTCAATATTGGTTATCAGTGTCCCAAGGTCACCAAAAGGGATACTGGGGATTTCATCACATATGTCGGTGGGGTCCAGAAAGAATGCAAGCGCTCCCAGCTCGGTACCATGACCAAGGATCAATTCAAGTGTCGCATTTTCGTGGCTGGTCTTCAATCGCCACATGATGCAGATGTTCCAACCCGGCTACTGAATGGAATTCAACAGCATACACAGTTTACGCTTCAGAAACTTACCAAAGAATGCCAGCATCTTATACATCTCGAGGTTGATGCTGCAATGATTGGACATTCCCAGTTCTCTCAGTCCGTCATGGTATGCAGAGTAACTATCAAAAGGCAGTCAAATTCCAAACGAACTCCAAGAAAACCGCCCACATTCTGTTGGCTTTATGACGAATGGCATTATTCATGCCACTGTCCCTACCGGAACCACAGGTGAAGTTGAAAGGGCCACAAAGAAGAATGCTGCGAAGACAAATTCAGGAGCTCGCGCAAAAATCGACATGGCAAAAGGACACTGGGCCTTGATCTCTTGGGCCTGGATTGGATTAATGGGCTTCAACTCTGACAATCCCTCAATGCCGTTTGCAAAGAAACAACTGCAGGTGGCTGCAATACGTTCACGAGAACACCACATCCTGACGACTTTGTGGTCGCTGCAGTTACAACCAGACAGGAGACCAGTGGGAGCGTACGCGTACAGCAGCTATTCAGCTCCTGGCGCCCGGCACTGGTAACACTCTCACTTAAGTCCATTTTGGCGAATCCTGCCAGCACCTCCAACGTTATACCCCCGATCTGAACCCTTCAGTCTACAGTCCCAGGTTTACGCGGCTCGTTTAACTGCTATACGGAAGGTCAAGAGAGAGGGGCCGGCAGAAGGGACACAATGACAGTCACAAAGAGGCCAGATACCAATTCGAGGATATGGGGAATGTTGTCCACGGTGAACGCAGGGCCAAATACAAATTCAAGCACGAGGTGCAAATCAGATCATAGGCACGGCCAAGTGGAGAGAACCAACTTCAGACAACAGACTGTGGTCCTGTAAGAGAAACAAATCGCATGGAACACCGAACAGCCCTCCGAAATGTGGGGCACCAGACCCCAGATCAGCATGCTCATACCCCCAGTGACGGACCGACATGCGACAGCACCCACATGAGTCGTCACAAATGAGTTCAGAGTAGCGGTCGGTTGAACAGCGTCCTCGAATGGGAGGTGTCCGGAGGCCAGCCGCTCCTAATAACCGAACATCACATTGACTGGACGGATGTCACGTGCGGGCTACGGACTAAAATAAGGCATGCCTTGATTGGTCAGAATGTCAGCCAACCTGGATCGAGCACCCATAGCTGAACGCTTCTCGCCCCCTCACGAAGACTCTACTGCAACCTTGTGGAATATTCCGTGATAACCCTATAAATACGGCTATAGTAATCTTTCTTGCTCTTCACAAAGGGCTATCTCAAGCTACCGTGCCTTTTGATACATCAAAGTGGGCGGAGCAGGAAGTCAAGAACCGACACAGCAGTTGCACTACCGTCAGCAAGCCACAACTCCAAGACAGAGCAACCTATGGGGCGTGACCAGTTCATCTATCGTGGGTGAGTTATTTCTTCCGAAGGCCATTCGACGTACTTTAGCATTATTGATCCGGTGTTCCTACCAGATTCGGGCAATGCTCCGAATATATCAGTGGTCAAACGCTGAGTCCTTTGACGTCCTCGACACGCAGCGGCCAGGTTTCTGACCCACATAATAATATGGAGCTCATTGCAGCATTGAAAACTAGATCCCTGACGAATAAGCTGATGTCACACCCACGCCACAGGTGATGCAGTTTCACGAAAGCTTCTCTGGCCTTCCCAATTCGGGTGCAAATATCATCGTTCGCGAGACCATCGGGAGTGGTACAACTGCTCAGGTAGAAATACTCGTCCACTAACTCAGTCGGCTCAGCTGAAAGCATGAGGTTAAGGTTCAAACCCATCCATTCTTCCAGCAGCACTTTACACTTTGCAGGTGTGAAGCGCATGCCAAACCATGGGGCAGAATTACTAAGATTAAACTAAAACAATCGTTCATATGTAACACCCATTCGGTGCCCCGCCACCATGCTACCCGAAGGAAGCACGAGGGATGAGATACTGCCAGGTTGCCCAAGTCTAGACAGTAGAAGTAGAGATGCAGAGAATTATTTAAATAATTAATTAATAATAGTGAATGAATCATTAGTTAAATAAATATTTAGATCAATTAATGCGGCTTACAGTACCACGGCGACTGAGTATTCGATATCTCTGCTCGGACGCCCCGGGAGCACTTTGACCCCACAGGCATTAGAGGCTGATAGTGAGTCTTCCATAATCGCATCAATGACGAAGTTGAAAAGGAAAGGTGAAAGAGGACAGTCATGTCGGACACCACTTGATGTGGTGAACTCAGGCGAGAGCTTCCAGTTGACCTTCAGGCTTCTGCGGGAGTTGGCCTACAGCACCTTAAAGAGGTTCGAGAATTTATGGGGAACGCTTTTGCCCCACATGCACTGTCATAGGGCATGACAGTCCACAGAGTCAAAGGCAACTTTCAAGTCAAGGAATACAACCATTGTTGGTTGCTGGAAGCAGGGTCGCCGTTCCAGAAACTGTCGGAGGGTGAAAATGTGATCGGTGTATGAGTGACGCGCGGTACGTTCGAAATCGGTTTCGTTTTTTCCTCGTGCGATTTTGTGAAAGAATTCTTTCTTTGTTAAATCGGCTTACAGAGTTCACACGTGCCATTTGTTGGTTTTTTGCAATCTAACATAACATTTACGGGTTAACATCTGTTATTTCGCACTCAGTTCCTATTTTGCGCTCATTCTCAATGTTGACCCAAATCGGTGCAAGCTGCTCTCCGCAGCCATCGATGGACCACAACAGATGTGGACGAATTGGGTGTCCGTCGAATGTAAGACGTGGTACGCAATGCCACTCCTGCAAGGCTTGGTGACACCTTAAATGCGCGGGTTTACAGGACGACCAGGCAAGCCACCCGGCCAACTCTCCTGACCCGTTTGTCTGCGCCAGCTGCCTTTACCTTAGGGGGCAATGCATTCCACAACTAAGAAGACGGCCACCAAAAACGGAACCAAATCCGCACCGCAAAATCGAAAAGGCCAGTGTGACCGTTCCTCTTTAATCGGGACACTCGAGGAGAAACTGGAGGTTCTTTCCAAAGCTCTGGAGGATGCAAACGCAACATGGACGAAAGTTGATAAAGAACTTTCTTCGCTGAACGAGTACATTGCGCTATCCATCCCGGGTCCGCTGGTTGCGAAGAAAGTCATCCAGCTCTCTGATGTGACAATAAAGACCGCCACGGCGTCTCTAGTGGGCAGACGCGTAAGGGAGAGCAGGCTGATCATCTGGGGGTCTTTCTCCAGAAGAATCACGCCAATGAAGCAGACAGTCGTTTCTTGGCATTGTCATCACGAAGTTCGAATACGAATTGCTTCACGCAGATTGGCTACGTCAGAAGGGAAGCAAGCGAACACTTGGGCTTCTGGTCACCCTTTCCTCCCCATCTGCCGTACATAGAATGCTGTCAGCATTCAAAAGACCCACCCAACGATTAGGCGTATGTCAGAGGGTCACCCTCTAGAGGCGCGAAAGCTGGGCCACAACAGTTATAGGAGAGAGGTGCGAAAAGGTTTTCCGCTTGGCACCATTTCTTCCGACCCCAAACTAATGGCGAAACCGATTGTAGTTATGGCCCCCTGTGCTCCAGAAAGCACGCCGACACAACCGGCCGCGACTCCGGATTGCAGCTTCTACTCAAAGACCGCAGACTCCTTCGCTACCCAAGGCAGCGATGCTCTGGAGGAGGCAAGCCTCACGAGGACACAGCGCCCGAAGTACGTAGAGCTATCAGTGCTTCTTTCCGTAACAGACAATAAAGGATCAGCAGTGATCCCCAAACCCAAACCACAACTTCTGAACTGGACTGAGTCAGACGTGCGGAGACAAGCGGCGAAGCCTACTGACAGATCAACCACTTGCGTCGACCTCGATATCGGGGAATGCTGCAAAAACCCTAAAACCACTGAGAATGTGAAGCTGCCAATCTCCAGCTCCACTCTGTCGAAAGTGATCTCTTTGACTGTGGACTCAGTCGTCGCCCAGGATCCTGACAGCCAAAGCCACAAGCCTGACCACAACGAACCGCACAGTCCCTCGTACGCCCAGCTGGCCACGCTGATCGCGGACAACTCCGGGGTCCACACAAATGCGAAAGAAAGGCGACTGCAGCCAAGCAAGCCGCATAAGATTCTCCAAATCAGAGGGCTACCGGCTGGCTTCAAGGTGCAGTTCTCTGCGAAAACGAGCCTCACGGGAGCGCACCAAAAGAACTAGCTCTCGGTGCTGCAACCCAAAGTTCAGTGCCCCACAGAGACACCATTCCGATAAAACCGTGCAACAATGCCCAGGAAACAAATTGACGCAAGTTTGCCCCAGATCCTTAAAGCACAGCAAACCTGGCCGTCCAAAAGGCGGTATTGAAAGAGCTACCAGCAACAGCTGCCGACATTTTAGCACACGGGGGAGAAAACTCCGTCCCCCAAAGAAAAAAGCCCCGCGAAAATCGGGCTCCCACGCGGTGAAACAAACCCTGCACATGAAAAGAAGCCCTCGAAACCACCAAGACGGGAAGCAAACCAGTATGCTGCAGAGGCCCCTTCGAAGCCTTGGACTCAAACCCGACGTACAACTACTAAGTCTGCTATCCTCTCTGGTAACAAACCTCTCGGCTCCTCTCCTTCGGAGGCAGCAGAGACAGTGTTGAAATGCTTGTCCACTAACTGCCTCAGCCTTTTCAACAAACTTTGCGATATTAAACAGTCAGTTTACCTTGAACAGCCGTCCATAATCGCACTCACTGAGACCTGGCTCACACCAGATGTCTCTGA
>SJOL01009883.1:38421-54868 GCA_004794785.1 Opisthorchis felineus
TGGGCGATTAAGGTTTACATTCCACTCACCCGTATGTGTTTTCCCCACAGGCTGGGTTGCAGGAGGCCAGCTAAACTGTTCTTCGAAGTGTTCGGCCTATGTTTTTAGTCGACGTTTTTGCGAGTGAATTAATGAGCCACCTTTTTCACTTATCGTTTAACTGACCGCTGCCATTCTAGAGCTAGTCGATCGTATCAGTTGATATGCGGCACGGCTGTTTCCTGTAGCAAAAGCCTTCTCCATCTCCCGGGCTTTCGTTATCCACCAGAGCTCTCGGTCTTTCCATAGGCTTTTCACTATTTGGCGTTTGATGGAGTTGCTTGCGTCGTCCTACTCGTTGCCTGCTGGTATGGATTTCCTGGCATCAATTATGGATAGAGACCTCGACGACATTCACTGGTCTTGTGGTCGAATCGGAGAAGTCGGCCGGACAGCACTGAACATCGCTAGCATAGCTCCTTTCACATTTTTTCATGCTTCATCCACTTTCTCACTACCAGTATAGTATTGGTTTACTGTGGAGAGTTGTTGGGATGGCTCAGATCGATACTGTTGAGCTATGGTAGTTCTTCGAAGACGGTGGATTGGAATGTGTCTTCGTGATTTACGAGGGCCTAAGGGGAAACGAACTGTCAGGCGTACACGCACCATAGCGTGATCGGAATCAAGTGGTGTGCCCCAGAAGAAACGGCAGTCTGAAACTGTAGCTCTCCATCGGTGGCTGATGGCCAGGTGATCCAACTTGGTCCACGGTTGATTTGAGGTGGTGGCCGCCAGGTGATGCAATGTGAACGTTTATGCTGAGAGTTTGTACTGGCCAGAAACAGCTATGATCAGTACACAACTGGAGGAGTCACTCTCCGTTGTCTGTGCGACGACTCTGTGGGTCCACTCCGAATCGACCGCCCTGATGTGATTCCAAGGAGCTCAGACATTCATATCGCCCGCAAGGATTACAATGTCAGTTCTTCTTACTTGATGAATGAGCCTGGATAACTATCGATAGAAAGTATCCTTCGCAGCATCAGAACTGCAGTCCGTTGGGGCATAAGCCGACACTACACACAGACGCCGCTTTTTATGTTGAGGGGCATTAAGCTTGATTGAGCTGGATAACCGGATGGCGCAAAGACGACTATTCCCTTGGATCCAATCCAGCAAAGCACGTCCAGCTCTGGGGATCAGTGCAACTCCCACGCCATATATTCCACGAGTTATCAATTCTGGATCACCGGACACACGGAGGGAGAAATGTGAAAGAGCTGAGTTCGTCCTTAGCGTTTTGAGATGCATACTGACGCTTGGGTTTTGTATGCATGTTTCGAAGACAGCATACATCAATTTTAAGGGAGTATAAGGTTTCAGCGAGTATTGCCTGTTTGTCAATTTGACATAGGGTACGGATGTTGAAAGCGCGTATGTAGAAAGAATATCATGGACCTTGGATGGAGGTTAAGAAAGGTGTTAATTTTTTATTTTTAGTAGGCAGCGGGGTGCATAAGGCCAATCAGCCGGATTGCTGACAGTCAAATGACCTAGCAGCTTTTGCTTGTGTGGTGAGAAGGGGTTGGGGAGGGACATCGGTGGACTCAGAGCTGCGCAGGCACATGAAAATTCCCGGGTGACAAAGCCGAGGAAGCGGGTTTGGTTGGTTGAGCCGTTGGCTCAAAAGTCTGGCTCACGAGGCGGTAGGAGGATGTAGGGTTTTATTCGGGGACCCTACTTTTAGCCTCCGACTCCAAAATCTGACGCGCGAGGCAGCGGACAGTAGGGTATTATTAAGGGACCTTGCCCGGTGCCGATGACTCAGTAGTCCAACCTGATCGGCCGCAGAGGTTTGACCAAACCCGGGGGCGCAGGAAACAAAGCATAACTCGCTAATTCCTGATGCGGCTGCGCTCGGCAGGTGCATTTTGAGCACCACCAAACTCTTGTTTTAAACGTACTTCGACCGTACCTAATAATGCGCCGGCGGTCACGGTCAACCGTTGGGCGATCGGAGTGTGCGGTTTTTAGGGCCAAAATTTTCTAATACGTCCTTCATCAGGGGAGGTAGCATCGCTGCTTCCACGAACAAGGACATGCTTGTCGCCAGGGGGAAAAAACCTTACTGCCTTCGCACTCCTATTGCAGAGGAGAGTACGACTGGTAGCGTGATTGCTCGTAGTACTAGGTCTCGATGGCCTGGGTTTGACTGCTCACCTCTGGCCTTCCTGGCATGGCTGTAACTTGTGCAACAAAGTTCTAGACAGTTAGCCCGCGGGATCATTGTAGCACTCAAGCACGGCCACTACATCAAGGAGGCAGCTTTAGGTCAGGAAAATATTATCATGCTACGGGCCGTCGCATGGTGCCACCAACCTTACTTGCTGCATACAGCGGCGCGTGCATACCAAAAAGTGCTATTGCTGACTTCTCTATCCGTACACTTTCACGCATTTCCTTTCCCACCATACAGCACTCTAATTTGACAGTCTCTCCACAGGACCAAACGCTAGGACTAGACGCTTTCTTCTTCATGCATCACGATTAGCTCCAGCTTCATCGCGTCCGACTTCGCAAAAAGCCAAAAAACCTTTAAATCTTGTTCAAATGCTTAAAGCGTGTCTACAAAGTCGCCTTTAATGTTCGCGCACTGAAGCAAGCAGGACAATAAGTGACTCTTGCTCGTACGATGAATGCTGGGGCCGCCGCAGCCGCACATGCTGGGGTGGGTAATTTGCTGAGCGATCAAGCCGCGGCATACTTACTTGAATGTGTAGCAGTTGTGTTGTGTCCCGCTGAACGGGCTTGCAAATCTGTATCGATCCTTGGATTCCTGCTCCGCCCACCAAGGTATATCGAAAGGCACGGTAGCTTCAATCAACCCCCTATAGAGACAAAGGACGATTATTTCAACTGTATTTATAGGGTGATCACAGAACGTTCCACAAGGTCTTGATTGGTTCGATCGCTTGGGGTTAGCCGACATTCCAGTCAGTGTCATTTGCAATAAAGTTCAGTCTCCCACGGCGCATTCAGATCATGCATCCAACTTTATCAAGAGGTTTCCAGTTGTTTTCCAATCCGGTCTTAGTCAGTGCACCACGACACAAGCAGTCCTCCACCTCCGGCCAGGTGCTACGCCAGTCTTCCGTCCAAGGAGACCAGTTTCGCACACTTCCCTCACACTGGTAGATGCCGAACATCGACGGCTAGAACAACAAGGCGTTCTGTCAACTGTACCCCACTCCGCCTGGGCAGCGCAGATCGTCGTGGTGAAGAAACCCAACGGTGACATCCGCATATATGCCAATTTCTCAACCGGCCTAAATGCAGGTCTCAAGCAGCACCACTATCCACTACACGTGCCCGACGATCTACTCACAATTGTGAACGGTGGGAAGTTCTTCGCGAAAATCGACCTCGCTGAAGCGTATCTTCAAGCTCAAGTTGCACCAGAATCACGCCCACTGTTGACCATCAACATACACCGCGGGCCGCATCAATACAACCGTCTCCAGTTTGGCGTAAAAACCGCCCCAGCAATTTTCCAGCAGGTGATGGACATCATTCTTTCTGGCATTCCAGGTGTGGTCGCATACCTCGATGACGTGCTGTTTCCCCGGAGAGCTTCTCGATCGGATCAATGCCGTATTGCTGCGCATTCAGGACAATGGCCACCGCCTCCGTTCTGAGAAGTGTCAATTCCTTTGACAACCGTGAAGTATCCTGGTTTCATCTTCGACGCCTCTGGTGGTCAAGCTGACCCGGAAGACGTTCGAGCTATACAGCAAATGCCACCTCCCGAGGATGTCCCATTGTTGCGTTCCTTCTTGAAGTTAATCAGCCATTATTCGACATTCTTGCCTTTGCTACACGACATTCGACCCCCACTAAATCAATTGCTTGGAAAGGATGTCCCCTGGCTTTGGTCAGAAGAATGCCAGGAAGCATTCTGCAGGTTAAAGGCGATGCTCAGTTCCGATCTGCTACTGACCCACTACGATCCAAGCTACCGATCGTCATGGCAGCTGATGCCTCTACTTTTGGAGTCGGTGCCGTCATTCTGCACGTCTTCCCAGGCGGATCGGAGAAGGCCATCATGCACGCGTCGAAATCACTAACACCAGCAGAACAGCGTTATGGACAGATAGAGAAAGAAGCTTTGATCTTGGTGTTCGCCGTCCGGCGTTTCCACAAGTTGTTGTACGGTCGCCGTTTCACCCTACTTACCGACCATAAACCTTTGCTGTCTAGTTTCGGTTCAAAGAAATGTGTTCCTGCACATTCTGCCAACCGCCTTCAAAGATTGGCGTTATCATGCTGGGCTAGGACTTTGATATTCAATATCGTCGCACCACCGACTTCGGTCAGGCCGATGCATTATCTCGCCTGATCAGCAATCAGCCAACTCACGGAGAAGACACGGTTATTGCACAGGTTGCTTTCGAGGGCGCAGCCGTCCCCCAGTTGGTCCAGCCTGTTCGTGCATTACCCGTGACAGTGGCAGAGGTTCAACAAGCTACCATGGCTGATCCGATCCTTCAGAAGGCAATCCAGTTCGTGAATTCCCGATAGCCTCCGAACCTCAAAGATGATTGCCTTCGACAGCTCCTTTATCGCCGAGATGCATTGTTGGTCGTAAACAATTGCTTAATGTTGGGAGATCGCGTCGAGATTCCTCAATCTTTACGCCATCCAGTCCTCCGTCAGTTTCATTCCGGGAATCCAGGAATAAACCGCATGAAGTCAATAGCTCGCAGTTACGCCTACTGGTCGTACATGGACCAGCACATCACTGATTTTGTAAAACGCTGCTCCCGATGTCAACAAGCTGCCAAGAACCCACCACATCAACCACCGGTTCCCTGGCCGCGACCTGAGAAGCCTTGGTCTCGGGTCTACATTGATTACGCAGGACCGATACATGGCACTTCCTATTTGGTTTTGATTGACGCTTTTTCCAAGTGACCAGAAATCATTCCGGTGTCATCTCCAACAACATCTAGTACGCTGCACGTGTTATCCAACATTTTCAGTCAGCATGGCTAACCGGTGTCCATCGTCCCAGACAATGGTTCGCAGTTCACCTCCTCTAAGTTCCGCGAGTTTTGCACTCGACATGCTATAACGCACGTTCGTTCACCGCCGTACCACCCGCAATCGAATGGTCAAGCAGAAAGGTTCGTCGACACATTCAAGAGAGCCTTGCTTAAAGCTTGAGTGGAGGAGACACCCGTCGAGGCCCTTCAGAGATTCCTGATTGTGTACCGAACGACTCCGAATGATGCTTCGGCGAACCACCAGTCACCTGCAGAGGCACTCATGGGCCGTAAGCTGAGAACTGTGCATTCTTCCATGTTGCCAACACAGTCTGCTGAGTTAAGGTCCATAACGGTGGCAGCTGGAGCTCCATTCAAGGTGGGAACGCTCGTTCTTGTCCGTGATTATCGCCCGGGACACGATGCGTGGATTACAGGTCGTACCTGCGCAAACGCGGTAGTGGGATGTACGATGTTTCGGTTGGTCAAGACACCTGGACCAGACATCGAAACCAACCCCGCTTTAACAGCACGCCAGAAACTCCAGTATGTTCGGGTACCATGCCGTTGGACATATTGCTCGATACTTTTGAGCTGAAAGCTGATGCAGTTTCGAAAGAAGAGGCTGTGACCGGCAGCTCAGTGCTTGATCCAGCACCTCTTCCCAGGGCGGTGGACAGACCGACGCCGCCGCCAGCCAGAACGTATCCAGGTCGACCCACGTTGAGCTCGTTACTGACTTTTCACAAGGGGATGTGTTGGGGATATCAATATCCCCAAAAACTCTGTAGCTTCATGTCTGATAACGAAATTCCGGCATTTTTCAAGGTCAAACTAAAGATATATACATTCAGTGTCACTTTTCCGTTATCGCCTGTTGTTCGGAGCATTAAAGTTGTGCCCAAGGTTTCGTCGTTTTAGCATTCCGCTGTACTAGGAATACCCCCATCATTTATTTTGTCAGTGAATTTTCAGATTCTGACAACCAGTAGAAGCTACCGTCCGCAGTCTTGCAATTAGCAGAGCCTCCCGCTTGCGGTACAACGCGACCAACCGGTTCAGATCACCGGATCTTTAACGAAGCTTAAATTTCACAAAGCTCGGGTACGAACCATAAGATATCTGGTGGTAAAAAGCGTGTGAGCTAATCGAGAGGGTATCCGGGAGTCTGAAAGAATGGAAGAAGCAAGCAGCTCAGGGAATTTGGTCATACTATTCCAAATGATACACTGAACACACCCAAAGTTGTCGTTGGTAAGCGAAAAAATCATTGTTCAGACGACTCGTTTATCTCAGAATGAACGGCTGAATTATTTGGGCGAGCGATTTTGTGAACGTTTCAGTTTTCCACCTGCTGTTGTTCAACAAATTTCCTGACCCGCATAGAAACTCAGGACAGTGAAATTGAAACCACCGACATTTTCCGAAATGGGCAATTGGCTTTGCTCCCTCAAGCTTGTGGTCTTAAGAAACTCCCACCTTCTATATTTGAATATAGAAGTGAGATCCCCAGTCGGTGCTTGTCTAACCTACTTGCTTCCATCTGGGCGGAAGAGGATGTCGCAAGCAACTAAGGGATTCGATAGTGGTGCCCATTTACCAACTGCTGCTCACCATGAGCGTTAGTCACAGAGGAATTGGCTTGAGGCTTGTTGTAACTAGGCTCGTAGCACTGCCTATTTTACGCTATCTTACGAAGATTCCTAAAGACGAGACCCGGCAACAGCAAGAAGCCCGACCTAGAGCTGCCACCCTGTGGCGGTCCGATTTCTGAGCAGCAATGGTCCCGTCAGCTTTACTCGCTGGAACTCAGTTCCCAAAGCTTAAACCATGCCATGAACGCCAACAGGGATTTTGTAGAATACAAGGATTGTCCAACAGGTTTCGAGCGTACGTGGTGCTACCTGACTGGGAAGCCCTGACAGACGGGCCAATCGATCGGCAAACAAGAAAATTACTGGGTCTTCATAAAGGAAACTACTCACATGGTTGCCGAAAACTCTTCAACAGCCCACGACTGGCTTCGCCCTTGGGGCTCATCAAGTAGGCGTACTCCTCGAGTTTCCGTCAACCTTATGTTCCACTTGAATCCAAATTGGACTGACTTCGGCAAATACACCTATTTGCAAATCGATTTGGCTTTCACGGGAGACTCAACTAGATCTCTCGTTTATGATATTCGGGATATCGCAGCATATTTTCATAAGGGAAACTACTCACACGTTTGCTGGAAACTCTTCCACAGCCCACGACCGGTTTCACACTTCTTGATTTGCAACTGGGTGTATTTGTTGAAATCAGTCCAATTTGGCTTCAAGTAGAACATAAGGTTGACAGAAACTCGGATAATACGCCTACCTGATGAGCCCAAAGAGGAACAAAACTGGTCGTGGGCTGTTGAAACGTTTTTAGCAACCTTGTAATTGGTTTTTTTATGAAATTCCTTAAAATTTTCCTCAACAACATCGCAGTCCGTCTGCAGCCCGGCAAGGTTTCAGGTATTGCGGTGATCTTACGTTCTAGTTTGTGGTCTATACGAAAAAATGTTGTGTCGTTCACGAATCGGCGGACCCAAAGTGCGTCTGGCAATACTCTACTACTGACTGGCAAATTAGCTTGTGATGCATCCTACAACAATGTGCATTTTTCAGGAACTTGTCATCTCACTAACTGTCCTAATTTGAAAGTTCCTGGACTTGTTTGGATTGAGAAACTTGACCTTTTTAATGTACCTTTATCGTTTGTGTGCAATGCTTTGAAATATTCATCCTCCTCGGATATTGAAAAGCACTTTACTAACACACTCAGGACAAAATTTGACGATGTCTTCCATGGCTGCCTCAGATGCTGTACCAAAAACAAGGTAGGCCTCTAGCTCCAACCTAACGTGACTGGTCAAGCTGGTGCGTTAGCAAAACTATTGGATTTTCAACAACAACTCGAGGATGCTGATGCTGCCTCAATAACGGTGGAACCAGAGTTTAAAACGATGCTTGCTACTACAACACGTGCACTTCCAGTTACTTCTGACGTAGTTCGCGAGGCAACTATTTGTGATCCGTTACTAAAAAGTATAATCCATTCTCACCGCAAACAATGGCCTCCAGGATATTGCGATAAACAGCTTCAAACGTTTTACTAACCGCGATCGTCACTTTTCGAGGTCATGTTTGTATACTCATCGCAGAACTGGTAATTATGCCCCCGAATTACGAAGCGATGTCATCAAACAATTTTATTTTGGACATCTTGGTATCAACCGCGTTAAGGCGCAAACACTTAGTTACGTCTACTGGCCGAGCATGGATAGGTAGTGGAAGAATTTTTACGCAATTGCTCAAAATGCCAACTATTTGCAAAATCCCCCCGGAAAACAGAAACCAACGCGTGTTTAGCCATTTGAGAGTTTCGAACATCATTGTCTCTGACAACGGCAGTGAATTTTGAACGGCTGAATTTTCTTTTTTGTCACAAAAATAGCATACAACGTGTGCAATCACCACCGTTCCAACCGCAAGCAAATGGTCAAGTGGAAAGTTTTGTGGACGCTTTCAAACGAGCACCCTTAAAACTCAAAGGGGATGGAACCACACTGGAAATCATCGAGACATTTCTGCTGAGTTACGGAGCGACACCAAGGGTAAACGCTGCAAATGGTAAGTCTCCGGCGTATGTAATTATGAACCGGAAGATCTGTTTGCCGTCAACATCACCCTTCCAACGCCACATTCGCGAACCGGTAGAAACACAAATACGGAAGTTCAGTTCAAACGACATCACGTTGCTGTAGGTAACATATTTATATTCGGTCAATCTGTGCTGGCAAAAGACTATCGTGGTGACGTGGAGTAGCGAACACAAGGTACAATTGTGCTTCATGCTGGGAAAGTTTTCCATGAAGTAGACGTAGGCTCCCCCATGTGGGTCCGTCAAACCAATCTGCTACGCTGTTATTCTATTCCAGTGACAGCTATACTCGACCCTGTTTTTACTGAAGACTTTTCTCGACACAATCAAATTGGCTCGAAAGCCTGAATCTCCCGAACCAATGACTGAACGAGGACTCTCAAAAAATTGCGCAACTGGAAGATGGACGGATCGAACAAGAAAGTCCGTCAGTCAAGTCAATCCACAACACCAGTCTTACGACCGAGCACTTCAAAGGGGAGGTGTCAGGAGGGCTGCATCCAAACGAAAAAATCCACTTCGCCAACAGTTTATCTTGTATACCGAAACCTTATTTTCTACATTTCAGCCTTTCATTGGGCTGCTAGCTCCTTTTATATTTTGGTTCAGTTGAGTTCCATTTCACGGAACGATTCGCCCGTTTGAAGTACAACTTCCCCAAGGTTGCTTGCCTTCTCGATTCCGGTGTACTGGCGAGCCTGACTGATATATCTTTAGAGTCCGTAGGAGTGGGTGGACAACTAAGTGAGGAAGCGGCACAGTTAGGTGGTAGATTTGGAGCTGACGCTCAGGGTACGAATAATGGGAGCGACTTCTTCAGTTCTTGACATTACGAACTTTTGCGCCTTTTCCGCCACGTTGTACGTAGGTGAGTCGACGTAGTATGCTGGAAGGCAACGGATACACAGGGTTAACTCAGAAACAGTGGCAGGCGGAGACAAGGCAAGCACGACGCACAGATAGGAAGGCCGAACGACCGCAGTGCAAAAACGCGTGTATTCGACCACCGAAACCGAAGGCGTGGGTGAGTCGACGTAGTATGCTGGGAGGCAACGGATAAACAGGGTTAACTCAGAAACAGTGGCACGCGGAGGCACGGCAAGCACGACGCACAGATAGGAAGGCAGAACGACCGCAGTGCAGAAGAGCGTGTATTCGACCACCGAAACCGAAAGTGTACAAAGGTAAAAGTGCATGGTATGGAAACAGTCAGTGGGTGTACCTCTAATAGAGAGAGAGCTGCACATACGTTGGGTCATGCGCTAAACACGTGTAAGCAGGTACAGTCCAGTTTCAATGCCGAGCCCTAGACGCACACCCGAAAATTCTTTGAACTGATAGTTCGGAGGAGGGAAACTTTAACATAAAGTTTTGGCATTTGATGGTATTTATTCAAGCCCTTATGATCTCTCCATGTGGCTGCACTTTTGCTTCAAGTTGTTTAAACGTACTCAGGACCCACTATGGGCGCGGAATTCATTTTTTAATGGCTGCCACTGGCTGTGTCCGTGAAGACGGTGGGAAATTTTGTGGAAAAGCCGTTTCCCTCACATGTTTCCTTCTGTATTGGATTTGGAAATAATCTCAAAGCTACATGAACAATAACTACGCCCTCTATGTTCAGGCCAACTCAAAATGGACCAGGTATTCGTGAGGTGTATAGGGGAAATTTTCTATCGTTGCGGCAGGCGTCGAAGGAGTTCGTCACAAGTAGTAAGTTGTTTTTTTTCACGATGGGCACCACGCGCTATACCGGGTGCACGGCAAGGTTCCATATTCAACGGTATACTGACCTCTAGATAGTGCCGTTGAAAGAATTGGTGAATTTATTGGCAGAACAAGCAGACAGCTCAATAGGATGCCCAGCGCTTTGAAGTTCTTGAGCAAATTCAACGGATTGGGACGGTCTTGTGGACGCATGAAACGATCTGTCCGGGAACATTAGGGATATGTTGAACTACGGGCAAACCATCGGACTGGGTATGGCCACCGCGGTACCCTCATCGCGGCGCCGTACCTGGGTTTGTGGACAGCCCCGTGCATGAATATCTTGGGTGAGTCAGTTGGGGTTCTCATGGTAGTTGAGATTGGTCAAGGAATCGTGTCAAATTAAGGCCAGCATTGTTCAAGAATGTTCTTGGGTCCGTCGAGGGCGCATGGTGGTCCATTGCTCCTATTCAAACGAGGCAATAGAAGAGCCGAATCTACACTGGGGACCCAAAACAGGGAAGTGTCAGAAAGTTCTGGCAGAGGGCGCTATGGTATGAGTTAGACTGCGGCCCATAATAGCAGGCAGCCAAAAGTGATCACAATTTCCAACTACTGTAGTGAGGCGACACAGCCCGATTTCAAAAACGGTAATCGATATTCTGGTTCAGGTAATAGGTATGCAATCGACGCAAGCGGGCGTGGGCATATGTGATTATAAGGGTTGTGCAATGGCTTAATTGTGCGCAACTAAGTTGCCCGGAGGTTACAGGGACATGAGATCACAGAAAAACGTAAGTATATGATGGCGTTACGTGTTTGTACGATGAAATGACCTCAGAATGGCATAGTTACTGTCTAAAGAAAAGCGTGGAGCCCTGCCAAACGAGTTGCCTCTGAGGATTCATCGGGCGTGTATTTAGTGAGTCTCTGTTAGCATTCTTATCTCTGCTATCAATGAAGTTTTCTATTCACAGGGGGATTGCCCGGGATATATGCTACAACCGGGGCAAGCTCAGCCCCGAAACAGGCATCCGACAAAGTTGCTTCCATTTTAGTTTTCCATTCCTTCATTGCGCAAGGCGGATTATGAGGGTCAGCATTCTCCATTCCTACTTAATTTCGTGATCGATGAGATAATGTCACAAACGCTGGAACGTCTTCTGAACCTCGGCTTTCAAATATCTTCTGACGAAAATCTTGTCGATCTGGAATATGTAGACATCGTTCTCATCTTCAAAGAGAAGGAGAAGGCGCGGGTGTTTTTGGATGAACTGATCAACGTCATCCCGTCCTTTGGTATACACTTTGCACCCACAAATTGTAAGGTTATAATAATAATTGGTGGCATACAGTCAGGCATTATCACAAGGTTAGAGTCAGAATAAAGCATGGATTTTTTCGTGGTTCCATGTAATAGAACTAGTCGGCGATAGGGTAAAGTCAAGTGCACGGGGGGAATAGTTGCGGGTGTGCTAGCAAACTGGGTGTGGAAGTGCCATGCCATCAGTGGCCTGAAATATACTTCAGTATCTGGATAGCCCCATAGCGGACGTCATGTTTGGGGTGATTGGGCTGCGATATGCAATTCTGTGAGCAGCGGGATATCTTTGGTTGGCCAGGGGAATCCGTAGAGGTAGAATAAAGCCGATGTGAGTTCGCAGGTAGTTCTCCGGTCCGGTTGGAAATCACTGTGGATGTGAATCACAAGCCGAGTGAAGTGGGTAACAGGCAAACAGGGCATTTGAAGCAGATAATGCTGAAGGTCGAAGCTTGGGAAGACGAGGGAATGGGATGAGATCAGTAATGCCCGGTGAGATTGAGGAGACATCAGATATGTAAAGTGTATTAGTACATAGAAAAACTTGATGTTAACCACAATTAGGGTGGCGACAACAAGTGATTAAATGAGACAGAATAGGGGTAGATTCGCACCCAGTAGACTAGCAATCAAGTGGGGATCGAGTTTGCTAATGTATGATATTATAGTACGGAAGATATAGAGCAACCCGGTATAAGCACGCAGAGAATTGGTGGAAAATCACACGTATAAGGACTGACGGGAGTGAGCTTCCGAGATGATGAGATCGTTTATCTGGAATTTATTTCGTTAGTTAGACAGTGCCATAGTATAGGAGAGAAAGTGAATGGAAGAGAAATTGTCACCAGTCCCCGAAGCACTGTTCCTTGACATGCAGTCACTGGACACGCCACTTACAGTCCAGGGAGAGGCATACGAATTTGTGGAGCATTTCAGATACAGTCGAATTTGTATTAGTTCTGATTGAAGTGTGACAGATGAGGTCAGTGCACGAGTCTGCAAGCTTCGGCTCACGTTGGCTAATTTGAAACACCTATGGCGTCAAAGCAGTATATTCCTGAATATCAAGGAACGTGTGTATCAGGCTGCAATGCCGGCTGTTTTGTTGTTCGGCTGTGAGACTTGGCCTGCTCGAGCAGTGGAACTAAGACATCTTCAGGTGTTGACATCCGTTGTCTCAGAACCATAGATCGTGTGGGTCGGTGTCATCGAATCCGTAACGAGACAGTTAGAAAACGATTTTTTGGTTGTGCACCAGGGACTTCTATTGAAGAATGTGTCCAGCACCCGAACGTCCATTGGTTAGGCCGAAAAGGCCAATTAGGCAGTACTGTGTGGATGGACGTGCAAGGTGTGGGCGGTCCTTGTATCCCAGGGCTCAAGTCTTGGTCTTACGGCTTAATAGTATACAACCCTATTTAGCTTTAAACTCGCTGGCCCAATAATGCATGTTTGCCGAATCCTGCTAGCAAACCATCGATGTACACACGGCTCCCTCATTATCGCCAGCGGGGCTAATTGAGCAACTATTGAGCTTACCTTTATAACAGTAAGGCTGATGATCATGCCTGACGGCATGCCACCCACAAGTTAGGAATAAACATTATTATTATTATTATTATTATTATTATTATTATTATTACTCTAGCTCCAGCGTAGGTACCCACCAGGAATTGTGGACAACATGGTCTATTAAGCACTTGGTGAGTTAGCCACTACAACGTTTTTAATTGTGTGTTGTGTATTTGAGTGTATGCGAGTTGTAATTGGTTAGATATTTTTCCTTTCAGAAACCCTGTCAAGTGAAAGCGGATTCCCGAATCTGTGAACTGGATTGACTACACAATACGTTTATACCGAGGCAACCAATAAATAGAAACATGATTCGCCAAGGGTGGTTGTGTATTTTTCAGGCATGTGCACGGCAGTCGGGCGACATGTATGGATATGAGGGACCGCCGTTTGTCATTGAATTGGCCTATTATTCATAGTTGGGGCCTTACAGTCAGCTGCGAGCATGGGTAATTTCCCGGTGGTTTCAATAAGCCGCCAAGGCAGGTGACATCGAACGCGGTTATGAGTATGTAGGGCCGTCGTTGGCTATTGGATTCAGTTACCGTGCACACGTGACGCCTCGTAATCAGCGTCGCACATAGACACGGGCCTAACAGTTACGATAAATAGTCTAGGTGAGTGCCTCGGCTACTGTTATCATGGTGCCTGATTTATGACATGTTCAACCTATGAAGCGTCATATTCCTAATAGGAATGATACCACTGTGTTGGTAATTTACCGACAGTTACCTCTGACGCTGTATTGACCACAGGCTAGTTATGCCTATCTGGGAAAGGGAATCATCCACAGAGATGGCCCTCGCATCTGCACTGCACAACTCATGTTGTTGTCTAACAATGTTGCACTTAATGGAAGCTGTTCTCCGCAGGAAAATGTGTTTTAACAATGTTCGCAGAACAAATCTGGGGGTTATAAGGCAAACAAACGGCAATGGCCGATTCTGCTGGGTTAGATTTGAGTTGGAAATTCTGCAGATGTTATTTCACCCTTAAAGAACACCAAATAACGCCAAAATATGCTGAAGTGCGATTTCGTGTATTATCCCTCATAAACCGGTGACAAAATGCAAATCGGTGATTTCCCGTGACCTTGAGATTTTGCTCACCTAAACAAAATGCTGTGAGCAATATGGCACCGGAAGTTGCAAACGGATTAGACTAACTCCCCATAAAATTCGCAGCTTGAAATCCCTACAGTTTTGGCGAAAATAATTGGGGTGCGTTTCTGATGAGCGGCGTTTCAACTGCCTTACAGTGCCCTAATCCAAAACAACCGCGCCTCTTTCCCATTGGCCATTTAGACCTCGTGTGCGCCAACGAATTTATTGATCCCCAAGGTCGCTGTTTATATATATATATATTCGACGACGCTTCGCTGTACTTCTCCCTTGGTTGAGGCAGTAAAAGCTCCCCTCCGAAGATTCGGTCTTCTCTAGCTGCGCTAGGAGTGCTTGGGCTAGCATCGTTGCTGGGGATTTGTGCGCTCGTTCTCAAGTCGCGTATAGTCGTCGATCGTATCCTTTCAGATACATAACACTCCTTGACAATATTTTGCGTGCCGAGGCGGAACAACTCCGTTCGTCAGCTTCGGCGAGTTTCAGTAGCTCAGAAGCATCGAACTCATCTGGCTGGAAATCTGGAAACAGTCATAATGATGAGAGAGATTGGTTGGACACCGAATGGAAGCAACTGAAGTAGGTGCGCTGTTGGCTTTTAGAACTTTTTTCAATACCCATCCGTGTCAACTTAAAAATTGTTCAGCTGTAAAACCCTTCCGGTGCCTAGCTGCCATACCACCCGAAGGATGCCAGCTCGTGCTCTGGTCAACTAAGTGAACTCTCGTGGAGAACGGCAGGTTTTATTGCCATCAGAAAGGCCACAGCAGCAATTATTGATGCCTTACACAGATCCTTCAAGTACCGGAAAATCAAGAGGTTGAAGAGGGACAGGGAAAGCATGCGCAGTGCGAGGGCCAAGGAGACGAAGGCCTTCGCTGCAGCAAAAAGCCGCTTCCCATTTCAGCTGGTCCGATCAACCGGCAGAAGACAGAAGTCAGCGAAACAATATGCAAAAAAGCAGCGGTATTTTTACCCGCGAAATGGTTGCCTTGGGCGATGAGGTGAACACTTCAAAGAGGAGTTCAGAATACCAACTCCAACACAACATTTGGAAGAGACCAGCGGACCCGAATAGAACATCGACAACCCTGTAGACAACAACGGAATTTTAGCTGTTGTAAGAACTGTATTTTCCCCAGCTTAGTTCTCGGTCTGAGCCTCCCAATCTAGCGTTCACTTCAAAACAACCACCAAAGGTGCACAAGGTATATTAACGCCCGAAACGAAGTTAAGAAAACTTGTACAGCGCCTCATATATATAGCGTAACCGGCGACAACATTCTGGAAATTCTGACGCCTTCTGGATGCGGCATTGGCAACCGGCATTCGGCCAATACTGGGTCCTGCTTGGCTGTTGGGTCCAGAATTTTGACCAATAAGGTCTCGGCTTGAAGCCGGGTTGGCAAGCGTCCCGAAATGTTGGCCAATCTTGCGCCGAATAGGCTTCTCGGCCGTAGCAGCACCTGAATGCGAGCGGTAAAGCGGGATCCGTGTGGGATTCCGGCTAACAGCTTGAGAGGTCTTTGCTCTAACGCGTCAAGGCATCCAGACCTGATGTTCTGCATCCGGCACTTTGAAACGAGGGTGGTGAACAGTCTGACAACAACATTATGATTACGAGTTGAAAAACAGAGTACTAGTTGAATGGGGCCCGTCGACCTTTCACGGATTCGCAGACTAATACACAGAATCGAGGCTTTTGCCCAAGTTCCCCGGATCGGTTTTGTTCTTGTCGTCCAGCGGCTGTCGTCCACCTGAAATGCACAAGCGAAAAATGGGTGTAGCACTGCTCTTGAAGTTCTCAGCGTGGGGCAGTATATTTGCGAGCACGAGGACTCGCATAGGAAAGTGTCTAATAGTGCTTTGAACTGGATACTAGAAGGAGCGTGGACAACTGTCGGAGGAAGGCTATTCCACGCAGCTACTGCACGAAATGAGAAAAAATTTTGCCGAATAAAAAAATGTTCGCTCTGAGCTTGAAAATATTCTCACCATGTCTCCGCCGTGTTTGCTGG
>SJOL01009883.1:61157-134209 GCA_004794785.1 Opisthorchis felineus
ACCTGGAGGGCCAGGAGACTGTGTTCGTCAGACCTCTACCCATTGACCAACCTGGTATGAGAGACTCTGCGAGTGTCACGGGACACCCCCCAGTATAGCTCACTGGGTCGCTGAGGTGCGCAAACCGCCACACCACGGTAAAGTCCAGTCTCTTCTTGAGGGTTTGTACAAGCTACCTGGCTGGATTTTGTTCCATTTGTTTGCTCAGTTTGGTGTTGCATAATCTTCGAAGTAATTTTTACAACTTCTCTGCTTCTACCATCTGGCTCCCTTGTAATGCCCGTCCAAACATTAGTGAGTACGTCCTGAGAATCGGAAAGAAGTTGCACTCGGTAGTTAATTCTCTTTTTCCCAGTTTGAGTGCTTCTTCAAAGAGGTGCTCCACTGTCTGATGCGAGATTACCGCCTTCCTACTTCTTATTTTGCAGTTTGATACAGTTCAAGTCTATTGCACACATCTCCTTAGTAGTTTAACCCTTGTCACCTTGGGTTTGCGCTGTAATTGCACCTGAGAATTCCTCACTCTACCGGAACCATGTCCGAAGCGCAGTGCGATGGGGGAACTTCAAATGAACGTGAGTTTGCAAGTGTTCCTTTTGTAATGGTATCTACTTAATCGTTCAGCTGTAGCACCATTTCAGTGGCTAGCTGCCATGCCAATGGAAGGAAGCTCGAGGGCTGAGATACTGCCGGGTTGCCCAGGCCTAGACAGGAACAGTCGAGAGATGCTGAGGTTGAGTTCGAACGACGGACCTTCCGGTCCGTAAGCTGGCGCCTTAACCATTGAGCTATCTCGAGCGCATATTGTAGTGTTACGTACCAAAAATTTCCATGAAAGATGCTTTTCCCCCTCATAAGTGTTCTTGGTCGACTGATTTCGATTCAGCTGTGATTATGAACAAGAGAGGGTGGGCCCGTAATGATAGACACTGCAGTGACAGATAGGTAAAGTGATAGACACTGTAGCATTGAAGTGACCTCAGCCGGGACTGCCTATTGGACAGATAGACTAACTAACACGCAGTCACTAATTGTTCTAAGGTGAAGCGCTCCCCAGGTCCCATAGGAGGTGAGTAGTAGCAGCGTGATGTAGTGGCTGTTGAGCTCTGAGTTTAGAGTTCTTTTAGTCCTATTATAACAGAATCCATACTTCACTTGATTTCACAGGTTAGAAAGAGTCAACTGGTGTCAGTAATCGATTCCGAATATTCTTAATCGTGACTTGGATCATAAATCCAGTCGCTTTCTATTCACGAAAAGAGCGTCTTCAGCCGCTATTCTGAAAATGCACACTAGGTGACACCTTGCCATCCACTCTGGAATCCTAAGTACCTTCGCTCCTGAATGTTGTGTTACCCGCTTGTGTAGAGCTCCAATATGCATTCACGGCTCCAATATTGAAGTAGACAGTGAATTTCTAGACATGAATACTGTTCAGCCGAGAGCAGAAGTCTTCATAATTCAAACTACAATCAACTTCGACCACCGTGATCTTAAGTTTGCTGTACTGTATTGAAACGATCTTTGGGTCCCTCCTCAGCTACTATCAACGAGATCCCTAATTTGTTTATGGCGTCCCACTGTCACAAGTGCACGCCAAGAATTGCGAATTCTGGTGGTAGCTAGGTGGCTATTAAGATATCATCCTTACTGAATGATCGGGAATCTGTGTGAAAAGGACCCTTGACTGCACGCTTAGGAAGCTAAGCGCAGAAACCGTCCAGTTTTGGAAGGACTAAACTACAGCCCTACGTGTTTGTGCTCTGTTGGTGGAAGCACCCTTCGGATACTCTCAACATAACTTGCTGTTCCAGTCTTTCACGAGTTAAATTTCAGTTTAGACTTTTTCGCACACTTTTTGGCCAGCTTACCAACAACACACTTTTCAGACAGTTGAATTGAACTGTGGCGCTAGACGCTCCGTCAGTCACTGACAAACTAGTAGTTGATTTGGACGGAATTAATGCGCTTCTTGCTGTGCAGCAGTAGACAGTTTGTGTATCCTTTATCTCTGAATAAGAAATGATATGTATTGGCGCGTACTCTCCTGAGGGCACTCTTCTGTTGCATGGATTCGGCCTAATTTCAGGTAAGGTGTGCACTCGCGGTGTCCCATATGTTCACCGTTTGTTGTTTGCTGTTTGCTTAATGTGGGACGATAAATCAACCACACGGGGTCCATGTGTAGTTTCTTCGCTACTCAGCTACCATTTTTGACAAGCTGATCAATTGTTTTTGTACGGAGGCACCGTCCGCTCACCCATTCTTAATCCATAGCCAACAGTCATAGATATCAGGCCAGTACCGTGCGTCGAATTTTTCGAGTTGCACTAAATCTTACCCCAATCTACGAGGTTTCGACAGTATTGATCAGGCTAACTATTGGCGGTGTGCGAATAAGTAGTTAGTGAGCGTGATACAGAAACCTTACGATTAGGGAACCATGCTAACATTGCCATTGATTTCGAGCTATGGTTACGTAGGTCAGTCACCGATGAAGGACCCAGGGTCTGCTGTGTTTAGTTGTCTCTTGTCGCTCAATTAAAAGGTTACCGGATGGATCTGTGACCGGCAGCTTTTTTCTCAAGACAAGCAATTTTTCAATCAACAATGCCCTGATATATCCAACCCCGAAATACCATTTATTGTAAAATCTAAGATGGGATTAGCCGGATAAAAATAGGCTTATTTTTGATGTAGTTCCCGTTGCAGTTTCCAGCTCATGACGTTTGGAAGAGGCTTCAGAAATATTGAAGACGCAACTGGACTAAGGAAAATTAACATTCGTGGATTACGCTCACCTAATAAAACAATGGACGTCGATACTGTCAACGGGCATGATTCAATCTCCCCATATTACTTATACCGCAGGAATCTGAAAGCTAATGTGTCCAGCATCTTTCGCTTAATCTGCTTGCTCAGCTGGGTTGGCACTGTGTTGCTTCAAGTAATTTCTGAGATAGAGTATCCCAATCTAGGCCACTTAACGCGACAATAAAGCAGGCCTGACAAAGTGCTTGTTCACAATTTTGAGGGGGTCTAACTGCTTTGAAAGCCGACCACCACCAATTATGTGGAGGCTCCGTTTAGCCTTGCACTCAGCGTACTATATGGCTGGACTGTGCGTATTTGCCTCCCAACAAATTGCGACTTCCTCTTATTTGTTGTAAATATATCACTGACTGGAAATGCAACTGTCTTTACATCTCGAGCAGATTGTTGTATAGTGCAGTCTTCAGTATCTTTCCAATGTCCAGATTTGTTGCTTTAACCTTCGACAACGTGAGTCTCAAACCTTGAGTATACCTTGAGTGTACCGAATTATTGATAGTTTATGCACGTCTTATCGCGTGGTTTCACTTTTTTGATCAAAAAGTTCATTCTTTATTCTCACAGGTGTAAACTCAAATGTACTGTCTTCTGCTCGTACGAAGAAACGTAGTGTCCGTTTCGAAGACGGGGATAAATTGGTAACTGCTGTGTTTCAGCCTGCGGGGCCTTGGGAAAATGGTAACCATATCTAATTCTGTAATACCATCTCTTCTGTTGTAGTTGATCGGCTGAATCCCTATGAACTGGTTGGAGCATACAAAATTCGTTGTGACAATGATGGTGTGCAGCCACTGTACTCGGTTTTTTCACAACTCCAAGTAGGTTATCTCGTACAACAGTGAGATCGCCTGAACGTAGGATATTGATCTTAAGCTGTCTTACGCGCGAAGACCACACTTCACCTTAAAAGGTTTGTCAGTTCCACTTCCGCACCAACTTCCACCTAATCACAGGGACACAGCTGAACGCAGCTCACATTGAAATCTTGGAAGAAGTCTTCAAGCGAGTGCAGTTTGAATATCTAAATTTGGAAAATACCAACTTGGATGACGAGGCAAGCTGGTACCCAATTTAGTGATTATTACCATTTTCACATGATACTAAACCAGTCATCGTGCATGTTTTTTACACTAGCTTCATGTTGTTAGCTTAATTAGAAGCGTTGTAGGCCTCTTGTTAAAGTTTTAACTGGTAGAGATTGATAGGTGCTGCATACTCAATCGGAAGTCAACTATTGTTAACTTTCCACTAAGTCGGGTCCACGAAATCTCGTAATACGGTTCGACCCTCTAGCTATTATCTTGCCTTACGCTCGGATCGTTGTTCTTCATCTCCCTTACTCGACTGGGTCGGTAAGCTGTTATGTTAGGGATATAAGAGTGTATAGCTTAACTACTGGTATAGACTAGATGGCCTGTGAAACACCTATGGTTCCATCGAAATTCAGAAGATCCTAAGCGTATTGCACTGTCGTTCAGAAGTTATTTCATTGGGCTGATACTATCTATTGTTCACAATTCGTTGGGAGCGCATGCTACGGTTCTCGTGGCTGAGAAGAGTGAAGAACTTCTAATAACCCGCAGTTTATACCTCCTGTATGTGTTGACGAAATGGATAAAAGGATTGAGTGCTTTAGATTTCTTCAGGGGATACACGCACAAAGCCAAACCGTGGAGAGTTTCGTCCTAAACTAGGATGTAGACCAAATATCCTCTTTGGGACGAACGTTAGAATATCCTTCCAGCTGCGTTTGATTTGCTTAAGCGTGGACAATCCCCTTCGCTGACCGTGTCCGCACGAAACTGTTAAAAGTTACTAAGGACTGTTACGTATCAGCGAAGGCCTGGATCCGGGCATAAAACAAGATGTTAGGTTTCGATCACGCAGCGAGCAAACAATAATATGCGCAGACTGTAACGATATTCTATCCCCAGCTATGTTGCTTCATCCCGACTCCTGGTACGGCGAATAGTAAGAAGACGAAAACCTCGCACACAACTTTAATGATCCGAACAACACGCGATTAACAGGCGATTGACAATACATATATATATATATATATATATATATATATATATATATATATATCCATAGTTTGACCTTGAAAAATGCCGGAAGTTCGTTAGCACACACAAAGATACAGAGTTTTTGGGGATATTGATGTCCCCAACAGGAGACCACAAAGTCCGACACTGGGTGTGGTGTACGACAAGACCTCCAACTTTCGCCAGAACTCCTCAACTTCGTCATCGGACTATTATCTGTACGTGGACTGGATGTATACTCCGGCATGCAGCTAGGTCTGAAAACCTGGATAGCTGGCTGAAATATGCGGATGACATCGTTCTGTCGGGGGATTAATTGGAAGAACCCCAACATGTGCTGAGTTGTATAACTCGCTACGCAGCGGTCTTAGTATTGGAAATCACCAGGCCGAAGACCAAGTCCCTCTCCACCTGAATGGGCGTGCCAGCGCAGCGCTTTAACAATAGAGGTGAAATATTCCCAAAAGTTGCCGAACGAAAATATCCTAACACCTTTTCCTCAACAGACAGCTTTGATAGAAAATTCAACTGCCTATCAACAGTTCCCAGCAACACTTCATACAACTAACCTCCGTCTTGTGGAAAAGAACAGATTAGTTTCCGCACGGAAATCCCGGTGTTCAATGCAGCCACCCGCCTGGCCCTTATTTACGCCTGAGAAATACGGTCTCTACGTGCAGAGGATATCCCAGATGTGGAGATTTTTCACCGTCGCTGTCTCCGACGTTTATTCGGAGTTCGCTATCTGCAAGTGCTTAAGGACAGGATCCGAAAAGGCAGTCATGATCTACCACGCCTATCTCAACTATCTCAACGATGGCGTCTGCAATGGTTTCTGCATCTGTTACACAGGAAGGATGCTGAAATCACCAAACAAACCTTAGATCGTACAACATGTCAATGGTCGTGCTGTCGTCTCGAGGACAAACTGAAAACTTGGCTCAGTACAGCCATGGAACAGCTCTGTTTCCACCTGGTCTCCGGAGTCCGTCAGTGGAGCCCACACTGGGTTTGCGCAGACCTGGCAGCCGATCGCTGTGTCTGGACAGCGCGTATCTGAGACATTTCTTAAGCCAACTATTTCCGTCCCAGGTGCTAGTTGTCCAAAAAACGAAAATGACTCCCAGCTTCTGTGACGCACCCGTTTGGTCTTCTGGTTTCTCCGTGTTGCAAAGTTATGTTGGAACTAGCAGTCACTCAGTCGAACTCCAACTCGTTCTGGTCAGTTCCCGTTGCAGCTTTGCAAACTTGACAAACTGTCAACAGCCGTAATTTGCTCAGGTTTTTGGAAGTCGTACACTGAAACTAGCCGTGAGAAATTGACTGCGTTTTCAACAATGTTGTTTCTCTTCGCTAAACCCGTTCAACAATAGTCAGTTGTGTGCCGGATGTAGTTTGAAAACTTTTACCCGAGAAATCCTTCAGAGAACGGCTGGATGGCTAAGGAAAGCCAGAGGCTTTTCTTTTCGCTTATGCTACCATGTTTTCACTGCCGTGTCATTAGTTAATCAGGTCATTAACATTCAACTCTTTCTGATTGGTGCGATCTCATTTCCATGAGATCCGCCGTGCTTGCTGCGACTGGCGGTTTTAAGTACTTGCAAACGTACAGGTTGATCGCCCTGTGTTTGACAAGACCGCAGCCTCTAAGTTGGTGAGCAGGTTTGAATATGTGTGTGTTCAAGTAAAAAAAATATTATGACGCCTGAGACGTTTGGTTTCGCATGGTTTCTCATAAAAATAGGGAATCAGGCATCAACTGAAATACTTTAGTCAGCCGAAAAAAAGCAAAAAAACTGGTTGGTCATTTCAATTAAGTAGCGTTACTTGTGATTTGGGGTTCTGATAACACTAGGACGCTGTAGTAATCTATTTTATGATAGATTCATATTCAGTCGAAGGAAAGCCGCAGTGAGTCTGGTTTCAGAGTAGCCGTTTTTCTTAACTGGTCGCGTGGAATCGTTCATTAGATTGTCTTCCTGTTGCTGCTGCGTGGGTGTTGGTCAGGGTAAGTTAGTCGAACCCTGCGTCTTTTGGGTGCCGCTGCGCTTCTGCGTTGCTGTTACCTACCTGCTGGGTTCAGAAGTACACGTGGCGTGCAAGTGTGTGAGCTGTTGAGCTAGAATGACCACAATACACGACAGCTAAATTGGCGGGTAAATAGCTAAGATGCTCTTGACCCCACATAGAGTGAATAAAGCTTCAGGTGGAGGACGTCTGTACGTGAAGATGTCGCCAGCGGTTGTGTAGAGTGATGCCGGCGAAGTTGAACTGGGAAGGATGACGCATCACGAAATGTCCAACAAGTACATTAATGTGACAAAAAGTTACGCTTAGGCAGTCCAAATATTTCGATTCTCGGCGCTTGTATGCAGCGTACTGAATATTATTCAGATCAGTAGATGGCAGAAATATTGTTTCATGTCAGAGTCATCTTTGGGACGTCGAATGGTGAAAACTCGTTACTGATAATGGCGATGACTGGTGGTAGATGCAATTTTTCTGGTTTGATGGCAAAATAAATGATTTATGCTGAAAACTATTGTTGCTCTAAAACACATGGAGGTTAGGTTTAGCAATTGGTCTGTGTGACTTACTTGGCTAGAAGTAGAGGGCAACACAACAGAACTAAGTGAGTCACAAATGCAAACAAGCCTCCAGACCCTGGTTGCCTTCAGCACTAGATGAATATCCACAATTTCTACTAATCCTTTGCAAGGATCAGGTCAGAAATTTCGTTGACTTCTGCGAAGCACTTTTCGTGATGAGGTTAGGGTCAGATTCAAATAATTGGAATCCTCACAACAATTTCTAGCTGTCTTGAAAGATTCGGAAGATGTTGGCTTTGCTCCTGATACCGATGTTCGAACCTGATTCCTGAAAAGGACCGTAATCTTCCCATTCCGTGTAAACTGAATCCCGTTGAGCTTTTGCGCATGCTTAAAAAACATCTGATTTCATTTCGAATCACTCAGTCACTCTGAATTGGTGTCTGTGGCTTTCACCAAAAGTGATCGCGTTGTCCTTGGTGATTTTTTATCACAATTCCAAAGCAAACGTCGTAGTCATCAGTTTTTCTTGGGCTCTTACTGGATTGTGGGCGAAGTTTTTGGGACATTCTACCGTAAATTCTCAATCCAAGCGAAGTATACCAATTTTCGACGAATGCCCTCATTTGCGCACGAATTTAGTTTTGACAGAAGACTCAACTGAATCCAGCTGGATCTCGTTTATGATGGTCCGCCTCAACTGAATGTGCTGCACCAGGCCGCCTCATGTTTCACTTGCTATGGTATTTGAGATGTCGCAATACGTTATTATCTGGACAAGAATAATAAATAATAATCGTTCAGCTGTAACATCCTTTCGGTGCGTAGTTTCTGTGCCACCCCAAGGGGAGCACGAGGGCTGAGATACTGCCAGGTTGCCCAAGCCTAGACAGGAGCAGTCGAGATGCTGAGGTTGGGTTCGAACCACGGACCTGCCAGCCAGCAAGCTCACTCCTTAACGACTGATCTATTTCGAACTTAAGTCTAGATGGGAGATTCAGATGAATTCAGTTGAGTCTCCTTTGAAAACCAGATTCGTGTGCAAGTGAGAGTATTCGTCGAAATATGTCCAATCTGTTTTTAATTAGAACATAAGGTTGACGGAATCTCGGGGATCGCGCCTACCGGATGAGCCTCAAGATGGGCAAAACCGGTCGTGGACCGTCAACGAATTATCAGAAACCTTATAAGTTGTGTGTTGTCTATATCAGTTTTCCTTCGTGTTGCCTAAGTTCGGATCCTGTCGCTCCCAATAATCATTCGAATGTATCCAACATGTCTAATACACCTAAGTCTCGGTATGTCCTTCATTTGTTCATTCTAAAATCTCGTTTACTTATGTGAACAACGTGCCTTCCATCACATTGACTATCGGTGTCTTCCAGTGAGTTGTGTCCATCTTCGTAACGTCAACGTATTACACATACTGGCCTGGTCAGCCGTAGAATTCGACTGATAGGTGTGGCTCTAAAGAAACCAGATGGCAAGTTGAATTGTATAGAGATAAGTGATATTGTTTAATAGACTTTCTACTTTTCAGTGTTGATGGGTCTTTTGCTGCGTGACCGACGCGGAGTAACCAGAAGCTTAATGTTAGAATGCCAGATGACTCAAATAAACTTATTGTGGTCCGGATTTGAGGGTACTTTTCTAGTGGCACAACGCTGTTCAGTTCACTTCGTATGCGGTTGTCTCTTCTGAAGGAATCACTTGAGGCAACTGACCGGGATTTGTTTTGGCGGATGTTATCGTAAAAATAACCTTCGAACTGGTCCCTTCCGAATGGCAATCTCTCCAGAGGGAGACTTTTGGACAAGAGGGGTTATTGTACCTCGTTTTTTTCGACCTGGGTACTGGTACTCCCTGATACTATCTCAAATCACTGGTTCCTTCTTATTCTTCTCTAAGCAGTCTCTGGTGGCGTTGTGTGAAATGTTGGAGTTTTACGAGTCATGCACTGAACTATGCCTTTCACGGAACACGCGTATTCACAGCGTTGGATGGAAAGCGTTGGCTCGCTTGGTTCGAAAGGTATGCGACTTCGTATTATGCGTGTATGCAGCTGTAGTTCTATTTCAACGTGACTATTCTCGCCGATTTCTGTCGTTGTTCTCTCAGACCTATTATTTCCCTCACTTCACAAATAGAGTTTGTTTGGTACCATTTAAATTCCCATTTTTCACTGTTTTCGGCGTAAGTCAGCTGGTCTTTTTCCACCACTGTGACCGCTGTGACTGTCTTGCTATTCAGTCTAGATTGAGGCATTTGCCTATACGATTCATGGTGTCATCGTAAATCATCGTTTCGAACGCACCCTCTGCAAACTGTGTTCACCCTTTGTTGATGGTAGCTGGACAGCTTTATTCCTAGGAATGACCTTTAGTTCAGAATTGTCCTATGCTGGAACGTTCATCGAATCTATCATCGGAACTCACCGAGGAAAAATTAGCCATGTTGTATACGTTTATCTCTTTACACCTACTACATGGCCCTGTTCTACAGCATTGTAGTGCATTATTGTTGTTGGCTTTCATATTACGACCGATCCTTTAAGCCACCTTCGCCAGTAAGAAAAAAAACTGGACGGATATAGTATATGAATCGTGGAGCTTGCCCTGCATTTTACGGGCTTAAATAATAACAAAAACTTCTAACTGATGTTCAACACCATGTTGGTCTGCTTGTTCGTCTACTATAAAACTCAACCAACCTTGTAACTTAGCCTGAGAAAGCTTGTGTCAAAGGATAGACTTTAAGCTGATGTAAATCTACCAAATGTCTACCAAACTTGTCTAGAACACATCGCTATTCTGGTCGGCCCATCCAAATCACCAGGAAGTCGTGGACTGCCGTCCTTCGACCTTTACGCTCATGTGTGGGTAAGCGTTTCCGGGTGGCTTGTAAAACCTGACACATTTCAGTACTTTACTCTTTAGTAGTAGGTGTTTGCGGGACTTATGGATTTCACATAACTCTCGTTTGTATAGTCGTCATCCTATGCTGGCGCAATTACTCTGACGGGTCCACACCAAAGGGGTGAAGCACTGGACTCGAGTTTCAGAAGTGCATATCCTTGGTGGTACCGGAGTTCGAACTCCGCACATTTGATATGCGTGGTAGTACTCCACCAGCGCACGTTGGACGCATTTGGATTTTCACGTCTGAACTAGCGAACGTGCTCACACTTGAGCTCACCCATTTGGTGTGGACTCACCAGAATAATTACTCCAGGACAGGAGGACGACTGTTCAAATGAGAGTGATGTGAGCGTGCATTCTACAAATCCAATCCAAACCAACCCAAAATTTTCTAGTAGGTTCCAAGCGTCTGTGGCGCTACCTGATTTGGAAATCCTGACAGGCGGGCCAATCGACCGACACAACCAAGGTATGTTACTGGGTCGTCGTTCGACGCGTCGAGTCTACAACTCAAATCATTCAAGTGTGAATATGTTCACCTGTTCAGATGTGCAAATTCAGATGCGTCCAGCGTGCGCTGGTGGGGTAGTGGTAACATGCTCAACTCGCATTTCAGATATACGAGTTCAAACCTCGGCACAGCCGAGGGTATGAACTATGAACTGTGAACTCTGATAGGAGCTAAACTCGAGTCCAGCGCTTCCAATTTTTGTGTGGAATCGCCAGAGTATTTACGCCAGGACAGGAGGATGACTGTTCAAACGAGAGTGATGTCAGCGTGCATTCTACAAATCTCCAAACCAAACAGTGGTACTTTATTCTTATTCTTGCGCAGAAGTGTAGGTCACAGGCAATTTCATACTGATCTCAGTCCTTGGAACTGCATGTTGCGGTAGGCCATTGATAGCTGAATTTTTTGCATGGCTGTCGTTTTAACTGCCTGTCAGTTATTCGGATAGAATGGAAACAGTAGCAGTTAAGCACCAGTATTTGGTGCTGGTGTTGATGTCAACAGTTGCTCCCGTTGCTCGCTTACTGTTATCAGAACGAAATGTCTGTCTGAACGGGTGTCTTCCTTTTTTATAGTCAGTTGGATACGCCAGCTTACTGCCACCTGATTCAACGGAAAACAACTTGGTTGGTTAAGAACACTGATATCGATCTATGCTTTCTGTTTTCTTTCTGACACACTGTTGTTTCTGTTCACAAGTTGCGACAAGTGTACTTAGGTGTTCTGGTTTGTTGCCGCGATGGTAGTTTTCATTGCTTACGTGCAATAACTTTTTTCGGCTGATTTATATATCGCTCGCTTTGTGAGCAGATAATGCAGCTGTAATCGCCCGATATCGAATCTGGCTGTAGTCTCACGACACAGTAATCTGACCTTAAAAAGAGACCAACCCTTGAGGAGTTCACAACAGCGTCCTCTGATCTTAAAGGAAGATTACCCCGAGGACATGCCCTATGCTTCTTTACACGTGATGCTCTGTTTTGACGAGAACAGATTGCCTGACATCTTTTTCTGAGAAATTTGGGGTCACTTTTCAGAAAAGGAATTCACGGCTGTTTACTCCAGTTCAGATTGATGCAAGAGGTTGCTTGGCTGCTTCCTATCGCATCCGTGTGATTAGGATCAGTCTGGGGAAAACTTATTCTCAACCATTCAGCGAAAACTCCAAATAGTAGGCTGAGCTCTCAGTGGGTTATCTGCACATATCGGTGGTTAATTCAGCTTAACATCTCATTATTCACCAGTAGTGTAGTTTCCTGAGAAACCCGCCAGCTGTCTTCGACATGCAAAGAACACGATTTCGTAGTTCGTTTCGGTTTTCTTTCAGTGTTTGGTCTTCAACCTCATTCCTCCTTGCTTATAGCTTCCTTCACTCAAGTGGTTGGATCTACGTGGTGCCAAACTTACCGACTCAGACATTGTCCTTCTGGCTCATGCTATCCGATCTCAAGCGGTTTCTTGTCGTGCAGATGTGAGTCGGTACGTGAAATTTCGACTGGCCAATCGACGTCTATTGGCAAAGCGAGAGGAAAGCGCAAAAGCTGATGAACGTGTTAGGATAGACTCCGATGAAGCGCGGGCTGCTACATGTGTACAACACGGTACTATTGAGTGCACTCAATGTCTGTCCCAGCTACCCTACGTCGGATTGCGTGGACTGCATTTAGGTTCAGCTGGCATCAAACAATTTAATTGGGATAGTTTGATCAACGCCCTACGTTTATCTTCTGTGTGTGATGTGAGACTCCCCGATAACCAGCTGGGACCTCAAGAGGCTTTGATGCTTACTCCGCTTATTCGCTACGGTGCATCGCTTCGCTACCTGGATCTGAGCAGGAACCACCTTGGGGTGAGCTCAAGTTTGTTAGTCTCAGTACATCTGAGAAAAGTAAGCTTATCACTGATCCATTAGCTTGTATTCAGGCTGGATCCATCGATTGTATCAGTTCGTTTCCTGGAAGTGTCCACTTGATTGATCCACTTGAGTAAAGTACTTTGTGTATGTCTTCTTCCTGTCCACAACCTTTTTTTTCAGATGGCCGCTATCACCTATATTATGTGTTTCGTTATTTGAATCCGAATGTCTAACAAAGCATAGGCCCTACAAGCACACTCAAACCTCCTAGTTTAGGATCAGCCTGACTCAAGGAAAACGAATTGCGACATCCCTGCCTATACTACTGTAGATTTGTCGAGAATATAAATAGTCTTTGTTTCCCTATTGAGTGCAATCACTACTGAATCCCTAGAAGACATGATTATTTACGATCCGCACTTCTTGGCATAATAGGGGCACAGAAAACATAATTGGGCAGTTTGTTTTTCTAGTATTTTCCCTCTCTGACTCTTCGGTTAGATAATATTTGACCTCTCCTCAACCTGCACACAGTTAATTCATCATTGATGCTTAGACTAATGTACATGAGTATAGGTTCAACAAATCAATGGTGACCTTGACCTTAATAAGTGCATGTAAGACTTGAGTCTGTGTAGATCTACATACTGCTTTAACACCACTGTTCGATATGTGTACGTATACCGTACATATGACTGCTATTTCTCATTGTTTTCTCGCTCAATACACCCGGCGCTTTCTACGAGTTGTCTCCTTATGAGCCTTATGATGTCCCAATAGAATTCGGCCATTCAGTTGGTGCGTCTTATGATGTACTTCCAAGGCGGTTCTCAGCTGTCGGCAGGCGTTAGTCATCGTGAGGAATAAGGGGTTTTATCTTCGAGAACATCGTCGGAGGGCCCGTTAAATAATAATAAGTTCAGATCGGAGAACTTTTAAACCCGTTCTGCATTAATTGATGCATGTCATCTTCGATCTGTTCGACTTAAATCTGACCTAGACACCAAAACAAAATAGGGCTTTGTGATGCGGAGAATTCCAATGCGAAATTAAGTTTCGAAACAGCGAGATTTCTAGTGCAACAGGGATGCCGCACTGGAGATTGAAAGTGGGAGTAGTACATAAATATGGACAAGTAACCATGGGAAATGAACTCCCATACCAGCTGACGAATGCCAGTTTGAGACATTTTGTGACGTTTTATGGAATACGATGGCAGTCCCCATCACGACTCAGATCTTATGTGAGATCACAGCACTGATCTTTTGGAAAATATCACCTGCACGGTAACGCGGCCTCTGTGGTACTGATGGCTCTCCGGTACGTTGACCCCCTGTCTTACTGAGGCAAACACATCGTGTGTATTATGGACTGGAAATCAGTTTCTTCTTGAATAGGCGATTACATGGCAGCTGTTTTTCTACCTTTCTCAAACCAGCCCAGTTATTGCGCGGACCCTAAATTTTGTTGTGCATTGTCGAGTAGTGTTTGAGACCTCTCCTGTGCAATCGGAAGCAAGGAACCCTCATCTCCACTGTTTTTCATATGGCAACTCGCCATGCACAATGTACTGTACTTCCGCGTTTCTCTTCGCCTTCGAAATTTTCCCGCAATCTTCTAAAAAGGTAACTGACTCATAAGGAAGCAGTTCCGATATTCCAACAGTCTTGTGTTCTTATGAGTCGTTTCCATGGGGAAGCACATAGTTGCGCGTTGAGCGGTTCAGACCTTGTGGAAATA
Organism: Opisthorchis felineus; assembly: GCA_004794785.1. Classification (NCBI taxonomy): domain Eukaryota; kingdom Metazoa; phylum Platyhelminthes; class Trematoda; order Opisthorchiida; family Opisthorchiidae; genus Opisthorchis; species Opisthorchis felineus. The sequence continues at coordinate 75,608 of SJOL01009883.1, forward strand.
GTGGACTGTATTTTCAAGACTTCTTGGAGTGTTCGAAATTTTCGTTCTTAAATTAAGATAAAACCAAGCAGTGCGGGTGACATCAACGTTACGATTTTCCAATAAAATACTTGCCTGCTTAATGGGTTCAGTTTAATAGTATTTCTGTCAGCTGTGTTTTATGCCATCCACGCAACCGAACTGTAACAAGACAACGTTGGTGGACTTGGGAATCTGGCATTTCCGATGGTATTTCTTGCTTGCCTTGTGATTATTTTATCACGAATCATCTTGATCTTTTAGTTACTCTTTGTCCCTCCTAACTACTGCCTGTTGCTGACAATAGCTGCGGGTATACAGCAGTGCTCTGATTGATGCATTCAGTTTACTGCAGCACAGGGCCTCAGTATCAGGGAATCAAACAGACCAAGAATACATGATTCTACATATTGTCTGCGTGCACGAGATTGAATCCATAGTCTTCACTTCTCGACACCTAACAACTTTCAGCATCACTATCCCATCTTGCACACCTTCTGATTTCGGATGCAATTTGCTATTTCAGAATGTGTCAGCTGGTTCCCTACAGCTGTGTTAGTGATTCCTCTCAGCAAGGAAGTGTTGCCTTGTTCCCTTCGTAGCTGAACTCAGTTGATGAACGAGCCTGCGTTAAAATATCCATACTCTCTACTTTTTCATGGTGACTGTTTACGGGACTAGTCGAAGACAGTTGCTTCAAAGGAGTGGGCGCTGCAAGGGTTATTGCAGTCTAATTCTCGTCTATACTTCCGCTTTCAGATTCGCATTTACCCTTAAGTTGTTTTTTACAGTGCGGTGGACTGTCTCAGTCTCAAACTGATTGCCACAATGATTTATTCACTATCCCTTTCCCATTGAGCATACAGTCCCTTGACCTACGCTTATTTCTGAAAGTTTCTCATGCATGAGAACCGTAGTTATCTCTCTCTTTTACACCCTTTATTACTTTTAATTCAGCCTGATGGTTGCGCATACATCGCGTCCGCGTTAGCGTCACCAGCGTTTCCGAGCAAAGCAGCCAAGTCCTCTGGTCTGCGACGACTGGATCTTTCCGAAAATGAATTGGATGCTCCTAGTATGAACAAGCTCTCTGTTGCCTTACGCCATTGTCGGAACTTGACGTGCTTACAACTATCGGGAAACAAAAAAATAAGATGCACTGGTGTTGTCAATTTGCAGTCAGGTCTCCTGACTTGTCGACGGTTGACCCATCTTGGACTCGCTGCTTGTCGAATCGAATGTATTGGTGCAGTAGCCTTAGCCGAACTCCTGGTAGATAAACCACGACGCCTAAGTGTGATTAACCTTCGCTGGAACAAAGTGGGGGCGGCTGGTCTATTGGCCCTAGCTCGTTGCTTACAGTGTGTACACAGGCGCATTCAAATCGACGGTTTGGACCAATCCGATGTTGACTCTTCGTCGTCATTCACTCCGGATAGAATTTTACAGACAGCGGCTAAATTAGCAGGAGGACCTTCTGATTTGGTACGCGTTTATTAGTCCTTTTTGCCGCACACATTTGTTTCCAGATACTGTGGATATCGACTAAAACCTGTCATTAGAAATCACTTGAAAGAACAATGACTCGTTTGTTAACTGAATGTAATGCGATCGAGTGCTTTCTCTTAGAGTTCTCCATCCGGGTCTCTGTTATCTGTAATATAACCGGAACTTAGGTGACTCTTGTCTTTTTTTAGCACTTTCATCCCCTATGTAATATGTGTGTATTTAAGAAGCCCAAATCGGATCAACCTTTTAATCACCTCTTCGTGATCCGTATCTTAATCCTCATGCGCGATAATCCCTCTCAGTGCTTCACTATGACCAGCAACGGCCTTATGATTGCTTCTATCCAGTCTCGGACAACCTGGCAGTATCGCAGTCCTCATGTTTCCTTCGAGTTGCACGAGTTGCACGAGTTGCACCGATTATTCTTTATTATTAAAGGCTTTTTGTTACGCGGAGCGTGTCTTCTGCTTCCAGTAAGTGTCCTTTTCCGTTAGACGACTCCGGTAGCACCTGATGAACCAACGATGGTTTATGGGTTGTGATGTGAACTATTGACCAAGAAGCCTGCGTTTCGAATTCATTTCCTAGACCCTTATAGGTCTGGACGACGTGACAGCTCTTGTGTTGTCTGCCGGCAAACCAGGACGACCGTGTTTGTTTCAAGATGTGTCCTTCATGGCTGTAGCCCAGAAGGTGAGAAAGTTTCTGCCGGGATTTTTCACAATTGATTCAGTCAGGAAGAAACTCAGATACTGTTGTTTTAGTGGCTGATATGACTGCTAGGGAAACTACCACGCTCGAAATTAGTTGATTTGATCAGCCAGTTTGAAGTAACCAAGCTTGAATGATATTTTTTGGGCAAAAGATGGATCAGCAGTTCATTCGCTTGGACCATGGGTCGAACACTTCGACGAGCATTTTAGTTGCCTCCTTCAGCGCAAACTTCATAGGTACTCGGTGAACCAGAGTCGGATTTTGTCATCACCAGCTGTAAACCGTGTACAGTTTATAGTTTTCATCGTTTCATTCGCCGATTATCTTGGAAACAGAAGTGGATAGTCATGCATTGGAGGCAGTAGTGATATCGTTGACGCGTGGACTCTGAGGTGACACTGGACTGAGGGAGATGCTTTGCCCCGAAGGCGATGTCTTGGATGTACGCCACTGAGGGAGCTACCGGGCTGTATCTGTCATTGCCTTTAGCCGCTAATAATAATACATAATCATTCAGCTGTAACACCCTTTCGGTGCATAGCCGCCATACCATCCTAAGGAAGCACGAGAGTTGAGATACTGCCAGGTTGTCCAAGCCTAGACAGGAGCAGTCGAGATGCAGAGTTTGGATTCAAATCACGGATCTCCTCTCAGTAATTTCGCGCCTTAACCACTGTGCTATCTCGAGCTCATCTTTAGCCACTGATGTGTCCATTCTCGGGGTCCCCATCCAGGGATGCGTCAATGAACAGCTCAGGAGAGTTTGATGGCGACACTGAACTTCATTTGGCCAAATAGCCGAATTGCGGAAAGACGACTATTTACTGGAATCCAATACAACAAAGGACATTCATTTTTGGGGCTGAATGCAACTTCCACGCCATATGTTCCACCAGACTTCGCTTCATAATCACCATAGAACCGGAAAGTAAAGTGTGGAAAAGCTAAGTTCATCCTGGATTCCAAGGTGCATGACGAAGTTTCAGCCTTCTTCTTGGTTCGGAGGGATAGCATATCTTCTTGCTTGGAGAACCTGAACACCATTGTTTTGGAGACCTTCCAGTGTTCGCCTCACCACCTCATCAGTGACGAAATAAAACACGAATGGAGAGAGTGTACACCTCCTGGCCTTCCAGGTTGGGGGTTGGAACACGTGTGGCGACGTGTTCCGTAAAATTGGTAATGTACTTGCAATTCCAGCCCAACACCGCTGCCTTGCGGTTAGGCTTTTGAGCCAAAGGCTTTGGTTGAGGATCCTAATCGTCCTTCTGTCTAGGTGTGGGCGCCCTGACAGTATCCCAGCCCTCGTACAACCATGAGTATGGCGGTGAAGCATCAGTGTCAACACTGATGTTGCTGTCTTTGATGATGAGGATGATGATGATGATAAGTGTACACCTTTGTCGGGCACCACTGTTTATAGGAAAGCTTTCAGAGCTTTCAGCTCCCCATACGCTCTCATGTCCACAAGTGTGTGATCCTGATCGTAGTCCTGCTTGCTGTTCTCTGGTCACGTCTTCACGCGCCTTCATAAGATCACCTAAAGTAGGCGACACATACAGTCTGGCCACAGCGAAAGTGAAACTGATTCCTCTCTGCTCACCGCACACTGCGATCACCCTTTTTAAAGTGGGTGCTGCTATCTACTTGCCGCAGATGGTTGGAACGGTCTCTTTCGTGCAAAAAGAAGCAAGCAGGAGAGAATACGGATAGGGTACGGACGTTGAAAGGCCCATTTAGGAATGACCTTGTGAATTTGTTCAGTTGTTACTTTGTTAATGGTGTTTAGTAGCGTACTGGATGCGACATGCCAGCCAGATCTGACGACGTTCTCTTGTAAGGCGGGATATCGGTGGACAAAGCATTGTGAGGGCATATGGTACTTACCAGTTGCGCAGGCGACGTACCCCAACTTGAGCCTTTGTTGGCACGCGAGGCTGTTGGATAAGGAGGTGTCTCATTCGGAGACCTCCCCCTCACGCTCTACCTTAATATTCCGACCCGTGTGGCTGCAGAGGGCTGGTCTAGCCTGAAAGAAGAGGGAATAAGGCAGTTTTTAAGAGCGATCTTTTCTAATCCATCCTACTCGAGGAATTTAGCATTGCAGCTTCCATAAATATGGAAATGCTAGTCGCGTGGATGAAGCACCTTTGTTTTTTCACACATCTATCACAGAAGAGAGCTACTACTTTCCTCAGACCGCCTCACAGAGCGGTTAATCATATTACGGGGGCTCGTTGCTTCTTGTCCGACCGTTTCCCTTTGTTCCTCCTGGCATGAGTAAACCTTGTGGAACGGAGTTTCAGCTATTGTAGCCCGCCGGATTATTGCCGCACTCAAACTCGACCACTACGTCAAAATGGCATTTTCTCATCAAAGAGTAAAACATAAAGCAAAAATTCACACCCTTAGCCAATCCTAGATGGTTCACACTCTGCACTTCAAAAGACAGTGAAGCACTGTTATTCGCCCTTATGTACCAGCTACGAACCTTGTGGAACCAGACAGAATATAACAATTGAATGGAGTCCCTCTGTAATTTTACTCAACTTGGTGCATGTATCTCCTGCAAATACCACGGCATTGTAACCATTCCATTTCGGGGTGCGCAGACTGTACAGGTTGATCGATTGCCGGGATCGTCAGATCCCTTTTAACCAGGTTTGGTTTCTATCTAGGCGAGGATGTATTGACAACATTTTCGGTTTAAGTGGACTAACTAAACACCGTCGTGGCTACCAAAGAACAATAGTGCTGGTTTTTCTTGACATGAAGGTCTCCTTCGGTTCCGTTGATCGTCTGGCGATATGGCAACGCTCACTCAGAATTTATCGTCTCTAAATTCCTACCTCTCCCACAATACATCAACTCAAATGTCTTCGCACTAGTTTACGATGAGTTCTTGCTGAAGTCACCACGTCCACTGCTGCTACACTGGGCTGTTCTCTATCATTTTTGCTCTTCAACTTTGGTGTTGATGCGATAGTCGAATCTCCATTACGAGTCTCTAACGCAACAAGATCTTTCTGCTTCCAAGGCGTTTGTTTATAGACCTTTTACATTGATTTGGCTACCCGTCAGATCGGATTCTCCGAAAACGCACATCACTTTACGTAATTGGGCTAATTTGTCCGCATGATTTGGCATAGGTTTCACAACTGCAAGGCGCAAATTGCAATTGCAGGGCTGGGACCAATCACATAATTCATGAGCTGGTCAGTATGTTATGCACCTGCGTCCGCAGCTTCTTCAGTGGACCAGTGAAGAATGAAATCCTTTCCCGAATAGGCAATGTCAGTGTTGCTTTTGCCAACCTCCGACATTTACGACGCCGTTATAACATCGATCTGCCCGTTAATTGAAGAGTGTACGGCGCTGTTGTGTGATCCACACTGCTTTAAGAATCAGAGGTTTGGCCAATACATTCTGAAGGGGCAAGCAAACGTTCAGTGCCCGACCATTGGTGTCTCGGAAGCGTTGTCTGGGCTTGACTGGAACATCGGATCAGCAATGTCTAAGTACGCTGAATATTCAGGCGTAACCGATAGGACTTCTTACGTGACGTTTCCCCTTATCCTTGTTGAAGAAAAATGTAGCAGCTTGGTATGCGGTTTGCAGTTGCCAAACCGAACTGCACTAAAAATGATACCGTACAGGTCTGACACAAGCTTTTCTACTGCCGCCATCGTAATAAATTTTGTTTACCGACGAAGACCTTCAGCCGACCTGTGAAATTCGGAATTGGTAGCAGATATTGAAGCAGCTGGGCGCACTAGGTATGGCTGGCGGCCATCGATGGGCACACTGTTGTGAGTCTACGTAACCGTTAAACAAAGTACGATTATTGTCGTACTTTATGTTTTACTCCTCGAAACCCTTCAATATACAGGTTTGCTAGCAACTTTTCGCACCCGGATATTTTCCTCACTAGCATCAGCGTTATCGTGGTTACTACTCAGGCTATCAGAAACTCAAACTTGCCCAAAATTGAGTTTCATGATCCTCTTGTAGATTGCTTTTCTCCAGGCAGCCTTAGGAAACAACGAGATGATGCGGAAAACCGATCGGAATACGTTTATATAGTGCCACCAATAAACACACCCTTTTGGAGTATACAGAAATGACCATAAGGAGTACGCCGTGCATGTATTCAATTAGGGACGCTTGTGTTATGCTGAATCATTTATTTTTCTTATCACTTTTATTGTGTCGCTACAATCTTATGGAATTGTGGGTACAAAAATTTAGTTACTATAGGTTTAATTTATGCACATTTGGCCTAATGTCCTACTTTCAACATTTCAATAATTAACCAGAACATCTTCGGTTTGCCTTCTGAAATTATGGTGCCAGGCTTTGTGCTTGTTCTCTCCTGTCCTTGTCCATTCAACAATTGAGGTGTTGTTTAAAAATCAATTACAGCCCACATGACTGTCTTACCGACGGTGCCACAACTGCCCCCCGAATATCAAAATTCAAGGGCCAACGTGTGAGTTAGCGGAGTCGACGGTCTGATGCCCGTTGGAGTTAAAAATAGCTCTGCTGAAGGAGGCGTTTTTTACTGGTAACAACTTACTGGTAACGAGTTTTCTAAACACTGATAACTTCGTGATCTCTACTGTGTGCGTTCAGTCTCAGTAGCTCTTGGCGTGTAAGTGCTGTCCGAGCGAGTAAAACCGATGATATGATGTTATTCTTGATTCGGTGTTTAGGAATATGGTTTCCACTTTGTGTCCAGCATAATATTTGTTTGAAAGAAATTATTGGCCAGCCGTCCTCGAGCTGGTATTATCCTGATAAGATCCCGTAGTAGAAACAGTGAAACGGACGCCATTTGACGTGGCTGGAACATCTATCTGATCTGACACCTGTTTGATTTACTACATAAGTCGCATAAGCGGTCCACTAATTGTGCTAACTGACGTCGTTTCTTACGCATTACCGCCTAATCCAGGTGCGCCGTGGCCCAGTTTCAACGCTAGCGTAGCTGGTAAGGCACTCGTCCGGTAAGTGGGGTGGTTGTCGGTACGAGTCCCATGACAGCGTTATCTTTTCATTAGCATTATACATAATTGGGGTCCCTATTCAGAATTGTCCAAATGAATAAAGGATAAATTGACCATGCAGTTGTACGGTAGTGAGGCATCAGTGTCAACAGTGATGCTGCCGTCCCTGATGATTATTATTATCCAACTCCATGTCCCCTTTACGTCTATTCTGACTGACTTTGCACTCCAAAACTAGGTGACCATTGCTTTTTGCGTCCACTTTTTTACGCCTTTGGAAACAACATCTTTTTTGTCATACCCCGCTCTGCTTCGGGAACTAAGAAGATCAGCTGGAACAAGTAACCTCCAGCTAAATGATGTCATGAACCAAGCAGCCTCCACGTAACTTGGCATTTTTCTGCCTGAATGCCATCGTTTGGGTAACGCAGTCCTTTTAATTTCGGACTTCACATATACGTTGGGATTGGTTTCTCACCAGATTACCAAATTTCTTTCACTGTAGAACGGAACACATTGATTCAAGTACTTGAGGTTGTAGGTTAGTAACATGACCCCAAAGCCAGAATGGTGTCATTTTTATTTTAAGGAACATATGCATGGTAAAATCTGACGGTGGGATGCACTTCTATGATGATATAACCTCCGCTGTTAGCTGGCGTATTGGGCGTATTTGTAAATAATAGTTCTACCGTCAGTCACTGGCTAGCGATGTAAATTGTCATCATGCCTGTTACCCGTTGCTGGATTTTTTCAACTTACTTTCACTTTCTTCAAGCCAAAAGCAGTTGATCCATTCTTGGGTGAGGCGTGGGTTACCCTTAAACGGCTTCAAGACAAAAACCTACAGACTTTTCCCAAGACGTCCACAACCAGCCCGAGATACTGCGATATCATATGTCCGACATCACATTCAGTTTTTGGTGGCTCGCGGTCAACAACCAACGAGATAGCGGAGGATCTTGATCCTCGTTACATGTGGGGAGACAGTTCTGAAGATGAAAACGAGGAACAAGATGATGACCTGACAGCGTTCACAGAAACTGAAACCTCGATTGTCTACTCATATCTCAACTATCATCCAACTCAGGCTATAAATAACTCTCCGGTCGTTGGTCAGCTGTCCTCTCCCCCATGTAATCGAGTTAACGGGGGCCGTGTAAAATCTCAGTCTGTTGAACTAACTAATGAAGCCGTGCCGTTTGAAGTTCCCAGTAAGTCATTGTTATGTGGTGTAAAAAGTAAAACATTGTCAGTATATGTGCAAAAGAATTCGAACGGTCTGATAGGAACTGCCTCCTAGTTAGTCTAACTTCGTGTTCCGCGTACGCATTATTCTCGAGTCTTGATTTGTCATCAGATTCTAAACATTGATGCCTGTCTAGCGGTAGCTGGCATCCTTTTTCGTTTTCACTCGATGATTTTTGTGTCACCACGTGCTAGACTTTCTGATCCTCTTTTACGATCCACAAATTATCTGCTGCTAACTTTTTCATGATGGATCAGGTATATGAAGTAAATTCTGTTAACTGTCTTATGTTATCGGCCCCCTGTGGACAGTCTCCTTCAAGAAAATATACTGCGATATCTCGAATATTGCATCAACCGAAACGTCATGCAGTCTTAGTACAGCACATTCAGTTGAAGAACACCATAATCGAGGGATTCATCTGGGATTTAATTAAGCCCCGTGAAAACTAAATTGGTGTGTAAGTGAGCGTATTTCGCGAATTCCTTACAATTTGGGTTCAAGTGGAAGAAGCTCGAAGACTGTGCCTGTCTAATGAGCGTCAAGAAGGACGAAACTGGCGGTGAGCTGTCGAAGAGTTTTCAGCAACCTTGTGGGTAGTTTCCTCCAAGTAAATTTTGTTAGGTTCAGATTCTGTTCAGATTCCGAAAATATCAGGCGCTTGAGGCGTTTCTTGCTTATTGTAACTCATCGGGTGCTTGCAGACAGATTGTTAGCTTGACCTCAATCACGTGTCCGCGGACCTCATTTGTGCAACACTTGGGATCTGAGGTGACTAGCTGATCGCTTGTAAATAGTCAGATCGTCCGTTGTAACCATCTGTCGCGGAAGACCTGGCAACACCACAATGGAGTCATCAGAGGAGGCAACACTGCAAACAAACCGGGATTCAGCTACTTTCCCCAGTCACATTATTAATATACTAGTGATCAGGGGGACGCGGCAAAAGACGCAACCATTCAAGGGTATTAGGCGCTATTCCGTTGGGGGGAACGTCCGTAGCTCAGATTTCATGAATAGCCTTTGGTTTGTTCGTCTCTTTGGATAATTTGTTTTCCATGAAATTGTCCAGTTCATGGAACAAATCAACGTTTGGACACGTTTCTGTAGTGTAGCGCTTACAGAGTGGTTATCTGAGGCTTATCTGATATTTGACAAGCCGTTGACCGTTCTGAATCGAATGCACGTTGAAAGGTCGCTGTCAGTTTTCGAAAAACCCTGCTACCAACTAATGGTGTTGGTTCGATGGTGATGCGGCGGCCGGCCATCCACACTTGTTGAATTCAACTTGTACTGACCGTTTTTTTCTAAAACGCATCCAGCTTCAAACTCAGGCTTTGGCAACTGGCAAACTCACCATGATGAATATGTATCTGTCTGTACAATAGTTGCAGGGCTGCTTGTTCAGTTTACGAGCCCATCGTCACAAATTAAGAATCTAGGTCTTTGCATTCCCGTAGGTATCCTTCAAGAGTTTGCCTCTAACATAACAGTTTGTGCACTAAAGGAGGGTTTCAACGTAGTTGGGGACACTTCCACTATTCCCTGCTAGCTTCTTACCTTATTTGTTACACCTGCAACAATGAAAACTTGTCTTCCGATGACAGATGCCCAAAAGTTTACGATATATAATCGTCCACGCTAGCTTATAGGGGGATAAAAGGGGGGATTATAAACTTCGAGTAGTTATCATAGGAAGCATAAAATGAAGGCTATTTGCACTAACTCCACGGTAGAATTGGCCCACCAAAGTGATATTTTGTGGGTGACCTTCATATTTGCGTCCAATTTGTTTATTATGCTGCGATCGGCTCTGAAAGCACAATGTGTTGTAACAATCAGGTCTTCAAATGATTGTGAGCCAAGTTGCATGCTGACATGTTTGTACGCTTAATTCACAACAGCCCTAGTTGGATTGAATTACGCGTATACCCCTTAGTAGCCTATCGCAGAGAGCCCGAATCGTTATCGCTTAACGACTGAAAGCGTGATTCCGACATGCTTCCGCCAGCACAATGTCATTGTTGTGAAATTCGATTTAAGCTACACGTGCTTGAGGGATGTGTTGCCCTTGAGAAGGCTTTTTGATTCTTCATGATTGTCCCTTATTGAAGAACTTCGCCTTAGCCTATTGTTTTTCTTACCAGACTGCATCTTAACTGGCTTTATATTGTTTTCGTTATCATTTTCCACAAAAGGTCATGCACCCAAACGGCCCACGAGCACTGCGGAAGAAAAGCTTTGGACTGACCCGGCGTTCCAAGGGCCTCTTAGTGGCGTAGGCGTGGAAGTAGGCAGTTTTGTCCCAGTACCCCTTCACTAACTACACAAGGAGTGTTTTTTACATGTCTTTGTCCTTTCTAAACGAGGTGTCGCCGATACGATACCATTGTCATCCAATTCTGTCAGAATTCAGCTCGCCTCAATCTGTTGCGAAAGGAACGCTGCTGTGATATTTTGCCTTAGCAACTGGGACCAAATTTGCAGCTACCCTGCCTAAAGTAGCCACTTTCTAGTTTCTCTGGGGCTGCCTTGACTCCTGGTTGTATTTTTTCCGCCCCACACCTGTGATACTCCTTTGCTGCGCAACTTTGTCTCTTGGCTGTGGCGTCTAATTTCAATGCTGCGATTTATTTTTCCACACCTCATTTGCATCCTTTTGATGTTTTGAATTTATGGTTCCTACTGGCCTGTCTAAGTTATCCCCATTGTTTCTGCCTACATACGACGGCTGATATTTTAATCTTCTACTGTTTTTAATTTGGTACTTTGTGCATCGCTTCACATCGGTCAGTTTGAATTCATTGCGTTGTTTGACTTTTTGCATACTTTAGTCATTCTTTGTCAGTAGTAGGGTGAACCGGGCTCCTCTTCATTTTTCTCGTCAACCTAGGAATAGTTTTTATGCTCACGTGAAGATTTGGCTACTGAAACTTTATTTACTATCACTCCATGAGGTAAGTGTACTGAGTCACCTTAACCTAGTAAAATGAAGTCGTCTTCGTTTTTGGCATTGAGCCATACGTGTGAGCAACTAGCTTACTGTTTGTTTGCATAATTCAGAGTAAAGGGAACTGATGCCAGATGGCCGGCAAGTTTACTTAAATCGGGTTGTCTTTGAAACCTAGACGTGATATATTTTGGTGGGTTGATTGACTTTTGGAGACAAGACGGCTTTTGGATTCGACATGGTTGCATGTCGGGGTGTCTACATTCACTGATGGGGTCCCGCGTGATCTCCAGCCTGACAACTACCATCCGTCGCTCTACCTGCATGTTTTCCGCCAGAGTTTTCAGAGCTATAGACTTGTCCACCACTTCGGTTCCATCGTCTTCACCACCATCATTCTCATCATCGTTTTTGAAAGCAACACCAGATGGGAACACTGGTGCTTCACCGCCATATAACCATGTCAGTTTGAATGAAGCCTTTTAATGGAAGTAAAGAAAAATAGGTCAGAAAGAAGGATCTGGGGATAGCCTAACAAAAACATCCGTAGTGTCTACACCGTCATCATCATCATCAAAGACAGCAACATCAGTGTTGACACTGATGCTTCACTGCCGTACAACCATAAGGTTCGTCTAATTCTATTTAAAGCCCTAGAGTGAAAAGAAAAAAAAGATTGGGTGCTGGCCTACGTCAGGCATTCTGAGGTGCCTACACCTCTAAACGCTCAATCAGACAATCTGGAAAGAAACTGCCAACACGAACGCCACTGACATCGATTAGCCGCCGTTTCTTGCAATGTCTCCAGCCAAGCGCAGGCGGGGTCAATGGGACCCCATCCTGGAAGGCGTACAACACCAACAACACCCAAACTCTTCGTGATCTCTTTCACGCCCTTCTGCCAAGTCATACGTTGTCCATCTCGTTGTTTGCGCCATTCTGAAGGAGGCAGAGAGAACAACACTCGTCTCGGTAGACGGTGTTTCGGCATGTGTAGCACATGGCCGAGCCATTGTAGTCGGTGGTGCTGGATGTTTTCCCAGATTGAAATACCTGCCGCACAACCAAATACCCGTTTTCTAATCACCTCGTTGCTAACACGCTGACGCCATCCAAAACCAGTCACGTTTCTGAGGCTTTGGTGGTAAAAAACCCGAAGATGCCTCTCATCGTCTGTTCGCAGCGGCCATGTCTCGCACCCATACAACAACACAGCCTGATACACACGACCCTTAAGATCTGGTGAGATGCCTTTTTGACGCCACAAGTGACGCAAATTAGCAAATGTGACTCGAGCCTTTGAGATTCTTGCACTGACTTCATCAGACACACTTCCGTCAGAGCTAATACAACTACCGAGGTATGTAAAATTTTCCAAAACCTCCAGTGATTCTCCTTGAATTGTAAGGGATGTGTTCGGAGACTGCACGTTCTGAAGCATGACTTTGCACTTTGAAGATGCAAGGCGCATCCCGAAAGACGGTATGACGGTGGTCAGTCTATTCAACAGGGCTTGTGCTTCGCTTTGGTCTTCAAAGATGAGGACGATGTTGTCTACGCACTCCAGATCGACAAGGCTCTCACCAGCAACAATTTGAACACCGGGGTTTTGAAGACCATCCAGCGTTCGCCTCATTATTTCATCAATGATGAAGTTGAATAGGACTAGAGAGAGTGGACATCCTTTTCGGACACCACTTTTTGTAGGGAAGCTTTTCGAGAGCTCACCATACACACTCACCCGCCCAGAAGTATGTGAATATAGGGATCGGATTATGTTTACAAACTTCTGGGGCATACCCTGTTGAGCAAGTGTAGTTAACAGCACTAACCGATCGACAGAATCGAACGCACCCTTGAGGTTAAGGAATACCAAGATCATGGGTCGTTTGTACATATGGCGTTGCTCTACCACCTGACGGAGTGTGAAGATATGGTCAACGCAGCCACCTCCGATACTCAGTCAGACAATCCGGATATCAAATGACAGCATTAACACCAATGACATCGCTTTGCCTGCATATCGTTCACTGCCTCCAGTCAAGCACACGTAGAATCACGTGGACCCCATTCTGTAAGGGGAACAGTGCCCAAACTTTTCGTGACATCTTTCATTCCCCTCTGCCTTGTCCAATTCTGTCGGCATCTAGGTTTCCGTCACTCTGTATTAGACTGGGGAGGTAGCGCTAGTCTCGGTAGGCGGTAACTTGCCATGTGTATCTGTTATATCTAAATGCTGTCTTCCGCTCCAGAGCCGTCGTGTCAGAAAAATACTCGCCAACGAGAATACAACAGCTTTGTTGCAAACAAGTGAATGCAACAGTTACAAAGGGCCTCGCGCCATTCTGAATGGCACTTTTCATTGACCCAGGTTATTGCTGAATTGATTGATTGATTAACTGGCCTGGTCGCTTGCCGGCATCCCGATTGAGATTTTGGTGGATTTTGAGGACCCAATAGGTTTCGAACATTCTGGGATTATTTTCTGGAATCTGGCCTTCCGGACACCTTCCCTTTTTGGCCGCTCAACGTAAGACTGTCGGCGCGGGTCAATTTGAAATGGTTCCACCTGTTTTCTGGGGCGACCGATACTGCATGTCGGTTGTAGCAATGAGTCTGTCTTGGGCGGTACAGGTGAACAAGTGGCTATTGGTGCTCGTCCTGGCGGTCGAAGGTTTCGAGCAGCAGCTTGAGACTTAAAGACTGTTCTTCCGCTTTTTGGATAGGGCATTCACTCGACCGTAACTGATTGACATGCCGTTTCCATACCGACGATTCCGTCTGGACGCTATAAATCACCTTACCGATTCTTTTGAGATGACTCCAACAACCCAGGGCGATAATCTCTCACAAGCACACGGTTTTCAGATAGGAACGTTGGTTTCCTTCCTGTCAGTGAGAGTTGGCACGATAGAGTCGTGGGTAAGTTCCAACCGTCTGGTAATCATGACCTCTGCTGGAGAGCGACCGTCAAGAGACTATGGATTGGGAGTTGCTCTATAATTCAGCAGGAACGTGTCCAAGACCTCTGCTGTGGTCCCTTCCCCCCTCTGCTTTTGTCAACGCACGAACCGTTCAGCTTGACCGTTGGATTGAGGATGGAATGGTGGGGGTCTTCGAACGAATTCACCAAACTGATGGGATGTGAACTGAGTATCATTGTCGGACACAATAGTTTCCGGGATACCGAATATTGAAAACAAATGCCGCAGTTTCGTGCTGGTTGCCATCGTTGTTGTCTCAGACATAACAAAGACTTCGGGCCACTTACTGAATGCATCAATAACGATGAGGAAGATTCGCCCGTTAATTGGTCCGGCAAAATCCACATGGATGCGCGACACTGGTTTTCCTGGCTGTTGCCAAGGCTGCGACGACTGTCGGTTAGGAAACTTCCGGGCAGCTGAGCATCGGAAACAGCTCCGACATACGTGCACCATATGCTCATCCATACCAGGCCAATAAACATAACTGCGATCGAGGGCCTTCAGGCGGCTTATCCCTGGATGTCCATTGTGGAACTAAGGTAGGACCCAGCAACGAAGTTTGATGTAAACGACGATTCATTCACCAAAGAGAAGACAGTCATTTACAACGGATAATAAAGTCCGTCGTTGAAAAAGTTGCCGTAGTTCTCCTGATGAACAGGTTGTCGGTCAGTTGGTTTGGTAGTACTCCATTGTCTTCCGTAGTACGCTGTCATTTTCGGTGGCATCGCGGACCGTGTCAAAAGTCACACAGTTGGTTTATGGTCTCCAACAACACAGCATAGACTTCCAGTTCGACGGCAACGGCTGCTATCATGATATCTTCTGGCTCCATCTCATGGGAACTAATCAAGCGCGAAAGCTCATCGGCGTGTCCAATTTTTCTCGGTTGAGGCGCACTATGGCAAAGTTGTAGCCAAGCAGAATCGTGTCTCACCGTTGTAGGTGGTTGGCTGTTTAAACCAGGATACCTTTCTTGGAAGCAAGTATAGCCAACAGTGGTTTGTGATCCGTCACAAGCGTAAAGTGTCGGCCGTAAAGCATTTTGTGGAACTTTCTCACCCCAAAACTGATGGCCAGCGCTTCTTTCTCAATCTAGCCATAATTCCGTTCAGCTGGAGCCAGCGACCTTGCTGCGTGAGCGATCGCCTTTTGCGTACCATCAGGGAATGTGTGAGTTATGACTCGACCAATTCCACGTTTCGATGCGTCAGTTGTGAGTGCGATAGGCAGTTGGAGAGATATTCAGCTTGCAACAGCCTCTTCACTTTTTCGAATGCAAGCTGATAGTCGCGTGACCAATCTCACCGACATCCCTTGGTCAAATTTTGGTTAAAGGGCTCGCACAAACGATGCATAATTGGCAGGAAGGCGCTGTAGTAGCTAATCAACCCGAAGAACGACTTGAGTTCAGCAACATTCGATGGTGGGACATTCTCGCAATTGCGTCAAAATGTGACGGGTCGGGTCGACGGCCATTTTTGTCGATGAGAAAATCAGGGTACTTCACAATACTCAAGAGGAACTCAGTTTTCTTTCTTTAGCCGGAACACAGTCATTTATCCGTTGAAGAACGGCATCCAACCGGGACAGAAGGTCTTCCTTAGTGCCCCCCACGATGATGACGTCATTAGGGTATGCGGTAACTCCGACCACATTACACAGCATCGTATCCATAATCTGCTGAAAGATTGATGGCGCAGTTTTCACTCCGAATGGTAATCGAATGTACTGGAATAGGCCACGATGCGTATTAATCGACAGGAGGTGTCTGGATTCCTCTGTGACTCCAATTTGCAAGTGGGCTTTTGAAAGATTCAACGTGCCGCCGTTCATCTTGGCAAAAATATCGTCAGGTAAATACAATGGTTATTGATGATTGTCCAAGGCATCATTCAAACCTGTAGAGTAATCGGCACAGATACTTACGGCACCCTTTGGTTTTTGACAACAACTACTGGTGCAGCCCAAGAGGAGTAAATCACTGGTTTCAGGACCCCGGCATCTTCAAGGCGTTTGAGTTCAGCATCGAGGGTTGTTAAAGCCACGTATGACAGTGGCCTTTTGGGTCTGAAAATTGGATGGACATCCGGACGCAGATGAAGCACCGCTTTCGCTTTCGAGCAGCATCCAAGACCTTCGCTGAAAACGTCGTCATATTTCTGTTGTAGTTGTAGAATCGCGGCATCAACTGGGTTATTGGCCCCAGACACTCAAGATTTGAGTTGGTTTTGATATGCATAAGTTGTCGGTCGACAATGTTGAAAGATGCAAACAATCGATCCAGGCTATACCCAGGAGATTAAGTTCGCAAGCAGCAAGATAGAAAATACCGCGGTCACGGTGGCCTGCTATTTCCATCTCACAATCAAATTCACAAAGCAATTAAAGCTTCTTTCCTGAAGCATTTCTAGCAGTGTTCGTTGTCAGTCTGAATTTCGGTGATCCAATCTTCTTCCAGGTGCGACAGGAAACAATCGTAATGTCAATCGAATTGTGCTTCCGTTTGCTTTGATTGTAATATACTTGCGACGAGCATCAACGTGGTTATCATAGGTGGCAAGTATTGCTTTAAACCGGGGTTCTGGCGGGCTCCGTCTGCTTCGTGACCTCCGGGTTTGGCTGCGTCTTCGACTGGGTTTCCGTGTCCGGCACTGGCTTTTTTTGTGTCCATCTCGATTGCATACTGAAAACTTGTAAGGACACACTCGCACAAAATACCATTCGCCGCATTGCTAGCATGCCGACGGGGGCTTTGCTCCGTCCAAATTTTCCGCCACGGGAAGTTGCCTCGAAGTCCTCTTGGCAAAACTGAAATCAGGGTTGGATAATAGTCTCTCCAACATGGCCGTGTCGTGTTTGAGATTCAAGGGGCGCTGTCACTCGTGAGTAGTGTACTGCAGCGTTATCTCGGGAGATTGCTTAGTTTTGTTCAATAGCCTCGCTCTGTTTTCACTTTCTGAATGTGACTGAAGGCCATGTATGAAAATAAGACACTTGAACTGGTCTTCCGTTATGGTAGATAACCTGGATTGTTCACATTCAAGATTGACTCTACCGTCATAAGTGATATAGTCTTCAGATTCCTTTTTAGCTAGTTTTATTCACTGTTAGTGAATATCAAACAAAGATGAACGCTCACCGAAATTAGTTGAGTTGCTGCACGGTTTCGTCAAAGCTGAGATCTCGCGTGTTCCTTGTCAGGATAGAGTTGGAAAACCGTGTGTGTTCTGTTGTACCAAGTTTTCTGAGCACTCTCCAGGCATCATCTTTGTGCTTCAATTCGACTGTGAAAATATTTTCGTTACGTTTGAACCACGAATCGAAGGTTAGACCAGCATCAGGATCATGATGGAAATCCGGATGCTGTTGACGATCGAATCGACGGAATTTGTATCTGGAGCGGAATTTGGTGATTGATTTGTGAATTACTTCGTCAAAGTTTCCACCAAAGCGCAATTGTGGCACTTCAAATTGCAGCAGAATTTCTTTCAACGCTTCAGCAGTTATTGTCATGGTTCCCTTGGTTCGGGCGTCACCAATCAGTCATATTTAACTGCTATCTCCCGCTCCAGAGCCTTGGTGTCAGAAAAAACTCGCCAGGGAGAATACAACAGCTTTATTGCTAACAAGTGAATGCAACAGTTACAATGGGCCTCACGCCATTCTGAATGGCACTTTTCATTGATCCAGGTTATTGTTGAATTGATTGATTGATTAACTGGCCTGGTTGCTTACCGGCATCCCGATTGAGACTTTGGTGGATTTTGAGGACCCAATATTTTCAGGGATCTGACATTCCTCAAAGTACCACATGGCCCAATCACCTTAGCTTGCAATATTGGATGCATTCTTTGAGAGATGTCCCCTCTGCCTCATCAAAAAACCTGTCTCCTGATAACCTCATTGCGAATTCGCTGCCTCCAGCAGATTCCAGCTATACATCTGAGAAATCGGTGGTCAAATATCCCAGGATTTCTCATATTCTCCGCCCGAAGTGGCCAGGACTTGCAGCAATACAGCTCGTACCGTAGCCTGGAGCACGCGTCATCCGGGTCCCATTTATGTACATTTTTGATGTCATAAGTGGGGCAAATTGTGGAGCACAGTTCTGACCCTTAAGGTTTGGCTTTGTCTGTCTCACTACCGTCAGAGCTAATGCAACTTCCGAGATACATACAGTGTTCCACAACCTCCAATGTTACTCTTTGAATTCTCAAAGGTATGTCTGAAGGCCATAGGTCCCACAACGTCACCGCACTTTGTGACCGCGAAGTGCATGCCAACTTTGGTTGGTTTTCAAGTAATGCTTGCGCCTCCTGCCCTACTTCAAAAATGACAACAATTTAGTCTGCATATTTTAGGTCGACAGAGTACGCGTTCGGAGAAATCTGAACACCAGTCTTCGTCTCACCACCTCATCAGTGACGAAATAAAGCAGATAAATGAAGAGAGTGGACACCTTTGTCGGGCACAACTGCTTATAGAAAAGCTTTCAGAGAGCTCCCCATACATTCTCACATGCCCACAAGTGTGTGAATACAAATAGCGCATGATATTCAAGAACTTCTGTGGCCTATCCTGTCAAGCAAACGTGTTGAAATGAACGAACCGATCGACAGAGTCGGACGCACTCTTGAAATCAAGGAACACCAGTATTGTAGGGCGCCTATACGCAGGGCGTTTTTCTAACACTTTACGGAGTGGTCAACACAGCCCCGTCCAGATCGTAGTCCTACTCACTGCTCTCGGGTCACGTCTTTACTTGTCCTCGTAAGACGACGCAACTGGTTCGCTTACAACAGGGGTTCAAGCAGAACCTTCCTTTATCGCCACAATCACTGGAAGCACCCTGTTCGAAAATGGGCACCACCATAGACTCATCTCAGTTGGTTGGGACAGTCTTTACTCCCAGATAGAGACCAATAAGTCAGGTAAGCACCTGTATCTTTGAGCAGAGCGGATGAGAGTTCGCCAGAACTAGCAGCGCGGTGACGCTTGAGGGTGAAAAGGCATTTGCTTATTTCCGAAGCCGTCGGGGGCTGCGTTTCGGATGGGGAATCTGGTTGAGCAACTTCAGGTGGCCAGTTGGATTGTTCTTGAAAGTGTTCAACCCAACGATTTAGGCGCCCTTCTTTGCTGGAGATGGGCGAACCATTCTTCTCAGTGATTGTTCCGCTCACCGGACGCTTCTTTGGGCCAGTTGCATGTATCTGTTTGAATAGTTTACGCACATTCCCAAAGTTTCATGCCTCCTCCCTCTCCTCAGCTTTCTGAATCCACCCAGCTTCTCGATCCTCGCAGATACTTTTTTCACATGAAATCTGACAGTTCGTCCAGAGGTATTGTACTCTTGACCAGAAGGAGGACGTGTCTCCGAGCTTGAGATCCAGTGCCTGAATCTAATTGGCTGCACCACTCCACAAACGGAGAGCCCAGAATCTTGCAGGGTTTCGGACAGTACTTTGTAGTCCGAGTAGGTACTTAGGTGGTTTTGTTGAGCTTGTTTCACATCAGAGTCGGAGATCTTCTCATTGACCAGACGAGGTGTGTGCATCTTTCTCCCCTGAAATGTGTAGGAGAAGCGGGAAAAAGCAAGCTTGTGACCCGAATTTTCATGTTTGTTTTAAAACCTGGGACAATCATTAATCGGCCCACGTCAATTGAAGCCAATTTCGATGTGGTTTTTTTGTTGTTGGAGGTTGTCTCACTTGCGTGGGCACCATATGCCAGTCGACTTCGGCTGTTTTGGAAGTTTTGCTTCACTGAAGCAGCCTGAGTTCAGCACATAGCTGCAGCAGGCGTTCCCTGTTTTCCGTGCGGTTTCATTCCAGTCCAAGACGATAACCCATTTGAGGCTCAGTAGTGCTAAGTGAATTTATACCTTCGGCAACCACAATATCTGAGCTCTTATCTTGGCACAACAGGCCGCTTAATACGTTACAAAGAGCTACATTATTTTGGAGCGTAAGCAGATACGATAAGCAGACAGCGATTACCGGCGCGTTTATGAGACACTTTCACAGACGTTGCCATACAGATGCGACTATCAACGGGGAGCCATTCAACTGGAGACCATTCGGCTCGGTGGCTTGGAACAATATCAACCCGAGCAGAACCTGCAGCAGCGACTTCTGGATTACCAGACGCGCGCAACTGGAACTGAGCGTAAACCGACTGGGAAATCAACTCAACAACCTTACTTCGGTGTTGAATCCTCGTTTCAGACAGATTGCTCACATCAATAGAAAGCGAGTCCATCGTACGTGCAAGAGCAGTCTGTTGTTCAGCTTGTTTCAGAGTGTGAACGTTAAAGGCTGCCAGACGAGCTGAACGTCATGGTTTTGAGAATGATTTCGAAGTGTCTGTGGCCGTGGCGTCCGAGTTAACCGTAGATATTACAGCTAATGGAAATGGGCGGCTAAAGGACCTGTCAATCCTTAAAAAATGAGTCTACGGAGATGACGCTAGTGACGAGTTGAGGAGGGGCAGAAGACGGAATATGTGTAAGAGAAAGAAAGGAGCGTCAGTATAGCCTGTTTTCAATTACTCGCCCTGCTGTATGCAGCTAGTAAGGTGATCCGGCCAATGACACCAAGCGATGGCCGATGTGACATGAGGTTTTTTTGTAGATGTTCAATTCATGGTTGGGATACCGGTAGAGCGCCCAGATATAGACAGGAAGACGATTAGGGTCATCAACCAAGGCTTTTCCCTCAAAAGCTTAACCACAGGGCAGCGCTGGTTGGCACAAAACTGTCGGAGGTGTCTACATTTTTAAGGAGCAAGTAGCAAGTTCCAACCCCCCCCCCTCTGGAGGACCAGGAGGCTGTGTTGGTCAGATCTCTATCCGTTGACCAACCTCGAATGAGATGCTCTGTGAGTGACACGCACACGTCCCCAGTGTAGCTCAATGGGTTATGGAGTTGCACAAACCGTCGCACCGCGGTAAGTTCCAGTATTTTCGTTACGGGTAAACAGCACCACTGTCCCTCCAGTCACGGAATCCACCTCACATTGTCACGTGTTGACCGGCCGGCTCCTCGGGTGATATTTTCTCAAACGGATGGTTCACTGATTGAGTGATTTTTTTCTTTCTCCTGATCTACCTCCGCTTTGTTGGTAGCGTGAGGAGATTCGGGACCCCCCCCCCCCCGGAATCAAGACCGCTACACGGGGAGAGGCGGATTAGTAGTGTATAGCTCTCTCATCCTTATTTGGAATCAGGAGCGGTGCGCATCTCACGGAATTCAAAGGGGTTTCGCGACCTCCCGACCAGAACTTGAATACAACCGTTCGGCTAAGAGCGGCTGATCAGTATTGTGATTAGCCTGCACTCAGATTGGATATAGCTATACTGATCCTTCCATCACAGATTCCAAATCACGTGTTGATGGGATGGCTCCTCGAGCACTGTCTTCTCAGATGGAAGGTTCACTCATCGTGTGAATTATTTTCCCATTTGAGCTACTTTCACTTTGTTTTTTCTTGTGCGGGGACAATTCTTTTTCCACAAATTGAATTTCCGTTTCGCAATCGAAATGTTACTCCTTTCTGAGAATTCTTGCCGGGTGCGCCATTTCACATAAAACCTCTTGGTTTTATGTGCGTTATTGAATTGTCGTTTTTGCTTGAACAGGTGAGATGTGTGCATATTTGTCGCCCCTGTAATATGTCTGGAGAAAGAGAAAGACGCAAGCGCTTGTTCTGGATCGTCTTATTTCCCCTGTGATTATGGACAACGATATGGCCATCAGCATCCTGTGGGGACTCTATACTTGTCCGTCCACTCTCGCTGACCCTTCGCGTCGATTCAGATCATGGTATTGTTCGGTGTAAATTTTTTCGTCATTTTTTTCGGGGAAATTTTTAATTGAACTCTTCTTTGGCTTATCGAGGAACTTTCTGGCCCAAGTGTTAAGTGATCTCTTCGAACTGGCCCGTGCGAAGCTTTAAGAGACTTATCCTCATAAGGCGTTAGTTACAAGCGGGGCCTGATTAGCATCCTCGTTCTTATGGCAGGTAACTCGGCACGTGGTGTTTCTGAGGGCTCATCAAGTAAGCACAGGATATCCGAAGTGCAACTCTCGCGTATCCACGCAGGATATCGTTGCATTTCGAATGAGGAGAATAATGTTCGCGAAGAGTTTGCTCACGCGTTGTTTGATAGGATAAAATGGCTGTGGCAATAGATTGAATTAGTGAAGCTGGGAATGTCCAGAGACTCTTTCATATGCCACACGGAGGCAGCAACGTCAGCGTTGACGGTGGTGTTCCACTGCCTTACAATCAAGAAGTTCATTTAATCTAAAGCCCTACAGTCAAGAAGAGAAAATAATGGGTGAGGGTGAGACCTACTAGCCTACCGCATGCATTTTGCGGTGCCCACACCCCCAAGCACTCAATCAGTTAATCCGGGTAGTAACTCACAGCACGAATGCCACCAATACCGATTAGCCCCCATTTCTTGGAACGTTCCCAATGAACCACATGTGGACACTATTCTGAAAGGCGGACTCCACCAACACCTAAACTCTATGTAGTCTCTTTCACTGAGCTCGAGATAGTTGAGTGGTTAAGGCGCAAACCTACTGGTTGGAAGTTACGTGGTTCGAACCTGACCTCAGCATCTCTGCTGCTCCCGCCTAGGCTAGAGCAACCAGGCCGTATCTCAGCTTTCGTTCTTCCTTCTGGTTGCATGGTAGCTGCGCACTGAAAGGATATTACGGCTGAAGGATTGTTTATTTGTTGTTGCCCAGTCTATTGGAGCATGTGTCGGGGTGCAGCTTAATTCCAAGTTCTTTCTGTTGACCGGTCACCCAACACCTGACTTATTCCACTTCGAGAACACAATCCACGCTGGGCTTATCTGTCCGTACCGAAACCCATGTGGCAGAAGTTTGTAATAAATTGATTGCTTCTGAAGCTTCTTGCTTGATTATCTCCCTCCAAATGCCTTTAGGCCTCTCTGCCGCCTCATTCTTTACATCTGACGGTTCCACACCACTGTGAGTGTCTTTGCTGAAATTTCCTCCCCGGCTTTTTTTGGCTTGACTTGGCACAAAGAAGATAAATGTTTTGCCTGATCGATTCGCTGGCTTCTTTTCGGTGACAACTTCGCGGATGCGGAGCATACTCTGTTTCTTCTGTATTCCAAATCCTCCGCCACATGAGAAGGCGCAAAACTCGTCCTAAGCATTCTCAACGATTCAGTATCATTTGCATTTCGGAAGATAAGGTATAAGGATCTTCTTTTTATCCAGTATCGGGAGATTTCTAGTCTCCATCCTCTGTCGCGTTGTTGAAAGCAACAACATCCTCGGTGGACCGCACCTGATATGGAGAACGTCCCAGACGATTTTCAGCCAACCCTCATCCGCTCGAATAAGCGTGCGGTGCTGGTGCCTTACTTATCTGGAACTCTTCGCTGAAGCGAGCAAGCTCTCAGGGCATCACGGACAACTGTGCCGGAAGCATTTTTCGGAGATGGAGTCCGTAAAATCATCTATCTCTGATCAATAAGCCAGATCTGCAACATTCGTTGCACCGTCAAAGTGGGAACTGTATAGCCAGGGCCGATCTTCTGCTTGCTCTCTGTTGTTGCATCTCCCAGGCAGTAAGTGATTCGTACGTATTTTGGATGTACCTGGCCTCAGGACGTAGTGACGCAGTAGTGACATACAATACTGCCAACTACAGATACGTTTGAAGCTGTAGAAGGCACGTTTGCAAGATCAATTCGCTAACTAGGTTCCTCGATATGTGGTATGGCCGAAGTTATATCGCGTACCCAAGAGCGTCGTAACGGAAAGCCCTATTTGATTTTGCGGAATTTTGGTGTTTAATAAAGGTGGTTGATACTGTTTCCTCACCCATCACTACCGGACATTTTGCCCAGGTATTAGCTATATTCTGGTCATCTCAATATGGGACCTGCAAGGTAGCAACGAGGTTGGCTGACTATCTTCATCTAATGATCAGTTTGGTGGGGGAGACTGAGTGCTACGTTGGGCTGTCGAAGTACACAAGCCGCCGCACGTCTGTGAGACCCAGTTTGTCCTCGGTGAGTAAAATCGAGCTTTTCAACTTTTTGTTAACACTTTGCACTTCATCTTGATTACTAAACACATTCTTTTTACGCCAAACAGATTATAGTGAAATATTCGGGAGTAAAACCTCCTCAAAGAGGAACTCGCCGAGAAACCTCGCATCAGACTAACGTTTTCTACTCACAATTAGCTGGAGGATGCTGTAGTGTAGGATGTGCAGTTTGCTGGTTGGCTAGACACTCGATTTGATCTGCCTCTTTACATTGTTACTGATCTCAATATTTCTCTCCTGCTACACTCGTCACTGGAAATAGGTTTTGCTTCTGAAGAGTACTAATCAGACCTTATTTAGCAGCCACAAGGGATTCCAACACAAGGATGGGAATATTACCTTAAGTTAATTTGTACCCTCAGTTACACCGGCAGCCCAATTTGTGTATTCTTAATGGTGAAGAAACACGTGCACGTAGCTTAATCCAGATGGCTTTTCGTATAATCTTATCACTACATTCCATTGTAATTGGGGCATTCGAGTGGTGTTTAGATAACCATTGTTTTCACCTCGCTCTCCAAGGACAGGTGAGAGAAATCGATCCATATAAGGATCATCCGGCGGTACTTGAGAACAGCGATCACTTGTACTTAGATAAAGCGGGTAGTTGTCGTCTATTCTCAGGTACATTACCCTAGGCAGTTACTGTCGTGTTGTGGAATATCTCGAGGGATTGGTTTCTCTCAGGAGGTTCCCCGTCGTCGGTCAATCAATCACGTCCTTTTTGTCGTCATTTTCCAATGTGTTTAGCCTTCCGACACAGCAGAAAGTAGTTCAGTCGCGGCAAACGTCCAGCACCACCAACTGCGGTGGCATGTTCTACGCATACCGGGACATCGTCTGCTGAGATAAGTGTTGTCCTCCGTGGCTCTCACTACGAGACGGACAACCTGTGACTTAGCAGGAGGGTGTGAAAGAGACTACTATTAGATGTTGGTGAGGTCCACCTTTCAGGATGGGATTCCCATGACCTTTCCACACCCGTCCTCTTGATTGGAAATGCGGCAAGGAATTGCGGCAAACCGATGTCAGTCGCTTCCCTGCTGTCGATTTCTTTCTAGATTATCTGACTGAGCGCTTGAAGATAAATGCATCTCAGAATGCTTGCGGTAGGTAGGCACCAGGTCCCTCCTCCATCCACGGTTCTTTTCACTTTAGTGCTTTAAATATAATTGGATAAACTATGTGGATGTACGACAGTGAAGCATCAGTGTCAACACTTATGTCACTGTCTCTGATGATGATGACTGCATGTTAAGCAGTGCCATACGTATATGATCTCCTTCAGTCCGCCTACAGTGTCCAACATCCAGAACAACACTGAATCCCACAGGAACCACAATAAAGGAGAGTAAACTAAACATTCATCACTGAACGGTTGAACTGAGTGATATTTTCCCTACAATAAAAGAATTTTACTGCCACGGAAATTACATTGTCCTATTTCTGGAGGTTAAATTAGTATGACTAAGGAAGGGGCTTAAAAGCTGATCACATGAGTGCATCCTGATCTCTGTTTTGACCCTGTTTTATCGATTATACTGACTGCACGTAAAGGATTGCGTGCTCTAATAAGCTCCTAAGAGATGCCTAATTGGCCTCTATATATTCTGCACTAAGTGAGACTTCAACTCAGTCCCATCTTCGAAAAACTCAATGGCTTTGATTGGATGCAAGACCCCACCCCCGGTTGTGCAAACTGGTTGGAAGGCGTGATGCTTCCTTCTAAACACCAGAATTCGTCAGATAAGCTCCACTTAGATAAAAGTGCTTCGGTAGTTCCCGGTCATTTTTTCGGCTGTCAAGCCCATTCCAATGACGACCCTATTGTGAAGTATGCAACGCTTTGTAACTAAACATGAAGTGAATTTGATTGAAATTCCACAGCATTCGCTGATAAAATTCAACGGGAAGATCCCGTTTAAGTCCGGTCGCCGACGATTCTTGCATCACGGTGAAGCGCACCTGGGGTCCTGATAAAGCTTTTCTAATTGGCGCTTATCCGTTGCCCTATTCCTGCCAATTCATACCAGAGAATAACCTGGCCCAATGAGTATCACGTACTGCAGGCACTCATGCTCAGCTGTCTGCTGCAATCTTGCTTTCGACGTCGGACACCGTTGGCGGACTGAAGGCCAAGATAGTTGACGCCCGGCTCGACTGCAGACAACCATGCCTTTAGCGGCCTCTCTACCCGGCGCCTGCGTCAACCATGATATCGGCTTCGTTAATGGCCTTCACAAGCTCATCAGCTGTTTAGCGAAGTGAGTGTTCGAACAATTTTATTCGCTTCGTTGATTGTGGACATCCAGTTACGATGTGGCATGGTACCATGGTAGTGCTGTCGGACTGCTCCATTTGGGATCTGATCAACTCTGCGTTTTGGATCGATCCTCAGTCACCATTTATCGAATATCGTAGCTTATTCCATCGCAATAAGATCGTCTGGACTGTTTGAAAGACTGGTTAGTAAATGCCGAAGGTTACAGTATCAGCAGCATCGAACTCCTCAAATCGCATAGAATCATTCTTTCTCCTAACCTTTGGATCCACAGAATGACCGTCCCTTGCCTCTTGACTCATTTTACTTTCAGGGATCGCAATCGCAAGTTATACTGCCGCTTAAATGGGTTTGTTGCTTAGTGTCATTATCATCGTCTTTGATGAAAGTAACAATCGCACTTGACGGCCGTACAAACATGCTCACTGTGCTTGTCTACAATATGACAGTGGTGTGCAGCAACCCTTCCGGGGATGTATCTCAATTCTAGTAATATGTAGTGTCCATTAGCATTGTTCGGTTTCAGTTCCTTTGTTTGTTCAAAGCGTTTGGTGTGATCTCAAGCAACGTTAGTTCGATAATCTGAAGGCTTTCCTGCTTTTGCCGTATCCAACATTTTTCACAGAACTTGAATGAGTATTTGGTGTCTAGTAGCTGTTCGTCCCTTGTGCACGACCGCTTGTGTGTATCTATTCGTCAGTAAGCCTATCAATCATCCACGAGGTATTGATGAATCGATGACAATTTGTGTTTTTGACGTGATTTTTCACAGTGACGCCACTGCCACACGTTAATGCAGAAAACCCAAGGAAAATACTTTGGATTTCACAATGAGCATATGCAGTTTTACTCGAACTCAAACCATTCAACTGAATTGAGAGTCTGCTGGAAGATATAGCATCTCTTTCCCCTTGTGTTTTCCGGCTGTTGACTTTCGAATTACACAACGTGGATCCAGTCGCCCTACTCTCGTCTCATTTTCTGATACATGGACAAGAAAGTCAGGTGCCGTTCGATATTTTCAAACGCAACCCATCCCAGTACTTGCGCGAGCTTATTAATGCAGCGTGGTCTGTGTAATGTCCCACTGCTTCTTTGTCAATACATTTCCCGAGTATGTTCTAGATCGGACAGTTATTATAAATGATGCCCATGAGCATCATGTAAGTGGCTACAAGCTTGCCAAAGCAAGTGATTACTTTAAACGCCAGTTGGTTGAACTTCGTCAAGGCGAACTAGAAAAATCTCAACGCAAGGAAGATGCGGATGATTCTCGACGTCAGAATCGCCGTGCAAGGGCAAGGAGCTTATGTGACTTAGAGCTACAACCACTAGTCATAAAATACCCAGATTTGTACGGACTAGAGTGTGTTCTATCATTTGTTCATTGTTGTGACAAGACACGTGCAAATACCTTAAGCAATCGACTAACCACCAGCACCGCTGGATCTATGCTGAAAGCTGGTATACATTTTCAAGTCCCTACCTTTGTTACCTATTGTCTTGACTTAATCCAATCAGCACTGTGTAGCACAAATTGTTGGCGCTACTGGAAGTTGGCCGAAGAACTAGCCTCACAGCTACCAGAGTTTCAAATGCTTACCACACGATACGTCTTGGCCCATTTCTTGGAAGCGGGAGAAGCTGAAGAATTTCTTGATCTGGCTATAGAAGAATTGAAAAAACTCTTAAAAGAAGATACCTTAAACTGTCCCAATGAAAGGCGCTTGTTTTCACTGATTGAGCGCTGGGTCCAACATAAAGTAGAAAAACGCAAATCCAACATTCCAGATTTGCTCGAATGCCTCCGGCTAGGAAGGCTGACGCACGAAGACCTTGATCTCCTCTCTGAAAGTCCATTGGTTCAAATGGCATGGGTTGCTTGCAGCCCAATAATATTGATGTCTCGTTTTTCTGTAGAAGAGCTAGCTGCAAACCCAACCGGCTCTATCACCCAACGATCCGGAGATGAAACAGAACTTCATGCATATCTTAGGAAGCCGAGGCTGCCACACTCGGCCATCTTTGTGGTTGGAGGTTGGGAAGGAAATCAAGATGATCCCAACTTTGGTCCGTCGAAGGCCATCCAAGTTTATAATTCGCGAGCCGATACTTGGCGACGCGTAGTAACTGATGGTATTGCGCTTGATGAAGGACATGCCTATTCGGGTTGTGTGCTTTATAAAACTCGGATCTACGTTGTAGGAGGATATGTATCTAGTGGACCAACACAAACTTTAAAGGTGTTTGAACTGACGACACTAGCTTGGAAGTTTCTGTCACCTATGCATGAGAAGCGCAACTATGTCTGCACGTGTTTGCTGGACAACGTAATTTATGCCATAGGAGGACACAATGGTAGGCACAGACTGAGTTCAGTCGAGCGGTACGACGTTGACCAGAATCACTGGGCCTTCGTTTCCCCCATGCGTCAGGTACGCAGTGATGCTGGAGCCGACTCACTACAGGGTCGGATTTACGTGGTTGGTGGTTTCGATGGCCACCATTTTTACGACTCCGTTGAGGTCTACGACCCGCGTACAGATCAGTGGTCTTTGGTTGCGCCAATGCACAATATTCGAAGTGGTGTTAGTGTAATAGTGCACGATCGGTACTTATTTGCGATCGGTGGAAACGATGGATTGCAGCGACTCCGGACGGTTGAGCGCTATGACCCAGAAACAAACCAGTGGCAAACGATGCCGTCAATGATTCGACAGCGAAGCAATTTCTGCATCGCGATTCTTGAAGGTATGATCTACGTGATGGGTGGATGGAGTGATGAGACCAATTCGACGATAGCTCTTGTGGAACGGTGGGCACCGAGTCTACATAACCAATGGGAACCTGTGCGAGAGTTGTTTCTTCCAGCAAGTGCAAACTGCTGTTGTACTGTGTCAGGATTAGATCTCGTATCAGAATTTCTCTACACCTAGTCAGGTCGAGCAAAAACACTACGGTCATTCGTTTTCTACGCTTACTACGAGTTCGTTGAGCAGAGAACAGAGTTTATACCCCCACGAGGTTTGTCTGAAGTTTTGGTTACCAGCACGCTGCTTTTGTTTTTCAATCGCTTCAGCGAGTCTAGGTTCTTACCTTTCATCTTTGCGAGCTTCCTTCGCAAGTCGGATATCTGGACACATTGAAATACCACAAAAACGCAATCATGATTAATCTGGAATGAAGCGATTTTTCCTACTTTTGGAATCAAATTTTATTTACAAAAACAACAACTGGCTGCGGTCTCCGAACCGTCGGCTTTTCTCCATGTGTTTACCTCGTGGGATCACAGACTACCAACAAGTCTACTAAGTTTCGCCAGCGTAACATATTTTCGTTTGTTTCACCGTAGTGAACTTTATCCCTCTGCCACATCTGCTTTCGGTTTCTTAATTTTTGCCCGGAGTTACTCTTCTGTATTTATCTCCTTTACTTCTTCCTACCCCACAAAATGCTTATGATCAGTTTGTGAGCCGCTCCCCAACTCTACGAGACGCATCAGAATGCACGTCCCGTTCCGCGTTTCTCTCACCCTCACTAGAGTTTGGGTGAGCAAAGCTATATTTCCATGTGTACCGTTGCTTTCTTATCTGCTTCAGTCTGTTAGCCATGTAAAACCGAAAATGGCCTCTGCTTGTTTTTTTCATACAGCTAATTTGTTGTAGCTGCGTCAACCGTTCCTCTCAGGGAATCACTTGGATCCACGCATTTGGTTAGTATAGCTTATAACCTCGACCAATTCATTTCTATATAAATAAATTTTCCTTTTTTTCTTTCGACTATAGTGGTTTCATGTACTTTTGGATGACGTTCGGAGTACGTATCAGGATATATGTATGGCCTAAAAGTGATCTCTAATTGTTCGTCGACATCACTTATGCTCAGTTCCACTTGAGATTCACTTCACTTCTGAAGCGCATGCACAAAGCATCACAGATGCAAGGTTCATGAAGCGTGAAGTGTTCTACACATTACGGATCTAAATTGCTGATGGAAGAACTAGACAGTTTAGGGGAAAATCCCATAATCTGTATATCAGAACTCTAAGGTGTGTACTTGCAAAAGCAAGGTTAACGGAAAAGCCCGTCATATTTCAATTTCAAACAAAATAAGTAATCTCGGGAAAACAACTGTACCGCATGACCAGACC
Organism: Opisthorchis felineus; assembly: GCA_004794785.1. Taxonomy (NCBI): domain Eukaryota; kingdom Metazoa; phylum Platyhelminthes; class Trematoda; order Opisthorchiida; family Opisthorchiidae; genus Opisthorchis; species Opisthorchis felineus. The sequence continues at coordinate 106,573 of SJOL01009883.1, forward strand.
TTGATTCATCAATGACATTTCTAGGTCAAGTATTCTGGTTAACTTATACTGATGGGGAATACTAGGTTCCAGTTCATCTACCGGGTTTCTTCAACACATTTCCTTAGCCGTACAGGAAGATAAAAAACAGCAACCTAGAATAAGGTAAACTCGTTACCGCTACTCGTTCACAATAAACTAAATAGATCTGAATCCCGAGGCGCAAACACAGGAGCATGTTCACGGTTAACCAACGACTCAGGATAAGAGTGAAAACTCAGATGAAAAAAGTGACAAGAAGTACTTCATTAAAATCTTTCCACTCGCGGTTGAAGAACACTGGAAACGAGACAAGATTCAAGGATTTTTCACTGAAGGTTTCATTCTCTCAGCGAAGCCAACGTCTGGTGATTACACTTGTACAGCTGGCACATATTTATTGGGAATCACGGGCGTGGGTGACTCAAGGAATTCAAAGGAGACTCGAAATCGTAACCTCCCGACATCCTTCTAACCGTTCGGCAAAGAGCGGCTGATCAGCGGTGTGATTAGCTCCCGCCTACACAGGATATACCACCATCATCATTACTAGCAGCAACACCAGACGAGAACACTGGTGCTTCACCGCCATACAACCTTGTCAATTTGAATAAAACCTTCTAATGAAAGTAAGGAAAATGGGACAGAACGGAGGATCTGGGGCTAGCCTAACACAAATATCCGAGGTGCCTACACATCCGGCAATCAGTCAGACAGTCTCCATAAAAACTGACGGCATCAATACCATTGATATCGCTTAGACTGCATGTTGTTCACTCTCTTTAGTCAAATACAGGTGCGGTCACGTGGACCCCATCCTGGAAGGCGAATATCTCCCAAACTTTTAATAACATCTTTTATTCCATTCTGTCAAGTCAAATTCTCAACGCATCTAGTTTTCTGCCACTCTGCATTAGGCAAGGGAAGCAGCGTTGGTCTAGGAAGACGGTGACATGGGAGGTGTAGCACGTGGCCCAACCACCTTAGCTTGCAATATTGGATGCATTCTTTGAGAGATGTCCCCTCTGCCTCATCAAAAAACCTGTCTCCTGATAACCTCATTGCGAATTCGCTGCCTCCAGCAGATTCCAGCTATACATATGAGAAATCGGTGGTCAAATATCCCAGGATTTCTCATATTCTCCGCCCGAAGTGGCCAGGACTTGCAGCAATACAGCTCGTACCGTAGCCTGGAGCACGCGTCATCCGGGTCCCATTTATGTACATTTTTGATGTCATAAGTGGGGCAAATTGTGGAGCACAGTTCTGACCCTTAAGGTTTGGCTTTGTCTGTCTCACTACCGTCAGAGCTAATGCAACTTCCGAGATACATACAGTGTTCCACAACCTCCAATGTTACTCTTTGAATTCTCAAAGGTATGTCTGAAGGCCATAGGTCCCACAACGTCACCGCACTTTGTGACCGCGAAGTGCATGCCAACTTTGGTTGGTTTTCAAGTAATGCTTGCGCCTCCTGCCCTACTTCAAAAATGACAACAATTTAGTCTGCATATTTTAGGTCGACAGAGTACGCGTTCGGAGAAATCTGAACACCAGTCTTCGTCTCACCACCTCATCAGTGACGAAATAAAGCAGATAAATGAAGAGAGTGGACACCTTTGTCGGGCACAACTGCTTATAGAAAAGCTTTCAGAGAGCTCCCCATACATTCTCACATGCCCACAAGTGTGTGAATACAAATAGCGCATGATATTCAAGAACTTCTGTGGCCTATCCTGTCAAGCAAACGTGTTGAAATGAACGAACCGATCGACAGAGTCGGACGCACTCTTGAAATCAAGGAACACCAGGATTGTAGGGCGCCTATACGCAGGGCGTTTTTCTAACACTTTACGGAGTGGTCAACACAGCCCCGTCCAGATCGTAGTCCTACTCACTGCTCTCGGGTCACGTCTTTACTTGTCCTCGTAAGACGACGCAACTGGTTCGCTTACAACAGGGGTTCAAGCAGAACCTTCCTTTATCGCCACAATCACTGGAAGCACCCTGTTCGAAAATGGGCACCACCATAGACTCATCTCAGTTGGTTGGGACAGTCTTTACTCCCAGATAGAGACCAATAAGTCAGGTAAGCACCTGTATCTTTGAGCAGAGCGGATGAGAGTTCGCCAGAACTAGCAGCGCGGTGACGCTTGAGGGTGAAAAGGCATTTGCTTATTTCCGAAGCCGTCGGGGGCTGCGTTTCGGATGGGGAATCTGGTTGAGCAACTTCAGGTGGCCAGTTGGATTGTTCTTGAAAGTGTTCAACCCAACGATTTAGGCGCCCTTCTTTGCTGGAGATGGGCGAACCATTCTTCTCAGTGATTGTTCCGCTCACCGGACGCTTCTTTGGGCCAGTTGCATGTATCTGTTTGAATAGTTTACGCACATTCCCAAAGTTTCATGCCTCCTCCCTCTCCTCAGCTTTCTGAATCCACCCAGCTTCTCGATCCTCGCAGATACTTTTTTCACATGAAATCTGACAGTTCGTCCAGAGGTATTGTACTCTTGACCAGAAGGAGGACGTGTCTCCGAGCTTGAGATCCAGTGCCTGAATCTAATTGGCTGCACCACTCCACAAACGGAGAGCCCAGAATCTTGCAGGGTTTCGGACAGTACTTTGTAGTCCGAGTAGGTACTTAGGTGGTTTTGTTGAGCTTGTTTCACATCAGAGTCGGAGATCTTCTCATTGACCAGACGAGGTGTGTGCATCTTTCTCCCCTGAAATGTGTAGGAGAAGCGGGAAAAAGCAAGCTTGTGACCCGAATTTTCATGTTTGTTTTAAAACCTGGGACAATCATTAATCGGCCCACGTCAATTGAAGCCAATTTCGATGTGGTTTTTTTGTTGTTGGAGGTTGTCTCACTTGCGTGGGCACCATATGCCAGTCGACTTCGGCTGTTTTGGAAGTTTTGCTTCACTGAAGCAGCCTGAGTTCAGCACATAGCTGCAGCAGGCGTTCCCTGTTTTCCGTGCTGTTTCATTCCAGTCCAAGACGATAACCCATTTGAGGCTCAGTAGTGCTAAGTGAATTTATACCTTCGGCAACCACAATATCTGAGCTCTTATCTTGGCACAACAGGCCGCTTAATACGTTACAAAGAGCTACATTATTTTGGAGCGTAAGCAGATACGATAAGCAGACAGCGATTACCGGCGCGTTTATGAGACACTTTCACAGACGTTGCCATACAGATGCGACTATCAACGGGGAGCCATTCAACTGGAGACCATTCGGCTCGGTTGCTTGGAACAATATCAACCCGAGCAGAACCTGCAGCAGCGACTTCTGGATTACCAGACGCGCGCAACTGGAACTGAGCGTAAACCGACTGGGAAATCAACTCAACAACCTTACTTCGGTGTTGAATCCTCGTTTCAGACAGATTGCTCACATCAATAGAAAGCGAGTCCATCGTACGTGCAAGAGCAGTCTGTTGTTCAGCTTGTTTCAGAGTGTGAACGTTAAAGGCTGCCAGACGAGCTGAACGTCATGGTTTTGAGAATGATTTCGAAGTGTCTGTGGCCGTGGCGTCCGAGTTAACCGTAGATATTACAGCTAATGGAAATGGGCGGCTAAAGGACCTGTCAATCCTTAAAAAATGAGTCTACGGAGATGACGCTAGTGACGAGTTGAGGAGGGGCAGAAGACGGAATATGTGTAAGAGAAAGAAAGGAGCGTCAGTATAGCCTGTTTTCAATTACTCGCCCTGCTGTATGCAGCTAGTAAGGTGATCCGGCCAATGACACCAAGCGATGGCCGATGTGACATGAGGTTTTTTTGTAGATGTTCAATTCATGGTTGGGATACCGGTAGAGCGCCCAGATATAGACAGGAAGACGATTAGGGTCATCAACCAAGGCTTTTCCCTCAAAAGCTTAACCACAGGGCAGCGCTGGTTGGCACAAAACTGTCGGAGGTGTCTACATTTTTAAGGAGCAAGTAGCAAGTTCCAACCCCCCCCCCTCTGGAGGACCAGGAGGCTGTGTTGGTCAGATCTCTATCCGTTGACCAACCTCGAATGAGATGCTCTGTGAGTGACACGCACACGTCCCCAGTGTAGCTCAATGGGTTATGGAGTTGCACAAACCGTCGCACCGCGGTAAGTTCCAGTATTTTCGTTACGGGTAAACAGCACCACTGTCCCTCCAGTCACGGAATCCACCTCACATTGTCACGTGTTGACCGGCCGGCTCCTCGGGTGATATTTTCTCAAACGGATGGTTCACTGATTGAGTGATTTTTTTCTTTCTCCTGATCTACCTCCGCTTTGTTGGTAGCGTGAGGAGATTCGGGACCCCCCCCCCCCGGAATCAAGACCGCTACACGGGGAGAGGCGGATTAGTAGTGTATAGCTCTCTCATCCTTATTTGGAATCAGGAGCGGTGCGCATCTCACGGAATTCAAAGGGGTTTCGCGACCTCCCGACCAGAACTTGAATACAACCGTTCGGCTAAGAGCGGCTGATCAGTATTGTGATTAGCCTGCACTCAGATTGGATATAGCTATACTGATCCTTCCATCACAGATTCCAAATCACGTGTTGATGGGATGGCTCCTCGAGCACTGTCTTCTCAGATGGAAGGTTCACTCATCGTGTGAATTATTTTCCCATTTGAGCTACTTTCACTTTGTTTTTTTCTTGTGCGGGGACAATTCTTTTTCCACAAATTGAATTTCCGTTTCGCAATCGGAATGTTACTCCTTTCTGAGAATTCTTGCCGGGTGCGCCATTTCACATAAAACCTCTTGGTTTTATGTGCGTTATTGAATTATCGTTTTCGCTTGATGCTCTCTGTGTGCTAAGTAATCTTACTACTTCTCGTTTGGTTTACCACTCACCAGTGTGGAATCCACGGTTTCATACCTGATTTGATTTTTTTAGACGCGCACTCTCGATGGTCCCCAGTGGGAATGGACAACCCTAGAGTGCTTCTCGGCAGTTCATATTCTTGTTATTCTCACGAGGTCTGCCGCATTATATTCAAACACAAGTACCTCCGGTTAATCCGTATCCCGCAGCCAGCATGTGTCTTCTGTTATATTTCTCTCCCACAACTTATTTAGCTGAATTATATGTGAAATATATCTACGTGCACCGAGTTTTTGGGAATCTGAATACTCCCGAATGGTCAGTTACTTTCTTCTGTAAGTTTCAGAATCCATAGAGAGATCTGATTTATGTATTGTGGTGGTTTCCTCTCCTCGAGAGATTTATATCCTCGACCATACAATGTTTATTGCCTAAAGCTATACACAGGACCCTTTATAAGAGAGGCCACTCTTCAAGGGATCCAAAACATATACTTCTTGCCAAATTTCCATATAATTTCCTGTTTCTTGAGAGGTCAGTCCAACACCTTTAGAGAGTTCACAATCGTGTTTTCTAGGATCGATGAAAGATCACGAACCTCTTGGTCTGTATGAGGGTACGTGTTTAAAGAATTAGAGAGGAAAACTTGCTCCAAGTGTCGTCTTCCACCTGCAAAAAACACAGGTTTAGGGCACTTGCCAAGGCACCGACGGCTTCTGAGCTTCTCACAACCCCATCACTATATCTGAACGAGTCCTAATTCAAATACAGAATCCTAACTTTAAGCTGCAAGCTTGAGCTTCTCCATCGCAGTTCTATCCTTTGGCTCCCTTTTGGAAACTTACAAATCACTCTATAGGTGCTTCGTTCAGAATATTTATGTCCCAATTGTTGGTCTTAATAAACGATGTCTTGTATGTTAATGGATAAAGAATCACTGTCAGCGGTTTACTACGAGTCTTAACTGGTATGTAACATTGCTGAATTATTGTCCTAGTGAAGAGTGGAAAGGAAGGGGAAAGTTCAGTACTAAGTGGATCTTTGAGGGAAGGGACCAAAAACAAGGTGAATGCAACCCGTACCAAAAGTCTCAGAAGCACCACGCAGCACCTTCAGCTTTTTTGGACCTTCGGCAGCGCGTCTCTCACGAACATAGGGGGAGATGCGAAGCTGCTACCCGGTAAGTAGCTGAGAACCGTCCCATTCGGTGATAGGTAGTTGACTACCTGTGCGGGACTTAATACAGCGCCACGCCCATCTGCCGCTAATCGCCAGGCCGCATATTCGAATCTCTGAAATACGAACTTTAGGTATTTGCCTCTCCACCGGTCAACATCGATTTGGGTTACGGCATACCGGTTGTATTGGAATAAGCTGGATGTACACGGTCACTCCGTTGAGAATGTTTTAAGAACGAGTCGAAAACAAGAAAGGACCACTATATTGAGTCTCCTGAGTTGTTTAGGCCACTGAATGCCATTAGAAGCAACAACGAAAGTTTATATTACACCATTTATACAGCGAGACGAACTCAGTCGAAGACTATTAATCTTTGTAAAAAAAATAATTTCCGAAAGCTCTCGAAGTTTTGACCAACCATCTGGTACGGTGGTATTGGATTCTGTGTTATCCCGAGTCTACCTCAGGGAAGGCCAAAATGCTCCTTTCCTAATGTTAGCCTCTCTTTAGAGGAATTATTATAGCCCTGAAGGAACTGGTAATTTGATGACCCTTCTGCGATCACAGGGCGCATGATACCGAAGATCCAAACACATCTGGTTGCTCAGACCATAAGTTCCAAACTGTTCTCATATAAGTAAACTAGGACATTCAGGTGGCTTGGTTTGTCAACAGTAGTCGGTTGTTTGACTTTATGCTTCCACCGATAGCTGAGTTGCGCTTTCCACCACAATTCACATATTTTGCCTTCATATATATTCAACATCCTCGAATAACAGGAGAAACTCTACCGCGTGGAAACAAAGCATTACTGAACAACGCTTTTCTTTGGACATGAAGGATTCGTCGGGCAGAGTGAGCGATTTATAAACTTTTACGGTTGACGGAGAATCAGCCAGTAGGGTCTCCTAATAGAGAAAATGCAGTCCATTTCGGGCAGCTAGAATCAACCCTTCTTGAGGATGAGCGCATGCCACCACGAAATTGTTTTATCTGCTTTTGACGCTATTTGTTTCTATCAGCCCGAATATACAAATAAAACTTCTCCATAGGTCCTAAAATTAAATACCGAATCTTGTTTCATCTAAGCAAAAACAGTGCGAATAACCCGGTGAAAAAGAGAAAAAACACTGGTCGCTGTGCCCTCGAGCATTATAATTTGTTTGTTCTTCTGTCAGCACGAACGCCAAAAACACACACAAACCATGGGAATTACCTCTGAAACGATGATAATACCTGTTTCAACAGTTTACACACAACACGACTTAAGCGTTCTCCAACCACAAACACACTCGACTAGGTGCTGCGCCAAGTGGCTTCCCACCTTCCCCTGCAAGCACTTCAGGACGGCTGAGAATGACAGCTTGTCTGATCTGTCTCAAGCCATATCCTCTGTTGTTTGCTTTAAGAGACCTATTTAAACCCTCTCAAGCCTGATGGATTCCACTTACTCGTTGGCTACCTAATGGCAAGCGAATCTGTCTGGTGGATGAAGAACGGGATAGGAATGGCAACTGTCAACGATTATAACTTTCGCAGAGCACAGGAATTCCATGGGTTCATTGATGGTGGCACTCAGCGCATGACTTCCAATGACTTGACTCGTGATCACGACGATCTTGATACGGAGCCTAAGGACTGGTGGAACCACAATTATCCAGAATGCACTAAAGCCACGTACGAAACCCAGGGAGCACTAGATGATGATCGGTTTTCTTACAGCTTGCAGCAATCGGCTTATGAGTACGAGACAATCGAGGTCAAAGGTACAACCTCAAACTGGTGTGCGCACACACACTGGCAAAACGGCTACCCGAATAGTCCGTCCCCGGTAGATTTGGGCGCAAAGGTGCGAGAAAGACGGCGGATGATCAGCATTAATTCGGCCTTTGAAGTAAGTGCAAACTAGATTTTTTTATTGTCTAATAAATAAGGTTAGAACGGTTGGTTCACACCAAAGCGAAACACAGGAATTAAGCTACGGTGTGGATCATCCAGAATAATCGTATCAGAACAGGAGAAAGACTGTTCAAACATGAGTGATGTGGAAGTAAAACCTGAAAGTTCGGTAAGTACCCTCAGTTGCTTTCCGCAAGTCGCCGTAAATTTCACTTTGATTAGAGAGGTTCAACAGTGATTGGTGGACAAACACGACTTCGCATTAAAGCCATTTATTACCCCGGGTTGTAAGATTATCATTTGCTCAATGGCAGGTGTCAGGATCTTTGTCAGCTTCTCGGCTTCTACATTTTTCCAGAGTAGACTTTCTAACAGACCACATATAAATTTTGTTGTTCAGAGCTGCGATGAAGTTGTAGAAAAGTATTCGAACGCGTGGTGAAAAAAATTACAGATATTCAAAAATTACCTAACACTGGTTACTCTCTCACGATTGTTTTCCAGTTTTACACGGCGATTAAGTCTGACTGAACTGTTTGGAATTCTGGATAAACCATCCTCAAATTAAGCCCGTCGTGCGTCTGTATTAGTTAGGTAGTCTCCCGAAAACGGTTGCGAATGTTCTGCCGGACACTTCAGGTCGTGGTGCATTGTATTTCGCCACAGTTTATCGGCCCCATTAAGCAACTGAATTAAAGTATAATTTACCATTGTGATGTTTAAAATGAACGCAAAACACCCGTCAGTACAAATGGGTTCATTTATTTGTCTAACAGCCTACCCCACGCGGCTGACATGCCCAGCAATGAAATTGCATTAGAGATGTTAAATAGGGAGAGGAAGAGACGGACAAAGTACCATAATGACATAGTGCAACCTTTACATGCTGTGTGCATCGAAACATTAGGGATGTGGTGTGGTGATTTGTCTGGCTGATAATGTTCTCCACTTTTCGTGAGTATAGCAGGCTGGGGAGACCTTCAGTATATGCATATTGGCCGTCTAGTAGCACGAATGTTTGTGCGGCAACTTAAACACATGAAATACATATGAGGGTGAACTGACGAAGGAGAAAGTAGAAAAGGTTCTATGTATCGTGAACCAGATTTTGTAATTACAAGCCTGAAATGACCTGGGCTATTTTTAGTAATGAACCGAGCTAAAAGACGCTCCACATGCGCAGGATAATCAACCACATTCTAGAACGAAAATAATTTAAATCAGTTAACGTCGTTACAGATGTTGTGGAGGACGACTTTTTTTGTCGTAATGTGCATCATCAGAAATCTAACCTTATTTTGGACTGCACCACATATAAGCTTTCAAATGGCTGATTACCACCGTGGACGTCGGCCTTTCACACAAAGAAAATCGTGATTGATAAGCCTTTGTCATACAGTCGTTACGATTAAGACGTAAGGTTACTCAAAATTCCACTCACTGGCAACACATGCTGTTCGGTATAACCGATCAAAATAGCGGCGCAGAAGCCTGTTGGCACTCAGCTCTATCACGTGCGCCAACACCTATCATTCAGATCTGTTGTCATCACAACTTCTGGCTCAGTGCGTCACGACCCCCGGCTACGCTCAAAACAACGTATACAAAAACAAGATCACAGTTCAGCCATCGGAATGATTCAGAGTATAAACGTGAATTAGTGCTCTCACTCCAAAGAAGTAATCCTAGAACTAAAAACCCTCCGGAATATGTATAAACTTTTCCGTTTGAATCTATTCCGGCCTAAAAGAATCCGGAATTCATAAAAGAGGCCTACTGTTTGTGAAAAATGCGACTTCATAAAGAGTAGTTTAAATACAATAACAGAAAAAAGGAAGGTTTCACTTTTTCCTTGAAATCAGTCGGCTAACATCATCTGATTTTCCTGATATCTGGCCGCACCGTTACTTCTGGAGAGCCTTACAACCAATTATCCGCTTACTCCATAACTTTTTTCTAGAACATAGCAAACCGTAGTTCGAGAATTATAGCTTGATATACCCCGGTTTAGTCGATAAAATTAATCTTAAGCGTTGCTATTCAAAATTTTCAGATGAATGTTCTTCAAGAAATAAATCGACTATGAAGGTGGAAGAACCAGTATTTTCTGCAGGTAGTTCCCGGCGTTTCAAGAAGAATTTCTTTATCAACAATTTTTTGGATTTGGTGGAAAATCCGTGTGGCACCAACGTTCTTTGTTTACATTCCCAAATCAAGTTAAAATCAGCCGCGGTAGGTTTGATTACTGCGCCGAGAACTATAATGAGGACGAGGATGAACAAAAGAGGCCAATGAAGAGCGAACGCATCAGTAGGCTCTCATCGACTCATCCAAGATACCTTTTGTGACACTTCCTCCCACAGCAAATCTGTTAATTATTGGCACACACATGTGAAATATCGAAAGATTGACGGACTCGTAAAAAATAACTTTGATGCCACAATCATTTGACATTCTTGAAGGTCACTAAGGTTTCTTCATCGACGTTCATGTCAAAACAGGCATAGAATTACCACCAGAACAAGGGGTTATTTTTTAAAGCGAAGGACATGATGAGGGCATCGTCTAACGGACGGCATCAAGACACTTGTATGGAACTCCATTAGTGGTAAAAACATACTTTGAACGATATTATGAACCAAGTCTGACCTACATTGACCACAGCTGTGTGCTCTCAGAGAATGCGCCATCAGGTTAGATCGGTTCTTATTCTGTTTTAGTGGCGGATTGTTTCGCACTTGAGGACATTTTTGTCACATTCTTTCATCAGAACTCTTTTGCTGAGAATAACTGGTTCCGACGCACGTATGCATTTAGTTCGAAATCTCTGGTGCTTCATTAGTAAAGCTGCTGCACTACCAAACGGACAAAGTTTACAAGAACTGTATCACTCGTACCACTGACGCACGTTGCTGGCCCCAGAGCAATTTTTGAATATCACGAGGCTACCTAATGAATTTGAGTAGCTGAAAATTTTCGTGGGTTATTATTACGCGAGTAAGGCGAATCCTGTCTCGAGCTCAAAATACTGGAAGCTTGTCGTTGTGAGACAATCACACTTTGCATTATGCATAAGTTTTTACTCTTTACCATGCGAATATATCCTACGTAATTCGATCGTTTGTTTACCTAGTGGGTCATACATATATTATGGATATTCAGCTTGTAAGTGGTAACACTAATAAGTGTTACAGTCAATGCTTATGGAGGCACTGCTTTGCCAAATTAACGTTGGTCATGTGAACATTATTGCAGCAGCTAAACGGTATACTATGGATGGTTTCAATATATTTTACTCATGCGGGCAAGTTATGTCTATCGGATTAGCTGTCATGTCTCACTTCCCTATTTCCCCAAAGACATCAACCATCGCCAAGTTCTCACAAGTAGGATACATCTAGAAGCTATGGATTAGAGTTAGACGAAGCATTACTGTCTAGCTATTAGCATTCAAGCATCACTCCCGACGAAATCAGCACACTAGAAATCAATAGTAACTAGCACGTAATATCGAATAAATACTACGAAGTTGATGCAAAAAGAGGTCTTGTGTGTTTATGGGGTTAAGAAATATGGGTCACGGTGAAGCGAGACTGTCACCGCAAGATAAATGTCTCCAGGCACTTACTGAGTCGACTGCAATAATTGAAAATTGAGTGAATCCCTTGGATCACATAACACTTGACATATCTAGTAAATCTGTGTCTATTTACCGGCAGATTATCAAGTCCGGGGTTTGCATTAGGTCTATAATGACTGAGTAACTCAAGTAAAGAAGTTTCATTAGGTGTTTTGTCAGGCTGATTTATAACGCAAAGTTTGCAATCAAAGAATGAGCGAAAGGATCGTGAAAACGAAACCCAAGCAAAATGCAGTTCCACAAAGTTATCAATATCTGGTTACCGATTGCTGTATAATATTGTCGGGTAGGATATTGCTTGAGTTCTGTTGAATTGTTATCTCTGACGTTATCTATGATATCGGAATCCGTGGAAGATATTTCGTTTTCCTTTCCAGTTGTCGAGAAGAGGTTACTAGTGAGCCTAGACAATTTGTTTCAGTCGTTGCCTATTCGATTCCTAAAAGGCTGTCAGTAATCTTGAAAAATGTATGCATACACTCACGCAAAGTGAACTTCGATCACAGCTGGCCCATGTCATTGAAAATAATGACAGAAGCATAATAATATTCGAAATGAACAGTTGAATGATGAGGTACTTCAGCCGTTTCAATGTCCCGAAAGCGCATATTCAAATACCTCAGTTAACACCGGGCTGTCGAACGTGCGTGTACAGTTACGTGTGGAGTAATCAGTTGGTTGCCAGGATTTTGGTCACCCGTCTTACTCTCCGTGGAAGCGTTTGAAGCTTCAGCAATTATGATATTACTAATGCCAGTTGAGGGTAGGATTATTCTTCAAAGTTACCCCTGGGTGAGACGTCCCACTTTGACTAACGAATCGGACCTTAGTCTGCAGGATGGAATAAAAATAGAAGATTAATGTTACGAACTGCAAATGAACAAGTGATTTTCTCGCATCTGCCCGAGGAGTCTAAGGCTCTCACACGTGTGCGAGGTTAACGTGGATTAACGTGACGGAATAGGAGACCCTCTCTTCCAGCTTGTCTAATCACGACTGCGACCACAGCTTACTGCACCTTTGCAGTTTAGTTAGTGGCTTTGTTTGGTGTGTGAATCCAGTGTCAGACACCCAACGACGCGAATGACAGCGTGCCAAAATTAAGTTACGCAATTTTGAGCAGATGTCATGACGTTGACAACCCTAGTACTATGTTAATAGGATCCATGTGACACAGCGAGTGAACCGAAAGTTTTTAGGATCAGAGTCTCTTCACTCAAGGTAGAAAACCAGAAGAATATGATGAGTGAAGTGGACATCACCATCGTACTAGATGAAACCCAGAATCCCACAAATAAAGAATTTACAATGAGAGTTCCTTAGCTGCTTATGGGCTTTGCATCCATATCATGGAAGATAGTATGTGAATCTCCAAGTCTCAAGAACTATGAATAAGTTAGAAGGTGCCAGTGGTTTCTTTCAGGATTCCTGGTTCTCAAAACCGTTGGGTGGATAGTCTTCTTTGCTCTGTAATCAACCGTTCTTTTTATCCGAACTCGCCTAACCAGCGCACTATTATTCGCTTTCAGGCACTACGAAAGCGTCTCCCGACGTTCCCCTACGAAAGGAGACTTTCAAAAATAGATACGTTGCGCTTGGCAATAGCTTATATGGCTCTCCTGAATGATATGCTTACCAATATGGATTGCAGCACAAACGACCAGTCCGGATTTGGCGTAGTTTCATTCATCCTGAACCGACTACGCTCACCAACACGGAGATTCCTAAGTTGGTACACTAGTGGTAAGTTCAGTTTTGTGGCGTTTCCACAAGAAACAAACGGGTATCGGAGCCCCCTCCCCCACATTCACGGATGATTTACAGTAACGAGAGCGCCCAAAGTCAGCTGTCGCCAAGTCAATTGTGTTGCTTTGTGGGGTAGCACAAACCAGTGCCTTCAAAGAATGGTCCGCGGAAGACTAGGTGTAGACTTTGCAGTTTTCAGCTGATGGGAAAAATAAGTTTACGTTTTAGGCGATATAAGGAGGTGCGCTTGGTTATGACAACTGACGGAATTGTGGCTCAAGCCTTTTTGTTGCATTGTCATGGGACTTGTCAGTAAGCAAATCATCAGGTGCCGGTTTTCTTCAAGCTACTACCTACGATTTCAGTTACATCAGATGGAACCCATGTGATAAAAGAATGCTTCTCAAAATGCGACGAGGAAAGCGTGGATTACCGCACAGGTGTGTGAAACATCAAAAATTTCTGTGAAATTCTGTATGTTGCACATATGTTCAGGACCTTCATGATTGCTTTCTAGTACGCGGACCAGTCCGAGATAGAATGACCACGGTTGGGTGTCACATTGTGGATTTGGAATTTCAACTCAGAATCATCAGTGTCATTCTGCGTTAATCTGTTCGCCCAGTATTAGACTAGGACGTGATACACAGATTCCACGTGATGACCTAAATCGCAGGTGATTTGGTCATGAGTTCACATTCCTCAACGCAAAATCCTGTTGTGTCATCTTAATGCGTAGCTTCATTTCCAAGCATTACATTCGCTGACAGAAGCTTCACGATTTCTGCGTAACTGAACTAGTTGGAAACCCTCATCCTTGCAACTACAAAATGGATTAGGAGAATAGTTACTGAATATACACCCGGATACTTAAAAGTGAGATTTTAAACGGCCGTCACTTCTAACTAGGACAGGAATATCACTGTTAATCCTCTAAGCTAACAGCTCTTTAATCGGTTAGATTGTACGAATCACGTGCAGCTTATGGATGGAGAAACGTTTCCGCTTAATGTGTATGTTATGGGTGATTGAAGAACCACCTTTAATAGTCCACTCAACGTTTTTGTGTACTCTAAACCTATGGGTCGAAAGCACAGTGAGCAATCAGGTCTACGTATTGCCTCTTTATTAGCGCAACAAACAGTGGCTGGATCGTTCTTCTATAACACATCGACAGTGTTTCCAGGGCTACCATATTTCCATGTTCGAATAACTTGGCAAAATCGAATCTTCAGTTGTAATGACAGCGCTTTCATGGGGGCAGAAAAATGCTTCCTTGCCGTAAAATTTTTCTCGTAATAAGGGTCTTCCTGTATCAGTGTTACCTGAACTACCCTCAAGTTTACCTCCCGGAACCCATCACAAACGACGACGCTTTGTGGATATGTGGGTCTTTTTAAGCATGACCTTACACACTGTTCCCAAAAAGAGAAAAGTTTGATGTAAAGTCGGAGTACAGAATTAATTATTTTATGGTTGTCACACAAGCACACATATTGATATTAACTCAACAAGTATTAGAGTTTCGGGTAGTATATTGGCTGGCGTTTCCCTGAGCACCTCCTGAAATAAAAGAGGCATTTACAAACGGGGTACCCAACCAATGAAAATTATAAAATCAGCGGAGATTTCACAGATGCCAATTTGTTAGGTTGAGATAAAAATTTCACTTGTAAGTTAAGGCCCGAATTGTAAGATTTGGAGCTGTAAGATGGTACTTTCAAAGATACTCGCCAGAACCATATGTGCCTGGTCCGATTAAAAAAATTTCCTCGTTTTTTCTGGCAATCTACAGAACAGAACCATTTCACAAGCATAACAGATCGACAAGGCTTCGTTACTGAATTTTCTTACATATTGGAGAACAATTTTATTTCCAACCACAGTCTCTCCAGCTGGAAGAAAACTTAATGTAAGTTTTGTAATTAAGTTCAGGGCACGTCACGCGATATACGTAATGGTGAAAGTGTATGCCAAAAATCACAAAGTAAAACTATACGACCCTGGAAAACCAACCCATCGCACACTTTCATTCATTCAAAACCCATAAGGTGGGTATTGGGATTCGGTCACCTCAAGCTCAGGCTCACACTCCACACTCCTAATCCAGACACCGCACAACCATACTTTTGTGCATGGAGTAATGACTTCGGTGGTCTCATTTCCCTTAACTTACGCATTAAGGCAAAGGACACAAGAGAACATCTGGAACAATACACGTAGTGACAGCCACCGGTTTGTCTCTATTACGATACAGCAATATCAGAATTGAAGGTACGTTTGGTGATGTAAATTTTGCCTGAGATAGACATATTCGTAGTGGCTGTTTCATCTCAATTGATATGATATCGGTAGCGAGTTATGGCGTAACATTACGCCACTGAAGCTGGGTATACTAAGTTCACTGAAACCTCAATAGGAATTCTGGCAAAGTCGAACAGACTTTACATACCCACTTATCGAAAAAGAGTCGGTACCAAATCACCATAACAATTGTATCTCTTATTTATAAGAAATTTCGGGAAGAACTGGCTTTTTGAAAGTAGATTGATGAGGACTAACATATGGGAACAGTCGGTTCTGATGTTTGACGATGCGAACTGCAAGATGAGAAGCGACCTAAAAACCAAGACTCAAATTAACTCTTATCTGTTCAAAAAAGCGCGGGCGCGTAGTTTTTTGACAACTCCGAGCATTTTGTAAGTGGCGGTGATCAAATGACTTATCAGTATTTTCTTAATCTCAACTTATGCACAAAAGAAAGTCACTTTGATCGGTTGAACACCAGCCCAAAAGAACCCAGGAACAACGTCTGCACTTTACATCTAGTTTCACGATTCCATAAGCGAGCATTATTCCAAAGTCATCCTGGGTAGCGCAAAATTTATTCGGTTTCAAATACCGTTAGGACATAGGAGCCTGGTCAGGATGGAGGTATAAGGTGTGCGGGCCATGCCATAGTTATTTTCTATTGACACTAAACGCTAATTATCCCCGTCTGTTGCTTAAAACCAGCGTGGCAATGCGGTCGCACAGTGCGGGAAGTTTACCGAACTAATAGTGCGGCATCATTAAAATTAAAACATTGGCCCCTCAACAGTTAATCCCGCGATCTAACGTGAAGTCGGTCGGTATATTTGCGAGTATTGCCAATTTTTCCATAAATTTGGAAACTCAAGTCATTCCCGCGATCCATCATCTTCAACTTTTCCTATGGAGTTCAATTTTCGCCTATTTATTATCACACTGATTAATCTGCGTTGGTCGTCCATTTTCTACCTTCTGTGCTTCGTCGACACTTCTCTCTAATCAACAAGAGGCCTCCGGTCTCGCTCACGTTTTTGGACTAAAACTCCAACCTACACATTATGCTGTGATAGGTTTAGGTTTTGCTTCACAGGATGTATACCATACCGATAGCTACGGACGTGGAGTATAGGTCGCGGAATGCCGTTGGGAGCACCTGTTCATTCCGATTTTTTCTGCTCTCAACCAAGTCGTTGGTTTACCTCTACTATACGTATAACTCGAACTTTAGTAAACCCACTTCTACAGTCACTTCAGTTTGTTGACGTACAGTAGTTGAAGCAGGTACTATCCGACCCACACCATGTACGCCTACCCTACATCCACCCAGTCCTGAATTCCATACTCCTCTTAGCTCGCTAAACCATGTGGCTGCGACTGCATACCGGAGATCACATCTTTTGACAGAACAACCTGCAAGAAGTGACGTAGAGAGGATTGTGAGTGTGCTTTTGCCTTCATATATGAAACACTATACGATGAACGCCATATAATGGTGTTGGTTACGGTTTAAGTCACTTTTAATCTACTTTTGTAACTCAGACCTGATCGCCCGTTTGGATTGGGTACAGTGGGATCGTCTTGGTTTCAGAGGGCGAGTCGATTGGACGTCGCTCGAAACCACCTGTAACGATGGGCTCCTGCGGACGCAAAGAGAAGCTGGGAAGTAAGACATCATGTCCGTCTACCGTCTGGCCTTCCGTGTAAACGAATGCCTTCATATTCACGTCCGTATTTTGTGAACTGTGCATGATATGAAAACTATGGAATACTGTTGTTCGTTTTTGAAAACCTGGGATCATCGGCAGTCAAAGTGGCGTAGTGTCGAAAATACCAGGGTTATCGTTGTAAACCCAAGCAGAGCTACCTTTTGGTCAAAACAACCCAATGTTTCGTAGGATTTCTTGAACAACTCTGCGGATTAAAAAGCTTTTGCATAATTATAATCCCATTGGTGAATTTGGTTCAGCCAAACAACAAATTACCATTTTAACCTTCCTTGACTACACGTAGTGGGGAAAAGGATAAGTGAAATGAAAAGGAGACCTCGAAAAAGATGATGTTCTCAACAACAATGTTCAACATTACAACAAGGAAGCAAGTGCTAGATGACCGATTGGTTAAATTCTAATCGTCGATGTCACCATGTAACGGAAGGCAAACTGAGGAAGAAAACAGCGCAGTTGTATGTCTCCCGTTCGGAATCGTCAGTAGCGCGCACACCTGGAAACATGAAATTCAGTTTGGCCGCTTAACAAACTCCCATTCAGCTACGACGGGCCGATAACTAGTTCATCTATTATGCAGGTGAGATCCATAACTGAAGCTTCAAATTCTCTATCAGAAGTACAGAAAGCGAGTGAACTTCACAAGGATTGGTTATATGATCTCCACTTATACTCACAGCTCTTGGAAGAGCAACCTTTACGTGGGACAATTTTATCCTTATCGCATATTTGGGGAACTATTCGGAGGTAAGTTGATTGTTGAGATAAGTACTTAGCTGAACGGGAAGGAACAAACGAGTCAACTACGCCTGTCTTGAGTGACCCACCAATGAGCACGTATTAAGTTGTGTATCAAGTAGAAAAACGAGTTCAGCTCTAATAAATGTTTTCCACTATTACGACAGCCTTTCAAATAGCCGGGTACAAGAGAGTTGTGGGACGAAGGCGAAAAACTGTTGGTAGGGGCGAATCCGCTCAACCGAGTTGTCTAGACATGGCTAATATCGTCTGAGTCGACACTAAAGACTTCGAGTGATCGGAGGAGCGAGAAAAGCCAGAGCCCTTGACGGCTGGGGAACGAACATGGAGGTCGACTATTGACAACATCACTTGGTCCTAGAAATAAACCCGAAGAATATCCGTGGAATTTGCTCTTACGTCATTCGGATGCACGTGCTGCGTGGACATTTAGAGCCCCAACTTTTACGTCCTGGTAAGCTCTGTCTATTTAATACAAGTTGCGCTAGTGAAGTAATTGCACACTGAGCAGCAAATATAAGGTAGTTTGTAATACGACGACAGCAACAGCAAGGTGTAGCGTGTTGTACGCTCCTGGAAGCACATTAGCTGAGCCCAAAGGCGACGAATATCAGTGTAACATGATTAGCAGCAAGACAGAATAGAATGATCCAACCTGAGTTTTGCAGTGGCAATCAGTAATTGGGAATATATACACATATTTGGTCATGGAAAATTTCGCAATGGGAGTGAGAACAAATGCCGATGGAGTTCACGTATGAGTAAACAACAAAATAGTCTACACTGGATAAGGAATGTGCCTTACCACTTGAGTTGGCCTACCTGTATCCGCCTACAGAGATAGGCTTCCAAGCATTCGTTAGATTGCATGGGCCATATTAGTCCGAAGACAGTCGTTGTTTAGATGCTGCGAAGCCTACGGAAGTTAGTCCGGTTCACGCTCCAGGGAGATTTTTCACGACCTAACGTTAGTGATGATTCTGTGATTCAGACAAATGAAACAAGATAATATGCACCAGTGTTCATTTCCACGTAATGAGATGTCCGCTGAAGAGATTCAAGCCGAAGCGGGCGATGGCAAAAACCACGAGATTCCGCGATCAAACACACCACAAACAACAGTAAGAAGGTAGTGAAGTCAATGCATTCTTCCTGGAGGGCCAAGATTTTAGGTCCAAAGTTTACTGCGTTCCCAGGACAAAACAGATATACACACTCCAGCTGAGTTCTACAAAGGTATGCAGATTTTTGAATTCTCGTATTGATAACAGGCTTTTTCAGTCTTTGTTGCGTAGTGAGGTATATATCTCTTATTTTCAGGTGGTGAAGGTTGATTAACAAGCTGTGAAAAAAGTTTTCCATCAAGTCCGATTCGTTGCACTAGCACATTCGGTTGTTAGTAAACTTTTAACAGATGGTGTTGACATGACGTTGTCTAACCGCACTTCAACTGTAAGCTGGGAAACTACTGACTTATTGAATGGGAACCCGACCGAGACCTAGCCTAAGAATACAAAGAAGCACTCGTGCCTGACTGACCAATGTGCAATTTGGGAAAATTGAGTTCATCTCGTGTCTACGGCGGGGCACCCAAAAAACAAAAAACGGGAAAGCTAGGCACCTGTATTGTCTTGGCATCGTAGGCAAACTTACAGACAAAGTCACCGTCAATGCTTGTTTCATGACCCGATCAAGTAGTTGTAGGATACTCGATCGAAAAGTACGCAAAACAGAATAGATTGCTTAACCAAACAGCAGTAAGGCCGTCTGTCAACTTTCCAAGGTTAATGAGGGTTCCAAAACCTCCGGGAATTATTTTGAGTTGAAATATTTTCTAACCGGAACGATGTACGCTTCCTGCATTGGATGGTGGCCAACGGAAGTTTAGTGACAGAAGGATGAAACCCTTGGGCGTGAACTACTAGTTTTCGCACAAGACAAATCCCTCGAAGATCCGAACTGGCCCTCACACGAGGAGACTACTAGATTTAGGTATTCTCCCGACGATCCAATTCGCATTATTTGCTCCAAAAGTTCGTTCAACAAATCCATAGGTGCTTGTACGTTCCCCAAGTACGGCAGCGAAGCATCGGTGTCGGACACTGATGTCATGCTGTCGATGATGATGAGGATGATGATGATATACGTTCTTCAAACTGTTGACTCGCAAGTTCCAAACTGGCCGAGAGTTGAGCGCTACATGCTAGCCACCCCAATAAATCGTAGTTGAAATTCTGACGTACATGAAATTTTTGTATACTTCCGAACCTTATACACTTTCTGAAAATTTCCGGCTATTAAACATAATCGGAGGTGAACTCTAGAGAGATGAACGTGTATTACCCACCAGTTTGTTGAACGCCAGTTCTTGTTTTCGGAAGTCACGACCGTGCAGCGGCACCCTGAGTCTGTCCCCTCAAATGAAGACCTCCAGCGGAATCGTCGGAAAGTGTCGAAGCCACTGACCTTGTTTACATGCAGCCACCTAGACGCACATTCGTAGACAATGTGCGCCTCAATTCGCACCCGCAAACGTAGAACGGATTGGTCCGCTNAAGTTTAGTGAAAATAAACCATGATTGATCAAACTCTAGGTCAAACTAGCAAATTTCACTTTCAGCTCATCGCATGGGTTCGACAGTTTAGGACAGTTTCACTCACTTTGGAATCCCGATCATGAATTTCACCGGCATACAAGCCAACAAGGTAAAAGCCAATCCTCCCGTTGATAAATCATGTTTGACTACAGGGAATGTATCAATCAACGAGTTTGACATTAGTTAATCTGCAAATTGACACAGGATTTTTGAATGCAATAAGAAATTTGAGTGAGCAATCAAACAGCCAAAGGACTGATGATTTAAATAATGAAAGACCACTTGCATAGCATATGGTCCAATGAATGAGACTGCGGAAACAGTGGATATTTAAATCCCTAGTAGCATGCCATTTTCATCGTTCATTGTGCGAGAATTACATTGCAAACGGGATCGTGTAAGGGTAGAATAATACGCAATACAAATATAGTCGATTGCTTGTAAAATTAAATATCTGACTTGGGAACCGATCGGTTGCCCCGAAGGGATCACTTTGATGGGTTTCACGGGTTTTCCCTAATGGGGGAAGCCCTAACTTCTATTTTGGTCCAGCCGAATTCCATCTTATCGTTCGCGAAAATAAGCAATCTTTTGAAGAGTGCACAACTTAAGTGAAATTGATGTTGACTGAATAAGTCAGATCACCATTTCCATTCCTGGAGAGACATTCGTATGGTGCTTAATTACCGTTGAACGTGTAAGTTGATCCCAAAAGAGCGATTCCATTGTGTCCACCTACTTCTTAATGGAAGGAAGCACGGCAAGGAAGGGACCCAGCAACGCGTTTACTGGAATAGATAAGCAAACAAAGGAAGAACAAAGACATCGGAAGGAAACCGGAGTCCAATAGGCAATAAAAGGAACTATCGACTGTGTGAAAAGACATGATTATCAGCGCAAAAAGAGTGGAAACAGGACCGGTAAATACAATAAAAAGTGCCCCGCTAAAAAACGAAAAGTTCGCTAAGGTTGAGCCGAGAAGTCTTCGGAAGACCCATTTGTCTCCATCTTGATAGGGGACGTCAGAGTTGGTACCGACAAAGACATCTTATCTGCCGCGGGAAGCGTAGCAGATTGTAACAAGCCAGCAGCCGCAACTAATGATTTGACAACCTCCACGGCAGCCGCTGTGTCGCTTGTAACTGGAGAGGATAAAGTCACACTGCTGGCCCACGACTGAGTTGGCACTGGTTGTTGTGCCTCAGGTTTGTGAATTCTGTCGCCTAAAACCAGCGTGGTTCCCCCACCAACATCAGAGCCAAATGAAGATCGTGGAGTTTTAGGAGGCAACGGCTCCAAAGGTAAATCTGGGACACACCAGACCCACTCTTCGCGAGTACTCAGCGACCAAGGACATGAACGGGCTCGCATAAATTCAGGGAGGAAGGCACGGAGTTCATCATTCACGTGTGCGTAAGCGACCTAAAGACATTCGAAAAAGAGAGTCAAGTGTGTAAACTCAAAAAGGGCAATATTACAGCCGGTTTTAATAACGCAAATGTGAAACAGATACTGGTTGGATTAGACAGAACGTGCCGTGGAGGTAAACAGATAAATCGCATTGACGTGATAGTTCCCTCACCAAAGCATCCAATCCGAGCTACTGGGACAGATAATTCAAAAGAGGTCACAGATGATATGTGGTTCATCTGAAGGATTCTTTTTGGCTCATGTATTCTTATTAGGCTTCCATAAAATTCCACCCGATGGTCTCCATCGTCTACCTGATTAGTGGTGGCTGAATGCGAAGGGTAGCAACGTCAACGTAAGTGGGTCGATAAGTTAGACAGCAGCAATAATTTACCTGGGGCTCAGTAAAAGTAGCGCCACATCCAGAACACGAGTAATAACGCGTGATGTCTCCACTTGCTTCAGTTTGGTCCGTTGGACGAAAGCGGATATGAAGTTCAATTGACCGAAACAACGCGGCCTCTACTCTCTTTGCATCCTTGTAGTGCACGCCAGATCGGATGCGCATTCCGTCCGCAAAGTTTTGCCCGATTTGGCGTTTCAGTGTATCGGTTAATCGACCGTAGTGTGACAAGTCACTTTCAATTTCGTTCTAGAACACGAACGGAGTTTATTGCAGTAAATCTGATCAATCAAGCGGAAGAATGGATAACTGTTCAGTCCAAGTTGAGATCACGCAGGGTATTCTGAAAAATCAACTATTACTAAAACGTGTCCGTCACTTGGCCCTGGGTATTCGTAGGGGAGTGACGAGGAGCGTAGAGAAACAAAAATAAAAATAAGCTATCTTCGGCATACACACACATACACATACATGCATGTGCTCTGAAAATGAATTCTCGAGGATAGACAGCGGACAAACAAGGAAGGTGCTCCGGGGGAAAAGCTCACCTATACTGGAAGCCTACGAAGATGGAGAGACAGAAAACTGACAGGGCCGATCAGAGGGTGATCCGGTCTATTTGGCTACCAATAGGGTTGAAACGGCACCAGCAATACTTCTATCGGAAACGTGCTTAGACTTCCTCCGCTTCGTTTGAAAAAACGGACGTAATCTGTCAAAATGAATTGTCTGCAAAAGTTTGTATCCACTGGTCAGTACTGGTCAAATGGTTCTACTTATGACTGATTTTGTGGAGTTTGTCTTACTAGTTGTCGAACTATCTACCAATTATCGAAACACCGTTTCACCACCATCATTTACGGAAATATCCATCTGTATTCCGCAGAATACCTGGATATCATACCCTTCAGTTTAGGGTGTGTACGACAACACAAAAATTACGCCGAAAAATATCTCAACCAAGGGCACCCCACAAGGCAAGTTATTTTCCTGTTCAGTTGTAGCACCCTTTCGGTGCCTAACTGTCATGCGACCAGAAGGAAGCACGAGGGCTGGGATACTGCCAGGTTGCCCAAGCCTAGACAGGGGAAGTCGAGAGGCAGAGGTCGGATTCGAACCACTGAGCCATCTCGCTCCAACTTATTTTCCCAACCTTCACTATTCGTCAGAAAATGCAAATAGGCCCTTCACTATTGAAATACACATAAAAGTGGGCTGCACGAATTTTCACAAATCTAACCGTTTACTCTATCTGACTACTTCATTCAAGGCTTGCCCATCTTGCCATGCAGGACAGTCCTCAAACATGCCGCAGTACGTTCACTACATACTTCGATCGAGCGTCCTAATTCACGTATTGTGCGTTTTCCTGCCGCGTCACCTATATTTTATCGGTTAGTCACATCACGAACATATTCCAAACCGATACGGTGCAAATAAAACTGCAGCCACTTGTGTCATCAAGCATAAAAGTCGTATTAGTTCAACATGAGTGCAAGTGTTCGAAATGTTAATAAAATGAGCTGATGGCTGCGTGATCTAGCTGTATGGCTGGCACAGCTGACAGGCCCATGTCCGGTGAACGGCTGCCAGCGATAGACTACCTGGCAGCACGACTCTGGATGGCTGTGGTTAGAGCGCTAATTTACTGACCGAAAGGTCCGTGGTTCCCAACCAGACCTCTGCATCCCGACTTCCCCTATCTAGGATTTCCCAACCTGGCAGTATCCCAGCCATCGTGCCCCCTTCCGGTGGCATGGCATCTAGGCACCGAAAGGGTGTTACAGCTGAACGATTTTTTTACGACTTTGGAAAAACTCTCAGGATGACGAATGTCTGATTCCGGCATTTTAGCTGTATCGACTCAATTTGGTAGGGAAGCTAGTCAAAGTAATTAGATATTCGAGCTCAGCTCACAGTAGCCAAGGCAAACAGGTTTGTTTTCCTACATAGAGTATTTGCCCACTACGTGAGGTGACTCCAAACAGGTAATAATCTGGGTGGGAACGATTGTGGGAAACATACCTTGCTTAGTTTCGATACCGGTGATCTGGAAGCGCAACCTCTCTGTCATGATAAAGCGACCATACATTTTTACGGCCCCCTGAAAACGTCCAGTTTACCAACGTTACCTACGTACATTTTTGCGAACAGTACAGTCAGATGATCGACGCTCTGTATGGGTTACTCGGGTGATACACCTCCCGTCAGATTCGCAGCATACGTGAACGAAAAGAACTCGGTTCAACTTTAACTCAATTCCATCGCCAATCAGCTGCGTGGGACTTTATCAAATAGATTAATCAGTTCTGAGTGTAACTTCCTGGCGCGACATGATAGACCTAGGTCAAACACCGATATCCTTCCACTGGCGGCCGCTGCTGAGTGGTATTTGTGGCATCTCCCAAGCTATTGTCACCTGTATTCGGTCAGCTGCTCACATTTCTAAACCACTCCTGTCGATCATTGCACAAATGACCCATCTAGTCGATGTTGGGTTGGGCATTCTTTCGCGCGGCACATTATCTCTCCGCCTAGTAGGAGAATTTTTTCTCAAAAAAGAAGAACTACCGTACCATATATGTTCTCATAAATACTTTTACGGCGAAGGTTCATCTAGAGACCGCGATGCCTACATTGCCGATTCGATGACATAGGCAGCGGTTCATCAAGTATGTCTTCATTGCGAAGTCCTTCTGCTATATACGGAAAAACTGACTATCACAGAGTGCAGAGAAAAGATTAGCCTATTTGTAAGTTCACATATTCTTCGAAAAATGATAATACCTCCTGAGAAGAAAGCACGTAGCTCCACGTCAAACTCCTAATTACTTTCCATTCTTCAGAACATTATTCTAGGTTGAAACCGGCTTGAATCAGACGAACAGGATGTGTCAAAAAGTAGTCGGGCAAGCGCATTAACGAACAGTAGGAGCCGCAGGACTTCATACTTCCGAGTGGTAGTAACCGGGAACCAAAGCAAGAAGTAAATCGCAATGGCAGGCGCTATCTGTTTCACTAAGGACTCGGGAATCAAGTGCCGTGAGGGTGCCGTTAGGTGAGTAACCGCGAACCTATGTTTCGGCCACCTCGGATACGCAGATCGCTCAGCCGAATATTGCACATTATAGTAACTGCATGTACCGGATTTAAAGAACCAAAATAATTCCGTCATACTTAATCCCAACCAAACAGCGTCGAAAATGCCTTAAGATTGTCCCAGGATGAGATATTTAAAACAGTTCAAAACGACAGTTCAACATGAGGATAGCTCATTGATGGAGCAAGACACGCGAAACCAATGAACAAGAACGGAAAATCAAAATATCTAAGCACCTTTGTTCAAATAAATAAAAGTGCGCTGTGTTATACTTACCACAAGCAGATGCCTGGTGACAGAATGGAAAACCACCTCGGTTCGACCGCTGTAGATATACCGCCTACAGAGGAGACAGATGAATTTCTTCTCAGACCGCGCGATTAATTTCGACCAGTCTTGCCCAGTTCTGCGAACGGGAGGCCTGGCGAGTGGTGCCCGATCTGTTAGGCCTGGGGCTCTCTTAGTGGACGAATCTGGTGATGACATATGTGAATTGCTCGGGTTCGCTGACGGAGTTGCTTGGACGATAGTGGGAGACCAATTTTTATGACCTGCGGTATTCACTGTTGTATTAATCGGATCTCGTAAACCGGTTTCAGCTGGTTCGGCAAACGCCGAAACGTCCTCACTGGAACTGGTGGTACGGTTTGGAGTGAGGAACGGTCGACGATCAGGCAGGTCCTCATCAGAATCGCTGGCAAGTCCATCATCTAAATGGTGCCCGAGTTCTATATGTTGCGCTAATATAGCACACTGTTGAATAGATGGAGGATAAAACGAGTTGAATGACGTGGAAAAACCTAATTACTGCTGTATTGACACATCAGTGTTAACTGTCTATTTTCACCGACCCCCAGTTAACCAGAAAACACAAGGTATCCAAAGTGGATTTCTATGTGAAATAGCCAAATGAGTCGACGGTGTTTCGTCACAGCAATCACAGCATTCATCGTCATATTCAAGAATAAACTGTACAAACATGCCAATTTAGTTGGAAGCCCTGTTGTGAAAGGAATGGGCCTAGTAATAACCAACCACATACACCTGGAAATTCTAATTAGGTAATTTAAGGAGCTGACTGAACGGACGTCACTGACATCGATTCCAAGCTAGGTATTGCGGCACCACTTACCGAGTGAATGGGAGGGTCACATGAATCACAAGAGTATCCATATTGTCCGGTATCTCCTTCACGCCATTTGGTGAAGGTTTGCGGGCAACACGGCAACTTCAAATGAGACGTGGTTACTGTCAAACTGAGTGCTGTGGGATTTTCGTGCCTTCCTAGCTGGGGCCCACGTGATACTGTTTGTATGCGGTTGGAAGCCCCGCAGGACATGGTACATAACCGAATCCAGTGGTGCACACACTGCCACTTCCTAACCGGAATATCAAACTACATTTCGCCTGTCCTTTTTTGTAGTCACTGGGGAAATGGGCTACTGTAGATAGACAATAAGTTGCGTAACCTGACACGAAAGCCAGGGTAAATTAGTGAAGTGGACAGTTATATCACATTAAATGCTTCATTTAGTTCTACGAGAAAAAATATTCAGCAAAACGATTGGCATCCGACAGACAACGACTGATGGTGAGTACGTTAAGGGATATCCTAGTACGAGACCACCTCGGTTGTTCCAAGTTGTAGTGAAAGGGTTAGGCCAAGAGGGGTTGGACAAAGTTTATTTCTTCCACATACCTGGCTGGGAGTACAACATACGTAAGGATTTGACAGCCACATCACTCTCGTTTGAACGGTCCTCCTACTGTCCTGGCACAGTCATCCTCCAGAATCCACACCAATGGGGAAAAACTGGACTCGAGTTTCGCTCCTATTAGAGCACATCAGCAATGCATATCCCTGACCGTGCCGGGGTTTGAACTCCGGACATTAGACGTACAAAAGGAACATGTTACCATTACTCCAACGGGGCATGCTGGATGAACCTGAATTATCACG
The DNA here is from genome assembly GCA_004794785.1 of Opisthorchis felineus. NCBI lineage: Eukaryota > Metazoa > Platyhelminthes > Trematoda > Opisthorchiida > Opisthorchiidae > Opisthorchis > Opisthorchis felineus. Next base: position 134,132 of record SJOL01009883.1, read on the forward strand.
TCTGAACAGGCTAATGTGTTCATGCTAGAGCGATTTGATTGGATTGCCCGAAGCCTAATATACTACATATATCTATAT
>SJOL01009883.1:147364-161028 GCA_004794785.1 Opisthorchis felineus
CAACCCCCAACCTGGAGGACCAGGAGACTGTGTTCGTCAGACCTCTAACCATTGACCAACCTGGTATGAGAGACTCTGTGAGTGTCGCGGGGACACCCCCCAGTATAGCTCAATGGGTCGCTGAGGTGCGCAAACCGTCACACCACGGTAAGGTCCAGTCTCTTCGTGACAGATTTGCCCACACGTTGTTTGATAGTATAAAAGGGCTCTAGAAATGGAGGAAGCTAGTGAATCTGGGGATGTCCGGAGACTCTTTCATCTGCTACACGGAGACAGCAACATCAGTGCTGACGGTGATGCTTCATTGTCGTACAACCACAAAGTTCACTTCTAATCTAAATCCCGAGTGAAAAGAAAAAGATTGGGTGAGGGAGGGATCTGGTACTAGCCTACCGCAAGTATTCTGAGGTACCTACACCTCCAAGCGCTCAATCAGACAATCTAGATAGTAAGGCCACCGACACTGATTAGCCGTCATTTCTTGGAACGTTTCCAAGCAACCACACGGGGTTCATGAGGATACCATCCTGAAAGGCGGACTCCATCAACACCTAAACTCTTCGTAGTCTCTTTCACTGAGGGCGAGATAGCTCAGTGGTTAAGGCGCGAACCTACTGGCTGGAAGTTCCGTGGTTCGAACCCGACCTCAGCATCTCGGCTGCTCCTGACTAGGTTAAAGCACCTGGCACTATCTCAGCTCTCCTGCTTCCTTCAATTGACACGGTAGCTGGCCGCCGAAAGGGTGTTACAGACGAACAAGTGTTATCGTATTATTAGTCTCTTTTAAATGTGGAAATGCTGGGTCGCAAAAGCCCCGGAAATAAGACGGTCTTTGCAACGGGGAACAATCACACTGTTCCAGGCAATCCGATCAAATGCTCTGACTAACGTGGATATTAGCGAAACGATCTCGGAGACAGATAGAACACCAACCCATTCATAGAAACGTTATCTTGAACAATTGCATGAGAACTTAGGAGAACGGTTCAACTGGGTCCCATCAGCTTACCCTCTGGAAGGGCTAACTGAACCCTAGTGGGACGTCGTCATCAGTCCGCCATCGGCAACGGAAGTCCAGCTTGTAACTTCATTGATTCAGCGCAAAGAGCACCTGGACCAGTGTCATGATTGTTGTCTGCCTATTATTATAATCACCCTATATACTCGTATTGAATCTATGTATCTACATTTCAGCTTAACCACGCTTATATTTAGACAAGTAAAACGTTGCTTTCCCTCGATAACTCGGGCTCTCTTTTAACTCGTTCTCGTCCCTTCCCCGTCCCCCTTTATTCTTTTCTTCACAATAAGGCTTTCAAATAAATCGTGGTTGTGCGCCAGTGAAGCATCACTGTTGAACACCGATGTAATGATGACGATGATGATGGACACATTCTAACCGTCTCAATTTACTTGTCTAAGAACACAACGGATCCGCAGTTACGACCTCCGTTCTACGACGCCGACCAAAACCCTGCAGATGCAGCAAAACCCTGAAATCACTCGTTTCGTATCTTCGAAAACCTTCTAAAAAATGTCGAATCTTCTAAATCCAACAAAATTGAAGCTCTCATCCACTTTTTGGATCCGCTATCATCATCATCATCGACAGCATGACATCAGTGTTCAACATCGATGCTTCACTGCCGTACGACCATGATTTATTCGAAAGCCTTCTTGTGAAGAAAATAATAGAGCTGGACGGGGGAAGGGACATAGTGCTAGCTTACTACAATCATTCCGAGGTGCATACACCTCCGGACACTCATTCAGGCAATCTGGATAGAAACTGACAAGGACGTCACTGACATCGATTAGCAGCCATATCTTGCAGCGTCTCCAACAAGGCGCAGTGGGGAATTCAAGGTTCCTATCCCGGAAAGCGAGTATCACCGGCTGCACCCGAACATTTCATAATCTCTTTTAAAAGCTGTCTGCCAGGACAAGAGTTGGCCACCCCTCTGCTTCCGCCACTCTGAATTGGGCACAGAAAACAGCAATCTCTTCGACAAACGATGGTTCGACCTAACCAACGCAGCTTCTGGTGCTGGACACATTCTTCAATGGAAGTCGCCGTTGTACAACCAAAAACTCGCTTTTTACTTGCCTCGTTGGGGATTCTCCGATACCAACCCACACGAGTTATGCTCCTGAAACAACGATTGTCGAACACCTGAAGATGTCTCAGTTCCGCTGCTCAACCAGGCCAAGTCCCACAGCCATACAACAAAGTAGCCTAATACACACGTTCCTTGAGATTAGAGGATATACCGTCTTGACGCCATAGGTCTCAAATTAGCAAACGTGACCCGAGCCTCGCAGATTCGTGCATTGATCTCATCTGTCACACTACAATCAGAACTAATACAAATTTCAGGATACATAAAAACTTCCACAAGTTCGAGTGTCACTACCTGGATTGTAAATGGTGTTCAGTGACTGCATACCCATGAGCATGACCTCACAATTCGTGGGTGCAAAGTGCATACCAAAGGACGGGATGCCTTTGGTCAGTTCATCCAAAAACACTTGCGCCTTCTCCTTTTCGGAGACGAGAACGACGTCGTCCGCATGTTCCAGATTGACAAGTTTTCCGTCAGAGGCTATTTGGACATTGGGGTTTTGGAGACCTTCCAGCGTTCGTCTCATGATTTCATCAATCACGAAATCAAATAGGAATGGAGAGTGGACACCCCCAACGGACACCACTTTGTGTACGAAAGATTTTGGAGAACACACGGCATAGTCTCATACGTCCGAAAGTCTGAGAGTACAAAGAACTTAGTAGGCTCACAAACTTCCGGGACATACCTTGATGGGCAGGCGTGTCAAGGAGAACGGACCGGTCAACCGAGTCGAATGCGTCTTGGAAATCCGGGAAGAGTAAAATTGTGGATTTTTGACGGATGACGTTGTTCTAGCAACCGAGAGAGTGTGAAGATTTGGTCAACGCAACCCCTACCAGGCCGGAATCCTGCTTGCCGCTCTCGAGTCAGTGTTTCACGAGTCACCATAATGCAACCACGCCCAAGTGATGCCAACAGTCTCGTTACGACTGGGGTCAAGCTGATTTTCTGTGGTTACCACATTCACCACGAGCCCCTTTTTTGAAAATGGCCACAATCACCGACTCTTACCAGTCTTCTTTTCACAAATGCAGATAAACAGATCAGACAAGCGCTGACTGAGGATTTCACCCCCATCTTTGAACAATGCAGATGGGAGATAACCTGGACCAGAATCCTGGTGGCGCTTGAGAAAACATATGCAGTCATAAACCTCCGAGGCCGTAGGGGGCTCCATGTTCACCGTCCACGGTTCTACGTCAACTGTGGGCTCCAAATGAGTGGCAGCAGGTGGACACGATAACTGTTGTTCGAAGGATTCGGCCCAAACGGTCGAGGCGTTCTCTATTCAAGATGGTCGCTCCATTCTAATCCTTGATGGTTTGGCTCACAGGTGATTTCCGGGGACCGGTCACACGGATGAACCGAAACAATTTTCGGGCACTCCCGGCTTTCGGGGCCTCTCCCATTTCCTTAGCTTTCAGTGTCCACGAGACTTCACAGTCGGCGCGCACGCTCGTTTTCAGTTGACGTTTGATAATTCGTAGGGCCAACGTATGTTCGAGACCGGAGGGGATATTTCTCCGAGAGTTAAGCAGTGACACTGTTCGGTCTAACATTCAGTGCTTGAGTGGGTCTGGTAGCGCCTTGCCACAGACAAGCCTCCCAACACTGTACAAAGAGCTGACGATCTCGTTGTAGTATGAATTCGCTTCTGGTGGAGCAGTTCGAAGAGTCTCCAGAAAACGGTTCTGGTAAATCCGTTTAACATCGAGATCTGCCAGTCTCAGTTGCCAGCTGAGCTGCAGCGCTCTTTCTTCAATTGGTCCGTCCGCGATATACAGCCGATCTTCCTCCGGTGTCCTTTGTCTTCTTTCTTGAGATTCTCTCACTCAAGTACTTAGACTATCGTGCGCGATAGAATAAGTTCCACGAAACTCCTAAATCACCCAACTAACACAGTCACAACACTGACAATGGGTCTCCCATGATGTCAGTTTCAGGTGATCAACTTCGGGTGATTTCGGAATACCAGCAAAAGCAGTTTGAGCACGCGCAACTGCAGCAATGGAAGCAATCTGAGCACACGCAGCCGACCAAAGATCTGAGTGCTTTGACCCCAGAAAGCAGCAGAAGTCAACCATCAATTTCATCTGCAGACTCTGTTGCCAATTCCATCACCGTATTTACTTTTGACACGGACTCAGATCGAACCTTCGATTCTTGGTTCAAAAGATACCAAGATATATTCAAAGTTAATTACGCCAAGCAAGATGACCCATGGAATTTACGGCTGTTACTTCGGAAACTTGGCACAAGTGAACATAACCGTTATACGAACTACATACTCCCTAAACAGTCCAGTTTTCTCAGCTTCGACAGCACTATCCAGACCCACACGCAAAACATGTTCTTGTTCAACATCCAATACCAATGCCTTAAATTGGTTCTGAACGATGATGACATTGTCGGTTTTACAACAATTTTCAATCGAGAATGGGAGTGTTTCAAGCTCAGTGATATGGAAGAAGATCAATTCAAGTCCCTTATATTTATACCTGAAAAAGATAAAAGGATAACCGTTCAGCTGTAACACCCTTTCGGTACCTAGCTGCCATGCCACCCGATGGCATCCAGTCTTCTCGTCATGCAAACATTCGGACAGGATTGTTGCACCAACTTGAACAAGATCCAAAGATAACCTCACAGGAGCTCAGTGCTGAATGTCACCGCATTATCCAGGACACCATAATGATCGACGAAGCATCAGCTGGCTCATATGACATAGTGCACCATGCTTTCAGAAATATGAATAAAGCGTTTCAGCGCGACTGCCATCTCAAACACAGTAGGCCTTCTACACTATGTTGGTCGTGTGGTGACTGGCTTACGTCCGCTTCTTCTCGTTCAGAAAACACCACTGCCAAACGCGCCGTCGTATTGGTCATGAGGAAGGATTTTGTTCCCCACAGAGGATCAAGCTGATTAATCACCGAAAAAGCGCATTTAAAACGCCTTCTACATAACAACGGAAGCGATGTCGGTCAAATCCTGTTTTCGTATCATTCAAAGTGGACTTCGCATCCCACTGGAAATTTATCAGACTTTCTGTGAGTAATCACCATCTCCGTCCTCAGCTCGATGCAGTCTCAGACATCACACTGATTTCACGTTCCACTTGGAATGCAATTAGAAGGCCATTATTTTCTGCCACCAACCATTGTGTACAGTCCGCTTCCGGCAACAACTTACCGCTTATTGGTGAACCCACTTGTGATGTGTCTTTCAATGACGTGAGGTTTAAAGGCATTTGCTACTTCACAGATTGCTCAGATCTGAATCTACTCGGTTTTGATGGGATAGATCAGTCAAATCTTTTTTGTGTCCCTCTACAGTCTGTACATGACAGCGTGCATCTCACTCACACAAGCATTTCCCAACAACTTACACGCACAATCCAATCAAAACTTTGAAAAGTTTTTCAGGATGGTCTTGAGGGCAGTTCCAAAGCCCAAGCCACATTTCATTTGAAGCCAGAAGGCAAACTTGTCTTCAGGCGAAAACGCGCTGTATCTTATGCGGCTCTTGCAGCTGTGGACACTGAACTCGATCGTCTCCAGCCTTTAGGTGTTATCCATCCCGTCAACTACTCTTCCTGGGTAGCTCCCATTGTTGTGATCAAGAAGACATATTGGAAGGTCAGAATTTGTGCTGATTAATCCACAGGCTTGAATACTGCGCTCGATTTACATCAATATCCTCTCCTAGTTCCAGAAGACCTGTTTACCAGACTCAATGGTGGCACTTGCTTTGCTAAACTCGACTTGGCTGATGCCTATTTACAAATCGAAGTTGCGAATGACTCCAAGGACCTTCTAGTCATTAAAATGCAACGTGGTCTTTTCCAGTTCAAGCGTCTTCTCTTTGGAGTAAAAACGGCGCCAGCCATATTCCAACAGATCATGGACGTTATGCTTAATGGGTTAACAGGCGTCGTGGCGTTCTTGGATGATATGATTGTGGCAGTCTGTGATCAGGAGGAACTCCTTCACCGCTTAACGTCAGTACTTGATCGAATCCACGAATATGACTTTCATCTCCGAGCGGAGAATATGCATCCTTTTCCTACGTTTATCAAGTATTTGGGTTTAATTTTCGATAAATCTGGCCGTATTCATGACCCGGACAACATTGATGCAATTCAGAGAATGCCACCACCGACGGATGTGTCCACTCTGCGATCTTTCCTCGGATTGGTGTGCAATTACAGAACTTTTCCACCAGATATGCACCATGTTCGTGGTTCTCTCAGCCATCTCTTAAGAAAGAATGTTCCCTGAAAGTGGTCGCCTCAACGTCAATCAGCTTTCGACACGCTTTTATCGTAAGACCTGCTGCTTACACATTACAACCCATCTATGTATATCACTCTAAAGTTAGATGCATCCAACCATGGAATCGGAGCAGTCATTTCCCACAGATTTTCCGATGGAACTGAAAAGCGCATCGCCCATGCAACCCGATGTTTGACACTAGCCGAACACAATTACAGTCAAACAGAAAAAGGAGCATTTGCAATCGTATGTGCTGTCAAGAAATTCCACAAAATGATTTATGGTTGCCATTTCACACTCTTCACCGACCACAAACTGCTTGTCAGCATTTTCGATTCGAAGAAAGGCGTTCTGATATATACGGCAGATCACCTCCGGCGCTGAGCGACCATCCTCCTTGGCTATGATTTTTCAATCGAATACCAGTCTACGGATACGATTGGCCAGGCAGATGTCCTTTCAGAACAGATGGACTCAGAACGACAACCGGCAGAAGATACAGTTGCGGCCTCCATTTCTGTCGAACCGGAAGTCTGCACCGTACTCGCTGCATCCACTCGAGCCCTTCCGGTTACCTCGACAATGGCCCGGGACAAAACCAGGTGTGACCCCGTGCTCCAACAAGTAGTACACTATCACCGAACACGCCGGTCATCGTCAGTGACACGCGACAGTACTTATTCCATCGACGATTTTCTCTATTTGAAGTCGACGGTTACTCTTTTCTTTGTTATAATACCAACCAAACTGCAAGCGCGAATACTGAAGCAGTTTCATTCTGGACACAGGCATCAACCGCATGAAAGCCTTTGCGCGAAGTTATGTATCCTGGCCGGGTATGGAAGAACAGCTAGAACTTGCGCAGTCCTGTTCGAAATGTCTGTTCTGCAAAATCACCGCGAAAGACCGAGTTATCTTTGCGGTCTGCACCAACCCTTGGTCGCGTCCGCATATTCATCTTACTGAACCAATTAACAACCAGCATTATCTTATCATGGTTGACGCTTACAGTAAATGACCGGAAATAATCATAACGGATAACATCACCTCTCGTTCCACAATCTTGCAGCTCGGTCGCATCTTCAGTTGCTTCGGTAAACCAGAAACATTGATTTCCGATAACGGTAGTGCATTTACCTCGGCGGATTTTGCCTTGTTTTGCAAGCAAAATGGCATTCACCACGTTAGATCGCAGCCACTTCATCCTCAATCTAACGGTCAAGTTGAACGCTTTGTCGGCACTTCCAAACTTAAAGGGAAGGTTAGCGGAGATCATTGAAACCTTATTAAGCTACCGTGCGACACCTGACCAAAATGTGCCAAACAACAACTCACCCGCGGAAGCGCTTTTTGGGCGTAAAATCCGTTAACACATGGATGTGGTACACCTATCTCCCCCGCACCTACAAAAGAGGAACACATAAATGGAGCGACAGTTCAACCGCCATCACGGTGCCGTTCACATCACTTATAAGTCCGGTGATTCGGTTTTGGCTGGGAACTATCGCAGCGGCAGAGAGAAATGGACTCGTAGTTACATCAAGCGCCACATGGGTAACGCCATATACGAAGTCGACGTACAGTCTGTTGCATGGGTCCGCCATGGAAATCAACTTCACCCTGGACACGTTACACCGGCTACATCAAGTAACTCCCTTCCTCGGGATATATTGTTGGATACTTTTGAGTTACCACCCACACATGTGCTCCTTGTGCAAACAGACAATCCCCCAGTCGAATCTAAACCAAGACGATGGTCCAGGGGTAACCCAAAAGATAGTCGTTCAGCTAACACCCTTTCGGTGCCTAGCTGCCATGCCATCCAAAGGAAGCACGAGGGCTGGGATACTGTCAGGTTGCCCAAGCCTAGACAGAGGAAGTCGAGCGGCAGAGGTCGGGTTCCAACCATGGACCCTCCGATCAGTAATTTGGCGCTCTAACCACTGAGCCATCTCGCCCCCAACCAAAAACCAATTACATCAATGCAGGTGACTCCACATCTGGGTATCTACACACATTTTGAAGTGGGTGTTAGGATGGTCATATCCTAACGAACAATTCGATCTTCTGTAATACTTCTGTTGTAGCCAACTGAGCGCTCTTTCTTTCATTGGTTCATCTGCAATATAGCCAATCTTTATCCGATATCCTTTGTCTTCTTCCTTGAGGCTTTCCCACTCCAGTACTTAGACTATCATGCGCGATAGAATAAGTTCCATCAATTTTCTAAATCACCCAGCTAACACAGTCACAACAGCATTCAGGGCTTCATAAAAGTAGTCTTTGATGGTGTCAGAGATACAGTCATTTGGGGCGCAAGCAGACACGACAAACAGCGATCGATCAACTTCCCGCTGGAGATTCTCTCACAGACGTTGTCAGACGAACCAGTATATAGTTAAGCAAGGATTCTTGCACCCGGTGACTAAGGACGATACCAACTCCTGCGGAAGTGCACAGCCGGAAGCGAGTGGAGACTGATGGGACGGTTAGCTCAACCACTGTGCTTGCATCCTGATTTATTTTTTCTGATACACAACACACACCAACGTCAAGCGATTTCAGTGAGAGCAAGAATAGCTTGTTGTCCTGCCTGCTTCAGAATGCGGATATTGAAGGCGGCCAGATAGACGGCATCGGGGCTTGAAGATTGACTTCGAGATGTCAGGGGATGTTGGCGCAAGATGTCGCTTGCAAAACCAATGCAGGAAAAACGGAGTCATCAGTCCCAACTGCCGGGCCTACAATGGGAGTTATTAATTGTGTGGGGAGAGGGGGAAGAAAAAGTATATGAAAGAAAGAGAAGGGAGGTGTCGGTAGTAGCCTGTTTTCGCTTATCTGCTGTATCCAGCAAGTTAGGCGACCCGGCTGATTACACCACGCGACGGACGATGTGGCATACGATTATTCGTATGTGTGCAGTTCATGGTTGTACATGGACTGGGATACTACCAGGACTCCCACGCCTAGACAAGACGACTATGGTTCTCATCCAAAGCCTTTGGTTCAAAAACTTGACCGCAAGGCAGCCGTGTTTGGCGGGAAGTGCAAGTGCATTCCAATTTTTATCGAACAAGTCGCCATACATGTTCCAAACCCTAACCTGGAGGACCGGGAGACAGTGCTCTTCAGAGCTCTAACCATTGACCAGCATTGTATGAGAGACTGCGTGGGTCGCACGAACACCTCCAATATAGCTCAGTGGGTGGCGGGGTTACGCAAACCATTACGCCACGACAAGGTCGTCTCTTCGTGACGGAAGGGTAGAGTGCATAATGCCACGATTCGATGTCCTTTTTTATAGGTCAAAGGCATGGTCGCTGCGTATGGAAGGCGTGCGAAGGCTCTCTGTGTTTGCTCATAGGTGCCTCCCAACCATTGCGCGGGTATGGCGGGAACATCCGATTCACAATGCTGAGGTATGGTTTTGGGGAAAGCTCACTCTCCTTCGATAGGTCGCACTCCACAGCTGGCGCTGGTTAGGCCATAAATCCCGTATGCGATGGGGTGCTTTGCCACGTAGATCCCTCTTCGCCAAGCCTTGTGTCGGTTGGAGACGACCAAGAGGCGGTCAGTCCATGACTTGGCAACGAAGCAGGGAAGCCCTCACCAGCTAATTCAGTCGCGTTGCCACTTGCCGTCTCGTGGGATGGGGGCCGCGGGACGAGGCAAACCAATGTTCAGCGACCCTGATAAATATGGCTGTCGCGTAGCCAATGGTGGTCATGTATCAAAGCATTCGCCTTCACCGAGTAGCTATCTCTTCCTCCCATAACGGACAGGTAGATAACAGTGACAGCCGTTCAGCTGTAACAGACTTTCGGTGCATAGCTGCCATGCCACCCGAACGAAGCACAAAGGCTGAGATACTGCAAGGATGCCAAAGCCTAGACAGTGGTCGCGATCCCGGGGTTGGGTTCTAATCATGGACCTTCCGGTCAGTATGTTTGCCACTTAACCACCGGGCAAGTAGAACCATTTGACGTACATATTGGGCCATCGCTTCCAGCGCGTGGCTTTGGTTTCTTTGCTGTCTTTATCATCAGTGAATGAAGATGTAGCAGCTGAAACCATGCACCCCGTCGCACGAACTAAAATGTTCAAACTTCCGGGCTATTCCTTGGTGTGCAAGCGTGGTAAGGAGAACGAACCAGTCAGCCGAATAGAATGTGCATCACAAATCTAAGAATACTAAAATTGTGAGTCGTTTATGCGTATAGCGTTGTTTTAGCACCTGGCGGACCGTGAGGATTTGGTCAACGCAGCCCCTACTTGGCCGGAATCCCAATTGCTGCTCTCGAGTCAATGTTTCACGAACCATCATAAGGCGAGGAAAGACAAGTGACACCGAGAATCCCGCTACGACTGGAGTCAAGTTGATTGCTGCACTCACCACGGAATTTTTTTTTGAAAATGGGCGCTAGCACAGATTCTCGCATTGTCTGGGATTTCAAGGATTCACGAACTGATACACAGGATCGAGGCTTTCGCCCAAGCTTCCCGGATCGGGTTTGTTGTTGTCGTTCAATGACTTCCGTTCACCTGAAAGGCACAAGCGAAAAAAGGGTGTAGCACTGCTCTTCAAGTTATCAGTGCAGAGCAGTAATCTTGCCAGCGCGAGGACTCAACTAAAAAGGCGTCTAAAAGTGCTTCGAAATGGGTACACGATGCAGCGTGAACAACCTTTGGGGGAAGGTTGTTCAAAGGCGAATGCCTTTTGAGCCGACTTTTCGTAGTGCAGTGGGAAGGACATGTTTGAAGAGAGCCAGATACCTAAATCCTTTTTGGTATCTATAGATACGAGGATATATCCTCGTAATGTCTTCTGGTCCGTTCTCACGATGTACGACAAAGGAGTTTGCTGAGTCTCCTCCGAATGACATACGAACGCACTCTTCGTCATTCAGCGGAAGGCGCCAGTCCCACGACCACTTCTTTGCAGCGTCTACATCCATTTGAAGGGCACTAGCATTTGAAACCCAGGATTTCAAGTCGTCCACAAAGAGTGGACATGGAGTTGAAAGAACAGCTGGAAGATCGTTGACGTAGATCAGAAACAGAAGCGGTCCCAATCACCACCATCATCATCGTCATGATCATCATCACCGTCATCGACAGTATGACATCAGTGTTCAACACCGATGCTTCACGGCCGTACAACCATGATTTCTTTGAAAGCCTTATTGTCAAGAAAAGAATAAAGGTGGACGGGGGAAGGACTTAATGCTAGCTTACTACAATCATTCCGAGGTGCATACACCTCCAGACACTCATTCAGGCAATCTGGATAGGAACTGACAACTAGAACGCCACTGATATCGGTTGGCAGCCATATCTTGCAATGTCTCCAACCAGGCGCAGTGGGGATCACGCGGTCGCCATCCTGGAAGGCGTGGAACCGACAGCACCCAAAACAGAGCATTGAGGAACTCCAATGGAGACCGGTGCCGAAGAAGAGTAGGTCGAGCCTAATTTTACTCGGAATGTTCTGTCTGATAAAAATGCCTTAATCCAGGGTAGAATTTTCCATCAAATTCCGTAAGACTCGAGTTTGTGGAGTAGCGGGACGTGTGGGACTCGATCGAATGCCTCTGAGAAGTTGAATAATACGGCATCCGATATGAGCCCTTCGTCCTTGGCTCGAGTTAAGCCGCCCGTAGATACGAGCATGTTCGTCACGCAAGAACGGTTTGGGAGGAATCCGTGTTGCGCCGGGGATATCGAGTTGTTGGTACTGAGGTGATTTAAGATGATGGTCCTCTTAAGAATGCTTTCCATCACATTGCACGGTATGCTGATGAGGTTATAAGCCTGTAGCTACCGGGCGATAGGCGGTCACTAGTTTTGTAGATTGGCGTGACAATCGCTTCCTTCCAAGCAGAGGGGAGGTTGCCTTCGTCGGGCGACTGAAGAAACACTAGATGGAAATGCTTTGCCAGTGTGAGCGACGTTCCCTTTAGGATCCTTGGATGGACCTCTGGCCCCAGAGCGCCGAAAGGGTTTGTGCAAAAGTTAGCGAATGTCCTCCTCCGTGAAGGACAAGTTGGTTTGAGGCCGCTCGTAGTTACGTGTTGACAAGACTGGATGTGACGAGGTCGCTGGGGCAGAATACAGGCCTGCGTAATGTTCTCTGTAAACTTCAGATACCACTATTGGGTCACTTATGGATACCCGTTTCTGTCCCTCAATGACAGTCTCCTTTACCCAAATACGGGCAAATAGAGTAGACAAGCGCTGACTGAGGACTTCATCCCTATCTCTGAAAAATGCTGAGGGAGGTCATCCGGACCAGCAGCGTGGTGGTGCAGTCAGAAACCTTTGAGGCCATGTGGCGTTCCAGGTTCATCGTGCAGGGTTGTAGGATCCAAATGAGTAGCAGCGGGTGGCCACGAGAATCAATGTTTACAGCGCTCTGCTCAGCAGTGTCCTTTATTCAAGATGGTCGTGCCACTTTGAAGTATTAACCGATGCTTGGCCCCTAGCAGCACAACTCGGTTATTAGTCGGTTATATGGCGGTTAAAGTCAGTTATCTAACGGTTATTTAACGTTGTAGCTCTCACCCAATCATCATGAAGTGTTGTTGCCACACTTATTCACATAAGTGTTTCTTATCATATAAAGTGTTGGCATAAAACATAAATGCAATATTCCAATTGATCTTCAGAAACCCATTCTGACATTTTTTGTTTATCTGCATCAGTGTCTAAGTAAATGGCCGGGGCCGCCAACCCCTTTTCCTCGATTGCCACAGACCTACGTTGCTGCGCCATCACGCGTCTTGCGGCGTCATCCTCATTCTGATTGGCTGAAATCCCTATGGCGGGGACATTTAAAAATGGTAAGATGGCGGATTTGCGGTTTTTTATTGCCCCTCTGGAACGAAGCATATAATTAAGATTGGTTAGTATGTGTTAAAGATTTACATTGTTAACAGATTTTCAAATGTAATGAAGGCAGACAATGTGCTATTTTCATTGGTTTAACATAGCCTGCTTCTGACGAATTCACTCGTTCATGTTGTCCCTAAATGTAACTGTAGCTCAAAAGGACAATGACTTTTGTGTTTAATATCGCTAACAAAAAAGTGAGTAATTAGAATAGCCAATATTAGCAGTTATTGCTTGTTCGTTTACTGTTATCACCCAGCGACGATCTGTGGTTATGGCACAGTTTATCGTTCGTTGTAATCGACTTGCATACGTGTAATTGTATGTGTTACCCTATGCGCACACCTCGAAGGCAATGCATCATGCGAATTGTGTT